>JBBBDQ010001134.1:1525000-1917050 GCA_037127315.1 Ascarosepion bandense
ACACCCACTCGCAGATACCTGCGCACACACATACACCCACTCGCAGATACCTGCGCACACACATACACCCACTCGCAGATACCTGCGCACACACATACACCCACTCGCAGATACCTGCGCACACACATACACCCACTCGCAGATACCTGCGCACACACATACACCCACTCGCAGATACCTGCGCACACACATACACCCACTCGCCTATACCTGCGCACACTCATACACGCACTCGCCTATACCTGCGCACACTCATACACGCACATCTATACCTGCGCACACTCATACACGCACACATCTATACCTACGCACACACATACACGCACTCATCTATACCTACGCACACACATACACGCACTCATCTATACCTACGCACACACATACACGCACTCATCTATACCTACGCACACACATACACGCACTCATCTATATCTACGCACACATCTATACCTACGCACACACATACACGCACTCATCTATATCTACACACATACATACACACAACTATATATATATGTATTTATTATAAATTATGTTTTAGAATATGTACATAATTTTTTCTATATATGTCCTCTACAATCATATGATCGTATCGACATTGGGTATCCAACGTCTACTCAGGAGGAATGAGCAAGAACAGCTCTATAGATTATATATCGAGCACTGTTTTAAATTAATATTTTGGACAGTGAAAAAAATTCCTTCTATCTTCGTTCTGTACTCACAGAATATATATATATATATATATATATATATATATATATATATATATATATATTAAGTTGATTCTAAACTTTCGGCTCACATGAGCTATCTTCAGAGAGGTTACAAGGACATTAACATAAGAACATCCACCATCAAATACGATTTTATTTTGTGGTCACATAAAACTTTGCTAAGCAATGGTAACAGTTATCAAAAATAGCAAACGCAGTTCATAAATTTGTAATGCAGTTCTATGACGTCACACTGTGTGAGAGCCTTAAATGTTAACAGAATCATATATTTAAATGCAATGTAATGTGTTATGACCAGATTTAAACATGATTTTATTAAGTGTGGGTTGTTTGGATTTAATGTAGATGGCCTTTAATATCTGAAGATTCTTTTTACTGTGTATGAGTGAGGATTATTGTATTGTGAGCCATGAAGGTAATATCAGACAGATTTTAGTCAACAATACAATCATACTCACTCATTACATAATATATAACATAGTATATGTTTAGAAAATATATATATATACTTATTTATAAATTCAAAAAGTGCTTGAGCTTCCAAAGGGATCCTATTAAAATTAAATATTAAAAATGATCTAGAAAAAGGCTCAATGTAATTAAAGTTTATTTATTTACAAAGCCAATATTACATATAAAAACATTCAAATTTTCCAAGATCGAATGGCCATTTCAATTATTTGTTTGTCTGTATGCGAAAAGAAAACAAAAGTAAGGGTACCAAAAAGAAAAGACAAAAGGAAAAAGAAGAAAAGAAAGAAAAAATGGGAGAAGAAAAAGAGGAAGGAAAAAGTGTGTCAGAACAGAAAAGCTGCTAATTGAAGGCAGAAGTCAAAATAGATACAAAATATATATAGAAACAAAAGGTGTCAGGCTTTGCACAGCATTTTCTAATTTTTTTTTCTGTTTTAATCCAAAACAGGACTCGAATAATGTTAACATCAAAATACTTTATGGCATCAATACTTAAGTAAAGTTCTGATATAAATGTATTTAAAATTGGATGAAATAAAAAGAAATTATATATCATCTGTATACACTGCTTATATACAACATGTTAAAATTTCCCTTCTATGATTCCATGCATCTACAGCTTAGGGGGTAGCGACTCCGACTGACACCAAATCGGTTGAGTTTCGATTCCGGCCAAGAGCAAGTGGATGTGTCTAGCCACACTGATGAGCTGTGATACAGCGAAACATGCTTGTATGTGGATGACTAATGTATGTATATATATATATTACATACATTAGTCATCCACATACAAGCAAAATTATACTATCACAATTTGTCATATTATACTCTAGATAATGCATCTGCAATAACATTGTTCTTTCCTTTAATGTTTTATTATAATGTTGTATTCTTGTAGAAGACAACATCTTGTCAGTCTCTGGTTTTTGTTTTTTATCCTCTGAAGAAAAGTCAGTGGATTATGGTAGGAACAGACCAAAACAGGATACATAGTGACACCGAGATAGAAGTTGAAGTGTTGTAGCGTTGTTAACACTGATAAACACTCCTTTTCAATGGTAGAGTAATTCTTTTGGTGGGTGTTTAACTTTTTGGAGAAGTATCCAATTGCTCTGCGAGAGCTGGACCCTCCATGAGTGTCGATTTAATTTTGTTGAATGCTGCATCACAGGTCTCACTCCATTTAATTTCTATTTTTGTCTTCAGAAATTGAAGTAAATCAACTTTACAATGTTAGCTGCTTGTGGTAAGTCAACCGGGATTCAGTCCATTTTTCAGTCTGTTTTTGTGAAATTTCTTGGAAATTATTTTTATTTATTATTTATTTTCGTCTTTTGGTCGTCTTTGATTTTTTTTTTTTCGTTACTTAATTTGTGTAAATAATTTTGCTATTCAAGGGTATTTTTGACTTTTACTAAGTTAAAACTTTGTAAACCACAGTCACTTTTTTTTTCTTTTTTTTTAATTGGAGTAGATAGTTTCTACTATCACCCGGTCTCACACTCCACCCCCTTCTTTTGAATGAGTTTAGAGGTGATCACCTTGTTTCTTGTTTAGGAAGGGGTTCCCGGTTCATCCCCTTTCTCTGGTCTTGGTGTTAGCTCAGCTGGAAGCTCTTTGCAGTTACGTAGTATGGTGGCAACGTCTTTACATTCTGAGGGTACCGGGTTGGCAGTTTCCTGGTTGCTGCTTCTGACTGGTAGTTAGGAGCCCGAACTCTTGCGTAGCGTCTTGAGAGGCTGCTCTGATCAACAGTTGAATAATACCGGGGTTCTTGTAGTGCCATATCGCGCATGGACAGACGTCCCTGCATGAACGTTCGGTGGGCAACCCCGAGGCCACATTATGTTGTAGGCCGCGCCAGTTTCCATCCTTCACAATTTGCAAATGATTGACTGACTGATTCTATTCTAAGACCACTCCTTAACTGAATTACTATGGAAAAAAGCAAACATAATAACAAAACTAAACCAGCTCATTTGAAAACGCCTAAACCTGTCTGCATCTCTTTCACTAACATACGCGGCATCCGCACCAACTTCCCCAGCGTAGATTCTTTCCTCCATAATAACTCACCTGATATATTAGCCCTATGTGAAACTAATCTTAACCCTTTTATCCCCTCATCTGAGTTCTGCGTTCCTGGCTACCTTCCCCTCTTCAGGAAGGACTCCAATGTTCATATGCATGGGCTTGGTGTCTATGTCAGCGAACACCTTCCTTTAGCTAGGGTGTCATCTTTTGAATCCCCAGATCATTCTTTCATGTGCTTCCACCTCTCGCTTCTCAGCTCGATTAGCTATCTCTTCTTTCTCTACCGCTCTCCTTCCTCCCCTGACTGTTCGTTACTTGACATCATTTCTGACAATATTGACAAAGCCATTTCTACCCATCCCTCTGCCCATGTATTCGTGTTTGGTGACTTTAACGCCCACCACACCAAGTGGCTGAAGAACGCTGTCACTGACGCTGCTGGTGTCCACACCATGAACTTTTCAATCACCCAATCCCTTATGCAAGTAGTGGACTTCCCCACGCATTTCTCCGACAACCCTAACGGAAGGGACTCACTTCTAGACCTCTGCTTCACTTCCATCCCAGACTCTTGCACTACCAGACAACTCTGCCCACTTGGAAACTCTGACCACACTGTAGTGTCCGTCAATATTTCACTCCACTCACGCCCGACCCATGAAACACAGACAAGTAGAATATCCTACTGCTATCAAAGAGCAGACTGGGATTCATTCTGAGACTTCCTCTGTGACATCCCTTGGAACAACGTCTTTAGTCTTCCCATCGAAGAATGTGCATCCGAGGTCTCCTCCTGGGTTAAGGCTGGCATCGATGCCTTCATCCCTGCTAGGAAATTCCAGCTTAAATCTCATTCATCTCCATGGTTCTCACCCGCTTGCTCGGCTGCCATTGCCCACCGGAATCATTTCTTCCGACTCTATCATAACTATGCGTCGGAACAAAACAGGCGCCTTTTCACTTCAGCTCGTAATAAGTGTAAAAGGATACTTAACGAAGCTAAGATGTTGTTTGCTGCCAGAATGAAGCAACGCATAGCATGCTCTAAATTCGGCTCTAAAGACTACTGGCGACTCTGTAAAAGAGTACTTAACAAGAGCAAGTCCACAATACCCCCGCTAATCAACAACTTTGAGGTCCTCACCTCCCCAGCAGATAAGGCTGAATGTTTTGCCCGCAGATTCTCGAACAATTCGAGTCTGGACTCATCTGGAGTTTTTACACCCGACTTCTCACCTAGAACCGAGACACAACTGAATGATGTCCACATTACACCTTCGCTTGTCTCTAAGATAATCTTAAAACTTGACCCTCACAAAGCGAGCGGTGGTGACGGAATCCCAACCATAGTCTTAAATAAATGTGCCCCTGAACTCTCCTCTATCCTTTCTAAGCTCTACAACCTCTGCCTATCTGCTTCCTGCTTTCCTGCCTGTTGGAAATCTTCCTCTATAGTTCCTATATTTAAAAACACTGGAGAACCCTCTGACCCTGCAAATTACCGCCCTATCAGCCTTCTTCCGATCTTTGGCAAAGTGTTCGAAGCCATTATCAACGCCGAGGTGGTTCAGCATCTCACAGCACACAGGCTCCTCTCGGACAAGCAATATGGTTTCCGCTTCACCAGGTCTACTGCTGATATGCTAACGACCATCACCGAGTACATATACCAGGCACTCGACAGGAATGGTGAAGCTCGAACCGTTGCATTGGATATATCTAAGGCGTTCGACAGAGTTTGGCATGCTGGCCTTCTATGTAAACTGCGGAGCTATGGTATAACTGGACATTTGTTTGAACTAATCCAGTCATTCCTCTCTAACCGCACAATGAAAGTGGTATTAAACGGACATGCCTCTCAGAACTACCATACAAACGCAGGTGTCCCCCAAGGCTCCATCTTAGGTCCTACACTCTTCCTGATATATATTAATGATCTCCCTGATTCCATAAGAACCCAAATAGGTTTGTACGCCGATGACACCACAGTTTACTCTCGCCTCCAACAAAAATCTGTTGTAGGCGTCAAAGCTAAAATCGCAGCCGAGATTGAAAAAGACCTCCAATCCATATTGGGTAAGAAATGGCTAGTAAATTTTAATGCTTCTAAAACGAAGCTACTGTCAATTAACCATCATCGACAATCTCACCTACCTCCCATTAGCATGGACCAGGCTTGCCTCCCAGAGAGTAAAACACTACGCCTCCTTGGTCTCACACTTTCAGCGGACCTAAAATGGAATGACTATATCGAATCCATTGCTAAATCCGCTGCTATGAAAGTCAGTTCTCTGTGTAGGGCCTGGAAGTTTTTTCCGTCTAAATCTATCCTGCACATTTACAAATCTACCATCCGCCCGTGCATTGAATACTGCTGCCATATCTGGTCGGGTGCCCCTGCTGTTCTCCTCGGGCTTCTCGATAAGGTTCAGAGGAGGGTCTGTAATGTGATAGATACCGACTTGGCAGACCGCCTGCAGTCTCTCTCCCACCGGCGAGACGTGGCTTGCCTGTGTCTCTTCTATAAATACTTTCACGGCTTCTGCTCCGATGAACTTAGATCACTGATGCCCCCTAAATACGAATTGGCACGAGATACTAGATTAGCAACTAGATCCCACCCTTTTACAGTGAAACCGATAAAATGCAGCCGTAACTTCTACTCCAACAGTTTCTTTCCTCGCACTTCCCGACTGTGGAATTCTCTTCCAAACGATTGCTTCCCCGACGGCTACAATCTCCAGGAGTTTAAATGTAAGGTCAATACACACCTCCTAACACACTAACCTGCTCCCATTCTATCAAGCACTCTTCCCATCTGCCCGACCCTCATCCTCGCTATCCTTACTCATCTGTCACCTTTCTCCTGACATTCCCTATGTCTATCCACTCCTTCTCTTTACCTTCCCCTATGTAGCCCCATGCGCACTAGTGGCAGTGGAATGCCTTGCTTGGGGTGAGATGATTAAAAAAAAAAAAAAAATTTGTATTTTACCCCCTTTCTAAGGAGATCCGTGAGAAGACTTGCTATTGATGAGAAATTTTTACAAAATTTTCAGTAGAAACCTGCCATACCAAGAAATCTCATTAATTGTTTTTTGTTGGTTGGAATAGGATACTCTAAGATAGCATCCACATTTACGGTGATAGGCTTAACTTGTCCTTGACCAATTGTATGGCCCAAATAATTCAATTTTGCATGACAAAATTCACTTTTGTTTAGGATCATACATAGGTTTACCTCTTTTAGTTTATGGAAGAGTTGTTTTATGAAGCGTAAATGTTCGTTCCAAGTCATACTGTACACAATTACATCATCTATGTAGACATCACATCCTTGGATGTCATGTAGAAGGGAATGCATCATCCTTTGAAATGTTGCTGGTGTGTTTTTCATTCCGAACACCATAACCTTGTATTGGTATAGTCCATCAGGAGTCATGAAAGCTGAAATTTCTTTGGCGTTTTCAGTTAAAAGGTATTTGCCAATAACCTTTCATCAAATCGAATTTACAGACGTATTTTGATTTACCAACTTTGTCAATACAATCATCAATTCTAGGAATTGGATATGAGTCACTTTTGGTTACAGCATTTACTTTCTGGAAGTCTGTAACAAAACTATAGGTGCCATTGGATTTTGGTACCAGAATACAAGGCGAACTCCACTGACTGTTACTTGGTTCAATGATGTCATTCTCCAGCATATACTTCACCTCTGCCCTCAACTGTTGAAGTTTGATGGGATTTACACTGTAGAAATGCTGCTTGATAGGTTTTTCATCTCTAACTACGACATCGTGCACAGTAAACGTAGCTTTACTGGGAACATCAGGAAAAAGATTTTTGAAATCACTAACCAAACCATGTATTTCTTTTCTATTTTCATTTGACAAATGTTCAAATTTTACATTCAAGTTAGCCAGTATTTCCGAGTTCTTTAAATGACTACTTTGATCTATTTCCCCCTCCCTGACAACTGTATCTTCCTCGTTATCTAAATCATGTTCAGATGAATTTATTTTAGTAATGTTGGTTACTGTTGTGACTGGCTTAACCATATCTTTTTTATTTCTGTCAATGTAACTTTTTAACATTGTAACTTTTAACATATTTCCTTTGATCAGGGGTATGGATGATATAATTTAAATCGTTTATTTTCTTTTCTATTTCATACGGACCAAAATATCTTGCTTGTAGGAAATTATGTGGAATTGGTAAAAATATTAAAACTTTGTCACCACTTTCAAATTTTTGATTTTTACTATTTTTATCATATTCAGACTTTATTCTTACTTGGGAGTTTTTTTAAATTTAAACACTGGACTTGTACTGTTTAATATCCATTTCATTAATTACTTGTTGAAATAAACCAGACATAAAGTTTGTGCCCTGGTCTGTTTGAATGGCTGAGGGAATCCCAACTAAACAGAAAAACTTAGTTAAAGCCTTAACTATAATTCTAGTCTTAATATTTCTTAAAGGGACAGCTTCTGGAAAACGAGTTGATGTACACATAATTGTTAGCAAATATTGATTTCCTATTTTTGCTTTAGGAAGGGGACCAACACAATCCACCCGTTTTTTTTTTTTTAATCGTTTCACCCCAAGCAAGGCATTCCACTGCCACTATTGCACTTGGGGCTACATAGGGGAAGGTAAATAGAAAGAGTGGTTAGATATAGAAAATGTCAGAAGGGGGGTGATAGGTAGTTGGGAGGATGGGAAGAGTGTTTGAAAGAATGGAAGCGAGTTATTGTGTTAAGAGGTGTCTATTGACCTTACATTTAAACTCCTGGAGATTGTAGCCGTCAGGGAAGCAGTCATGTGGAAGGGAATTCCACAGTCGGGAAGTACGAAAAAAGAAACTGTTGAAGTAGAAGTTGCAGTTGCATTTTATTGGTTTCACTGTAAAAGGGTGGGATCTAGTTGCTAATCTAGTATCTTGTGCAAATTCGAACCTAGGGGGCACCAGTGATCTAAGTTCATCAGAGCAAAAGCCATGGAAGTATTTATAGAAGAGACACAGGGAAGCCACGTCGTGCCAGTGAGAGAGAGACAGCAGGTGGTCTGCCAAGTCAGTATCGATCACATTACAGACCATCTGTTGTACCTTGTCGAGAAGCCCAAGGAGAATAGCAGGGGCACCCGACCAGATATGGCAACAGTATTCACCGCACGGCCAGATGGCAGATTTATAAATGTGCAGGATAGATTCAGACGGAAAAAACCTCCGGGCTCTGCACAGAGAACTGACTTTCATAGCAGTGGATTTAGCAATGGATTCGATATAGTCATTCCACTTGAGGTCCACTGAAAGTGTAAGACCAAGGAGGCAGTGTTTTACTCTCTGGGAGGCAAGCCTGGTCCATGCTAATGGGAGGTATGTGCGGTTGTCTATGATGGTTAATTGATAGTAGCTTCGTTTTAGAAGCATTAAAATTTACGAGCCATTTCTTACCCCAGTCCACTACAGATTGGAGGTCCTTTCCAAGCTCGGCTGCGAGGTTAGCTTTGTCGCCCACACCAGATTTTTGATCGAGGCGAGAGTAAACTGTGGTGTCATCGGCGTACATACCTACTTGGGATATTATGGTATTGGGGAGATCATTAATGTAGATCAGAAAGAGTGTAGGACCTAGGATAGAGCCTTGAGGGACACCTGCGTTCGTATGGTAGCTCTGGGAGGCAGGTCCGTTTAATACCACTTTCAATGTACGGTTAGATAGACTGACTGGATTAGTTCAAACAATTGTCCAGCTATACCATAGCTCCGCAGTTTGCATAGAAGGCCAGCATGCCAAACTCTGTCGAACGCTTTAGAGATATCCAAGGCGACGGTTCGGGCTTCACCATTCCTGTCGAGTGCCTGGTATGTATACTCGGTGATGGTCGTTAGCATATCAGCAGTAGACCTGGTGAAGCGGAAACCATACTGCTTGTCTGAGAGGAGCCTGTGTTCTGTGAGGTGCTGAACGAGCTCGGCATTGATAATGGCCTCGAACACTTTGCCAAAGATCAGAAGAAGGCTGATAGGGCGGTAATTTGCGGGGTCCGAGGGTTCTCCAGAGTTTTTGAATATAGGAACTACAGAGGAAGATTTCCAACAGGCAGGAAAGCAGGAAGCAGAGAGGCAGAAGTTGTAGAGCTTAGAAAGGACAGAGGAGAGTTCAGGGGCACAGATTGGAATTCCGTTCCCTCTGCTCGCTTTGTGGGGGTCAAGTTCTGAGATTATCTTAGAGACAAGCGAGGGTGTAATGTGGATGTCATTCAGTTGAGCCTCAGTTCTAGGTGAGAAGTCGGGTGTAAAAACCCCAGACGTGTCCAGACTCGAATTGTTCGAGAATCTCCGTGCAAAGCATTCAGCCTTGTCTGCTGAGGAGGTGAGGACCTCACTCTACTAAAAGGTTCTTCAAATGTTGGAATAGGTTTGAGGAGTGCAGGCGGAATCCTTTGATTAGGTTTTCTGATAATCTGGCATGTGTGACATGAGTTACAAAAATTTACATCATGCTTTAAGTTTCAGCCAGAAAAAGTGGTTTAAAATTTTCTCATAGGTTTTATTTATTCCTAAATGACCTGACATGGGGGTATCATGCACTATTTTTAGTATTTCTTGTCTATAAACTTTCGGCAGTACTATTTGATTTTTTATCTTCTATTCTTCATCTACTTTAGCATCCAGTGGGTGCCATTTTCTCATTAAAATGCCATCATTCATATAAAGACACTCCCTAACTTTCTTTGTTTCTTCTTTAGGTAGAGCGCTGTTTTTCAGAAGACAGATTTCTGGGTCTTTTCTTTGTTCTATTAAAATTTAGTCTCTGTTTAATTCATCAGTTTTTTCATCCATCTTATTTTCTTTTAGGAGTCAGTCAGTCAGTTAAGTACCATGCGCGATACACGCTTTGGGCGATCATGTCTCCAAAGAGACATGACTGACTGGGCAGAACATTATCCCGCAGTAGGTTGCCATTGCTTTCTGCGGTAGACTGGTTGCCGACCAAGGCTATAGAACCCAATCTGTCCTGTTATTTAACCCATAACTGGAAGGAAGAGACGGATTAATACCTTTCCCAAGGGTATTTGCGTGTAAGTGAATGCGAGGAATTCAACTGGAATTCGAACTCAGTTCCCCGATTTCTCATTCCGAGCCGATATCCACTGCGCCACAACGCACATAAAAGAGTTGGTTTTATTTTTTTTTTATCCGTACTATTTTGTTGTTCTATATGGTAGGATATAAATGTTTCGTTTAATTGTAATTCCTCATCTAGTGTCTATGTTTTCATTTACTAGGAGTTGCTTTATTTTTCCCGCTTCGGTAACCGCATATTAAGGTATATGTTTGGGTTTTCTTTCACCTCTGATTTATGGCTTACTACTATTTGGTCATTAACAACGGGGTCAGCTATTACTCTTCCTCCCGCTAAATCATTTCCTAGTAGCAGAGACATTCCTTTAATAACTGGGCCATTTATTAATTCCGATTTTATGTGAATTTTGTGTAGGGGAGCTTTTTGTACAGTCATCCCTACACAGCCTCACCAGTGAAAGTAGATTCTGATAACGTCTTCTAATATTAAGGTTTGAGATGCACAGATATCCTGCAAGATTTTTATAGGCTTAGCCTCTTCAGGATTGTGGATAAATGGCTCATATTTTTCCATGTATGAGGTTTTTGTTTTCTCATTTATCCTTAGCTTTGGGAGAGAAGACGAGTTATCATTATCGTTTTTTGTTTTATGCATAATAAAAGCACGTGGTTGAAAAAAGTCATTTTTTTCCCTTTTTCTTTTTAAGATCTGGCACTCGGATATAATATGATTACTTTTCTTACAACAAGCGCAGAAAATTTTACTTTCTGTTGGGACAGAGCCTTTGGGTGTGTCTCTTGCTTTTTTACCATAGTTTTTATTAAATACGCTCGGAGGACGAGACTCGGATAGCGTTTTGTTTCTGTAATAAAGCCTGATGGGTTCTTTGTTATTTTATTTTTTTCCCAACTCTTGTGAGTTAAGCTTTATGTATCAGTGATTACAGCTGCCTCATTAACAGTTTTTACATCTCTCTCGTCAATTCACGTTTGAATTTCATGTGGGACGCATTGTTTGAATTCTTCAATTAGAATAAGTTGGGGTAAACTACTATACTCATCATTTACTCTTTTTGCTCTAATCCATCTATCGAAAAGATTCTCTTTTTTTCTGGTGAACTTGACATAAGTCTGCCACTCAAATTTTTTACATTTTCTAAATTTCTGCCTATATGCCTCAGGTACTAACTTGTAAGCAGTTAATATGGAATTTTTTATTTTTTTATAATCTGTGGCATCTTCCATACTAAGCGCAGAGCAAACCTCGGCGGCTCTTCCAACTAAAACGGTTTGCAATAATGTTGGCCAGTGGACGTAAGGCCATTTCAAATTTGTTGCTATTTTTTCAAATTGAGGGAAATATTTCTGTTTTTTCACAAAAACTAGGAACCAATCTAATATTTTGCGCTGTGTGAAAAGAAGAAACATTAGAATTTTGACTTCCATTTTCTTGTAATCTTAGTCTTTCTAGCTCTATTCTCTCCTGCATCTTTAATTTTTCCTTTTCCAACTCTAATTTCTTTAGTTCTATTGTAAGTTGTATATCATTTTGGTTGCCTTCTTCATTTACAGTAGATATTTCTAGAAGGTTGTTATCCATTAATTTATCTGCTATGATTTTTTTTATTTTTATTACAGCTTTTCTCATTGACGGGTTTGTATCTAAGTCGAAAAGATCTGCGATTTCCACTAGTTCTACTTTGTGTAGAGTCTCAATTTTTTCGCCCAGGTTGGCTAAATTGAGAAAATCTTTTACAGAAAAGGGCATGCTTTTTTGTTGTTTTGGTTTTTATAATTTATGAAAGTTACTTAGATACAGTTACTTTCTTTCGTGAATTACGCATATTGAGCTAATTATTAATTCTTTCCTTTTTTATGATATTATACGATCCTTTTTGGAGTGACAGAACCCTGACTGAATGACCTATTACTACTACTGTTACTAAGGTGACTATTTTAGTCATGACCCAAGACTTTTGGAGGTGAAAAAATGCTTCTAACTTCCTTGTTACAATATAGAAAAAGCAAATCAAACGGATAAATTTGCAAATGAAATAAAAAATAAATTTAAGGAAGTGTTTTCAGAAGGACTGGGTCACTGTAAAAAAACTGAAGTTACATTTGAATTAAAAGACAATGTTAAACCAATTTTCAGGGCTAAAAGAAAGGTACCGTTGTCATCATTAGAACTTGTTAAAAACAAATTACAAAGGCTGGAAAAGATTGGAGTAATTGAAAAAGTAGATTATTCTGATTGGGCAACTCCAACAGCGTATGTTAAAAAAAGAAATAAGTTGAGAGTGTGTGCTGATTTTTCAGCTGGTTCAAACGATTGTATAAAAGACCATAGTTACCCACTTCCTATTCCAGAAGATATATTTTCTAAATTAAATGGAGGAAGAATATTCACTAAAATTGACTGTCAGAGGTGTATTTGCAAGTGAAGGTTGCCAAACAAAATATCTAACGATAAATATGCATAAAGGATTATACAGATTAAAGAGACTACCTTTCAGTTTGAAGGTAGCACCAAGCACCAATAAATAATGGATACCATGTTGGCTGGGTTAGATTTCGCAATGGCATATTTGAACGATATTCTCATCAAAAGTAAAAATATGGTTAAACACAAGAAGCACGTTTGGGAAGTATTCAGAAGAATACAAGAATATGGGTTTATGGTTTCTTTAGAGAAATGTAATTTTTTGCTTGGATAAAATAGAATATCTAGGTCAAATAATAGATAAAGAAAGAAGAAAACACAACCCAAAAAGATGTGAAGCAATAAAGAATATGCCTGCGCCAGAAAATAAAATGAAGCCACAAGCATTTCTTGGATTAGTAAATTACTCAGAAATTATATAATTTGAGGGCACCATTGAATAAATTATTACAGAAAAATAAAGAATGGTGCTGGTTGAAGGAATGCCAAGATTCATTTGAAAAAATAAAAAAGTATTTGTAATCAGATCTTGCATTAGCCCACTATGATCCGAACAAAGAAGTAATTGTCGCAGCAGACACAAGCGAAAATGGAATCAGTGCAGTACTTTTGTATAAATTAAGTGACAGGTCAACTAAATCTATTGTGTATGCTTCTAGAACATTAATTTCAGCAGAGAAAAATTATAGTCAGATTGAAAAAGAGGGTTTAGCTATAATTTTTGCAGTTAAGAAGTTTCATAGGTATATATTTACAGTTGGTTGTTTATTTTGGAAACTGATCATAAACCTCTTCTGTCAATTTTTGCATCAAAGAAGGGACTACCAACTTATACTCCAAACAGGCTACTAAGGTGGAATATCATCTTATTGAACTATGATTTTAAAATAGTATATTTGCCATCTAAAATAATTGCGCATGCTGATGGGTTATCAAGACTGATACTAAAGAACCCAGAATTATTGGAAGACACAGTGATTGCTGCGCTTAAAGAAGAAAATAAAATAATGAAAATACTGGTAAATACCATTGATACTCTTAATATCTTCAACTACACTCGAAGATATTAAGAAAGCAGCAAGTATGAATGATTACATAGTGAAAATGAAAAAAAACAAGTTTGGTGGTATGAACACAAGAAAAAAGGAGTGAAGGTGTCTCCATTTTCTATTTGTGACTATACACTACTGTATACAGACAGACTAGTTATTCCTCGGGTCCTTCAGAAAAGGATTGTAAAAGACTTTCATTTAGGTCATCCGGGAATGTCTAGGATAAAAGCATTGATGTGAAGTTACGCATATTGGCCTAAGATGGACCAGGATATTGAGAATATTGTTAAAAGTTGCAAAGGTTGTCAATTAGCAGCCAAAGCACCACCAGTAAAGACACAACCCTGGCCTAAAAGTGATGTTCCATGGACATGACTACACATTGATTATACAGGTCTACTAAAAGGATATTACTATCTAGTAATAGTAGATAGCTGCTCAAAGTGGCCAGAAATTTATAAGCATAAGCACCCTACAGCAGAAAATTCAGTAAAAGCTCTGGACAAAGTATTCAGCAGATTTGGTGTACCAGAGACCATAGTAAGTGATAATGGTACAATGTTCATTGGAAAAGAATTTGGACAATATTGCAAGTCAGCTGCAATTGAACATGTGACCACTTCGACGTATAACCCAAGGTTAGGCTGAAAAGTTTGTTGATACCTTTAAGAGAGCTTTAAGGAAAAATCAAGAAATGGATACTGACGAGAAAAGTATTCAGAAATTTACAACTATTTACAGAACACCAAATACTAATATAGTTGGAAAATTATCACCTGCTGAGATGATGTTTGGATGTAAGGTTCGATCAGTTATTTAATAGGTTGTTGCCAAAAAAGAAAACTTATTCGAAAAGAATAAAAGAAAATTTTAAAAATTACAAAGAAGACAAAGTTTTCTTTCAAAACTATTGTGCTAGTAAGACTTTTTGGGAAGATGGTACAGTTACTCAAAGAATTGGAAAAATGACTTATATGATTAAAGGACAGAAATTTATATGTAAAAGGCATATAAACCAATTAAGACCACGATATATTAAAATGGTGGAAAGAAACAAAATTCTGATGGAAGTGCTGTATGACACATTTAAAATAGAACCTCCAAAAAAATATTGAAGTGCCGATGACAGTAACCTCAAAACCTACAACTGATCTGAAAAAGATCGAACCTACCATTAATAAGAGAAAGACAGTTACCAGGAAAAGAAAGAGAACTACGTGCTTTTACTCGAAAAAAAGAGCTAAAGTAATAAGCAAAATTCAAATGAAGAATTTCGCTCAGGGGAACGTGTTGTAATAATAGACTGTCACCCATTATAAATACACCACCCAGTAGATAACGAGCGAGCTGATGACTGGAAGATGACCAGGAACAGATGGAAGTACTCTACGCTCCATTTTTGTACATAGTGACTATAGTGGGGTAATACCAGATGACCTCAGCAAGTCTATCTTTATAGCACTACCTAAGGAGCCAGAAGCAAATGAGTGCTAACTCCACAGAACCATCAGTTTAATGAGGCATATAACAAAACTGATCGTCCGAATCCTGATGAATAGAATGAGAAGCAGAATCAGGCCAGAGATAGGACAAGAACAGTGTGGTTTCATTAAAGACATTGGAACAAGGAATGCCATATTTATGATTAGAATGCTCTCTGAAAGGGCAATACAAATGAAGGACTTATATCTGCGCTTTATTGATTATGCGAAGGCGTTTGACAAAATATTTTTTTTTTTAATCATCTCACCCCAAGCAAGGCATTCCACTGCCACTATTGCGCATGGGGCTATATGCCACAAAGAATTGATGGAGATGCTCAGCAGCGTGGACACATTTGGGAAAGACTTGAGAGTAATCAAGAATCTTTATTGGCAGCAAACCGCTTGTATACGGACAGGTAATGAATTGAGTAGATAGACAAAGATAGAAAAGGGCATAAGACAAGGATGTGTCTTTTACCCGGATCTGTTCAACCTGTACAGCGAGAATATTGTGAGAACTCTAGAAGTTATGCCTGGTTTCGTAATTGGAGGCCACAATTTAAGCAACCTAAGATACGCAGCTGAGACAGTGCTGATAGCAGGCACAGAAAGGAAACTACAAGACCTACTACAGAAGGTAGTGGAAGAAAGTAACAAGAAAGGACTAGAAATAAACTGCAAGAAAACTGAATGCATGGTCATCAGTAAAAAGGGCAACTCAATATGCCAAATACAGGTCGGGGATACTAGAATCAAGAAGGTACAAAAATTTAAATACCTGGGAAGTGGTATAACAAAAGACAGAAAGTGCGACACAGAGATCCAAAGGCGAATTGGCATGGCGAAGGAAGCATTCCAGAAGTTGAGTAAGGTATTAAGAAACAGGACAATCTTGTCAGAAACAAGCAAGAGAGTACTGGATCGCTACATGCTGTCTGTTCTTCCATATGGCAGTGAATGCTGGACAATATCATCAAAGATGAAGGAAAAACTTGAAGCAACTGAAATGTGGTTCTACAAAAGGAACGAATATCATGGATCGAGCATGTGAGCAATGATGAGATCTTAGAAATGATGGAAACAAAAAGGAAATTAATACTGAGCATCAGGAAGAGACAGCTGAACTTCCTGGGACATGCAGTGAGGAAGGAGGGCTTGGAGAACCTGATACTAACAGGCCAGATAGAGGGAAAAAGAGACAGGGGAAAGCAACGGATAACATATTTGAAGGCTCTAATCAGATGGATGATGGAGTGAGGGTTGCATGGTGTAACAGAAGAAGGCATGCTCAGAGCCACCAGGGATAGGGAAACGTGGAAAGCCATGATCGCCTAGGTCCTGAAGGGACAGGGTACATACGTGCCACTCACTTGTTTGTATCATATTTTCACGACAACACCATGACATCTTAATTCTCTAACTCACCCCACCCTAATAACCCATTCACCTATCCATCATTGCCTTACTTTCTATTGGTTAACCTAATCCAATCCTTTGAATTCCCTACACCCGACCTAATTGACTGGATATGGTAACCACTGTGTTGTTCTTAAATTTCTATATATCACGATTCCTAACAGAAAAATATTTCACTGCTTGACAAGGTGCTAATAAGCAGTAACGAAACACAGCAGCTCTTGACACAACAGCAGTCAACTATGTTTTATTATAAACACTTATAAGAAAAATATTGCTCTAAATATTGAGCATTCTTCAAAAAGGTAAATTACTACAAACAGTAGCCTGTTAACCTATTTGTTTGAGTTTTATTTAACGGCATATCAACCTCTGTGGGTTATTTAATGCCAAAAAGGTGGGGTTTTAAGGTTTGTTTTTTTTATTGTTCAGTTATAGTGAGAAGGTTGATTTAGTCAGATTTTAATTAAAAGTTTTTGTTTTTATTCTTTTTTATTTTAGAAAAATGAAAATGTCTTCTAATTTTGTATTCAAAAATGTTTTGCTGAGAATATTTTTTTCCTTCAAAAATGTTATAGTAATAAATTTTTCTTCAAAAATGTATTGTTAAAATATTTTTCCTTCAAAAATGTATATTTTTCTATAAAAGTATTTTTATATTCATATTTCTATAAAAGTGTATTTTTATACTTTCATAGTGTTTTTACTCCAGTTAGGGGGTTAACTATTTGCCCATAGCTGAGACCCTAACAAGTGCTACAACTCCATATCAGGGTAGACCTGGGAACAGCAGCAATTAAGAGGTAGTTCCATGCTCCTCACAACCTCCCAATCAGAGGCCTTGCTGCCGCATGCAATTTACTGTCATGCCCATGCCCACTATTTGTTTGTACTACTCCGAAGATTATATATATCTTAGCAAGGGTAAGAACAAATGGAGTAAAAACTCACAGTACATAGCATTTACTTTTTAAAAATACTCAATACAAAAATAGAGTAACATATTATTTAATATTTTTATTATAATGTAGTTATTATAAAAACATTTTACATCACTACACCAAAGCTTTCATGTTTCAGTATTATGAATTATACTTTGTCAGGCAATTGTTGGTAACTGGCGATAGGAATGACTCTTATAGAAATTTAAAAACCATTCATTACACTTTTTCAGGCAGTTAAAGGGGTGGCATAATAATAGAATTAAGAATGTTCTTTTGGATAAGTCTTGATTAACCAACAGAAAGTTAATTCTACATTGGATGGGGGGAATAAGTTTAGAGGGTGAAGGTGAGCAAGTTATTTTTAAAGGTCATGATAAACCAGATTTTGGTGTTGTCAACATTAGGGACAGTTGATGATGGTGATATCTGTCATGCATGATGCAGACTGTTGCAATCTTTTTGTAGAAGTATCCCCTCCCCACCCGAAGTGTTTTGAGGGGGTTTGTTGATATAATTAGAACTGTGGAATATCTATATTGGATGCACATAATACTAAATAGATAGCAAAACATAGCATTATTTAAGTTAAGTGAAAGAAGTAATTATCAGTGTATGATGGCCTTTTATATGTTAATGAAATAGTGGCTATCCATCTAATTGTGGTATGTAATTGTTTTTAACTATACTTTAAAGTCAACAATAGACAGTGTCAGAAAGTTACTCTTAATTCACTTCTTTGATTAAACAGAGCTTTTTTGTTAGCAAACTTGATTATTTGAAATTTTTTCTGTAAACAGGTCATGTAAAGATTTACAAGTTCTGCTTATTTTTAATATTTTTTTATATATTTTATTTATACTATTTTAATATCTAAAAAAAGTAGATTTCCTTGTATGTTACACTAGATGAGGTTGATAATATATGTTTCATGCTAGGCGCAATCATCAGGCCTGATGATTGCGCCTAGCATGAAACAGTCTGCTGCCTCTGAGTCTTGACTTCAATGTTCACTTTTATATTTGCATATGCTCTGAGCACTTTATCCTATAAATATAGCATACCTTAAAACTATATATATATATATATATATATATATATATACAGACATATATATACACACACACAAATGTCAGATTAGATAAATTGCTAACATTGTGTTTGCTAATTTTTAATAAGATCTGTTCATTCTCATGGATAATCTTTCGCATATTATAATTGAAAGATGTAAAAAATGAGCTGTAACGTAGACAGATAATTTATTATTCATTTCTCAACATTCCCATATACTTTCAATCTCTTTCCAAGATCATCTTCAGGGGTGTGAGTTGTGGTAACAAACAATAACACCAAAACTGTCTTGCTAAAAATTACTGTAAATTTTCTTCTTGCTTCAAATATAATGGTTGACAAATTGCTTAGCATTCATTAGAATGTGAAAATTATCCAGAATTAATTTTTTTTATGTTGTAATGTCATGGTCATGCACGTGTTAAAACATGAAAAACTATTCTTTTTATAAACTTTTTAGAACATTACTACATTATTCATAGCTGATTCTATTAAGTGATGACTTAAGTTTTTTATTGGGTATTACTTCTAGGATCTGTAGCTTGCTTTTGTTGTTTTTTTTTGGTGTAGGATAGTTGTGTTATCGATCATTATTTTTTATATTGTGAATGTAGACAAGAATGTTGTTGTAGATGTCTAGAAGTAGATGAATGATCAGACATGTGTAATGTAAGACGTCCTGTTAATGTAGTAGAAGTAAATCCAACATATACATTTGTTTTTTTTTGTCAGATACATTCTCCCAAGAGACATTTGAATTAATATATAATGTTGGTTTTATGTAACACATCAATTGGTGGGGAGAAGTTATTATGGATAATTAAATTAGTAGTATTGTATTTTTTATAATATATTATTAATTTTAATTTTTTATTAGGATCAATGGGAAATATATTAGTACAAATGAGATTTTTTATGATTTTTTCATTTTGTTTGTAGTTATTGTGCATATGGTTGCAATAAAAGAGTTTGATATGTTTAGGGTCTTTTGTGGAAGTACCATATTCTGTTTGATGTGTGTTGAGGCATTTGAAATATCATTTTATTTGTTCATCTACAATGTGGTTTGGGAAGTCATTATTAATGCTTAATATTTTTTAGTTAAGAGTAAAATATCTTTTTTGTGGAGGAGTGGATTTGTGCTCAATTAATTAAATTGTGTAGAAGTGCTATTTTGTAGTAGTTAGAGCATTCACTCTTATAGTTGAGAGTGCAAGCATTTTTGCTGGTTGGTTTTTTACATAGGTAAGTAGTAAATGTGTTATTGTTTGTGTCTATTAAAATGTCAAGGAAAGGAATTTTGTTATCTTTAAATTCATATGTGAACTTGAGGACAGTTTTATTTAAGGTTTTTTTGAGTTTTAATATTTCTTCTATATTCTTTAATTAATATAAGAATATCATCAACATATTGTACATAGATGAAGGGATTATTAGTGGTGCTAAATATATTATTTTCTAGGTTGGTCATGCCAGCAGCCTCAAAATGTCTAAATTAAGCATTGAAAATAATTTGCATCAGCATAATTATGCTAGCTGCTTTGATGTTCACACAAATGAAGCAAAATACCTACTGGACCATATTTCTATGTCATTCACTACTTAAATGCAATAAAACATTTTTTAAACAAACTGAAACAAATAAAAAGTGGAAACATAACAGCATGAAATGCAAGAGATGAAAGAAAATGGTGAAAGTAAGCACTATGAAACATCAAAGGCCAGTCATCATCTTCAGCATGACTGAGGAGTTTTCAGTCATCTGCCATATTTCCCAGATTGATTCTACTCTTTACATAATTATTTTCAAAGAAAAAAGTTAATTCTCCATAAAACTGCAAAGTGTACCTGCAGCAGTTCCTTGCCAAGAAAGGATAGAATTAGGCAATTGCATAAAAAGCTGGAAAAAGGTAATGGAACAGAATAGAAAATGTTTGTTCAGTAAAGTTATATATATATATATATATATATATATATATATAAATTATTACCCATGAAATTGTAGAATATCTAAAAAAATTTTAAAATTATATTACTCTGTTAAATTAAATAAATCAATTTAACATTGAGTTCTTTTGAGTTCATCTATTGGAATTTACCTAACTTAAATACCAAGTATTTTACGTTATATATATATATATATATCCGAATGAATAAGAAACGAAGAAAAATTTACAATGTCCAAAACATTAATTTAAAACAGTGCTCGATATATAATATAGAGCTGTGAATATTTATTATAAATGATATTTTAGAACATGTACATGTTCTTTATATATATATATATATATATATATATACACACACAGATATTGCAGTTATTTTTTTGTTACCACAACTCATGCCCCTGAAGATGATCTTGGTAGAAGATTGAAAGTACTTGGGAACATCAAGAAATTAATAAAATCATCTGTAAAGGTTACAGCTCATTTCTTATATCTTCCAATTATAATACACAAAAGATTATCCATGAGTATGAACAGATTTTATTAAAAATAAACAGACACAATGTTTACAATTTATTTAATCTGACATTTCTAAAATAAAATTTGCTGCCTATATACACAAATATATATGTATATAATTGTACATTAATAATACACACACACACACATTTAATAAATGAAAAAATGGCACCCCAGATTTATCATTTATAACAGCTTTAAACAACACTAGTGTGAAAAATAAAAATTTAAATCTGAAAATGGTCAGTTCATATGTACCTGATGATTGCATAGGGGCATGAAACTCCAAGTCTTGCATTAGACATAGGTTAATACGTATATTTATTAATATATACTTAATAGCTCTATTATATTACATTGAGCATTATTCTATTAACAACAGATAAATATTTATATGTGGTTATGTACCTGCGTGCATACACATATGTATACTTATTTACATCCATATTTATATATAAGTAGAAAGAGTTTGTCCCCTTAACTGAGCAGATTCATGCTTACTTCAAAGATTTGTGAGGATACCATTATGATTTTCTCACTTCTCAGGGCTATTTAACTTATCAAACCTATCTTCACTCCAATATCGAGCAATTTGCAATAAAAAAGCTGCTTGTTAATATACATTTTATCAGTAAAACCACTGAAAAACAACAACTTTAACACTAAACATTATTACAATTAAACACTTTGTGTGTGTGTGTGTGTGTGTGTGTGTGCATGCTAAATTTTTTAAAAAGTAAAAATGAAAGTAAAAATGACTGTTTTTTTTTTTTAAATCCTTACTTTGAGGAAAACAACTAAACCAACCTGTTCATATTGGCTTTCAGCAAATAAGAGGCCACAGCACTCGCCATACAACATTGCTTTGTTTACAGGGACTTGGGCTTCTTCAAGTAAAGTTAATATCCTGAAAGCCTCTTTGTATGTCTGGTTAGCTTCTTTATATTTACAACTGCAGTTCTGGACATGAAGTAATCTAGAGAGAGACCAAAAAAAAAATTATGTCTATAAGACAAAAATCCAACTTTACAAAACTTCAAAATGTTACACAACACCAAAGTGAAACTATTTTTAATTAAATTGCATGATACATATAAAGTGTACATTTACTTCACAATTGTAAGAAATTTAAAATGTGGCTTACCTAACGTTGCATTCTAATAATTTACACAAACCCCCATAACTTTTGTCTTCTTCACACAACAACCGACATGTGTGATAAACTTTCTCACTGCTGAAGAACCAGCCTGCCTCATTGAAAAAGCCGGCTGAAAAGAAAATATATATATATATATATATAAATTGTAACAAGATTTAAGTAAAGGAGAATGAATTTAGGAAGAATGTCAGTTGCAAATTGAGAAAACATCAGAAAAAATACTAAGAATTAGCATCTGAAGTGTTTCTGACAACAGTGCATTTTTAAAAAATTTTACTGGATAACCTGAACAATTTTTATTTTGTTTTTGTTGTTAGCATTAGAAGGATATTGTTTTTGTTACATTCAGAAAGATATTTTGATTTTAATTTTGATATGACAGCTGTCATATCAGTGTTGATTTTAGAATTTTTGTCATAATTGGTATATTTTTGCTTATTTATTCTAACAAGAAGAGGCATATTAGAATATAAAATGTTAGAAAATAAGCAACATGTTTGCATATTATCCCTTTTATAATTTTAAAAAAAGGTTGAATTATGACTCAAATGAAAAATAGGATTTGTGCTGTTTTTTGGGGTGGCATTGCGAATGATCAAGTGTGTAAAATTTTGTGCCAGAGATTCATGCACAACACTTCTTCATGGCCGAGTAGACCAATCAAGGTTGATAATGATTAAGTCAAAACATGAGAATATTCAATATTATTTGACATAAAAGGTAACCAAATTACTAAGAATATCCAAATCAAGCATGACAAATTATTTGTCCCAGTTTTATTAGGTTAGTTGCTTTGCTAAGTAACTTCCATTTAAGGTAATCAAAACAAAAGCTCCTGAAACAATTTTGTGCGTATCTTGCTATTCAATAATAATGAATCATTAAATATAGTTTCAAGTGGATATTTTACAAAAGTGAAATGAAGTACCAGTAATTTTACCAAAGGCTAGTATTAAAAGCATCCATTTGTTAATATTCCTTCAGAATAAGACTTAACCAAATGTTTCTTTGGTAACTAGATAAAAATAGTTACAATGTGGATAAACATTTATTCTGGTCATTACAAAATTCTTTTAATTCACAAGAAAAGAAAATTTAGTTCCCTGGGAGATTTCAAAAGTTGCTGAGAACAGTACCAGGGCTCAGGGAAAACAAAATTAAGTTGCCTAAAAGATAACAAGAAAGAAAGAGGAACAAATAGTATATTGTTCAATAAAGTTAATGCTGCTTTTATTACAATTCTAATCATTACTTTTTAAAGCAATAAACATTGCTGAGGAGTAAAGGTAATTAAAATAAAAGGTGTCAAGGAAAAACTGTCCTTTTGACACTGCATTTTTTTGGCCTACAATAGATCCAAGATTGACTACATATATTTGACAGGGGTTATTTATCCATAAGATCAAATTGGCTTGCACTTGTATTGAAAGTCATCTAAAATTTACATTATAAAATGTCACAGAAAATAATTAATGAGAAACTAACAATTCATTAGAACAAGCCAAAGATCAATCAACATGCTAGGTGGTTTTTAATTTTCATTGCAAGGTTAAATTTCTCTGAAAGACAAAGGAGACCAATAAAATTGCTACTTTCTTTTTGAAAAAGTCTTCCTTCTCCATATACCCTTGACATTGGAAGTTTTACAGTTGTTGATGGTAAAAATGAGGTGAATGAATGAGTTGTTTGCATAAAAAAATCAGGTTGATGTAAAGATTGCAAGATCTGGAGAAGATGATACTTACCAAGAGAAGTTCCCAGCTGAATTGCTTTGTTCCTGTCACTTTCACAGCTATGAGCTGATGGGTGATTGCGTTGACAAAATTCATCAGCAAGGATTTCATTCACTCTTGTCCCATGGTCAATGAGGGCTTGGAAACAAATATGCAATAGACATCTACAAGACAATGACATTACAATCATTTCTCAGTAAACATTTGCTGAGAAAACATCACATGTAAGTAAACAAAAAAATAAAATTTTATAGATAAAATTTGATACTTATTAAAAGCTAAATCTCATGTCATTAATTTCTTTAGAAATAAAATATTCTATAATGCATATAATAGTTCAGAAATTATGAAATATTATTCCTCATACTTTTCTATATTTGCTTTGTTGCTAAAAATATTTTTTTTTCTCATTGGCTTTTTATTTTTTGAAGTCTTTCGAGCATTTTTCTTTTATGTATCAATTGCTTTTAGGATGTGGGTAATCATAGCTTTTCACAATTTCTGGTCTTTTGTTGCTGGGTAACTTAATTTTTACTATCCTTGTTTGTCTCTGGTTTGCCATCCATTCACACAAAATTACATATTCTGTCCATTAATGAATAATGGTAAAACTTCTAGTTCTCCAAAAATTGCTTCATTGTAAGGGTTGAATAAGTATGGTGAGAAGATACATGCTTGTCTTCAACTGCATTCTATTTTTTTGTATTATACTATATTAATTTCCAACAGTTCTTTGTCATGCTTTATCATATGCTTTTGATAATCTGCAAAACATAAGTATACGTCCTTTTAGATCTTTACAGCATTCTCTCGTCATTCTGAGCATAAATACTGCATTCCTTGTTTAAGAGTTTTTAATGAAACTGTGTTTAGATTAATAAAGAGAAATGTTCCAACTTCTTCAAAGCATCAAGGTTATTTACAATTTGCAAAAGTGTAACACGATTAGCTTATCAGTTCACTAAAACTGCAAATAGCTTCTTTTTCTATCTTCAGCTTTCTGAAACGTTCAACACTATTGGTTGATTAATGAATTGATTTCTTTAGCCTTCAGTCTGTTCTTTCTCCATGTTGTGATTAATTGATCGCAGATAGGCCGAGATTTGTTGTCAATATCCTGCCTCAGTTCAACCTGAACAGAGTGACGGCATACAATAATAAAAAATCAAATAATTACTCAGAGAAGAATGATGAATAATAATAAAAAATACGATTTATCTTGAGTATATTATACAATGATTTTGTTAGTAGTGTACATTCAGGGTTGTTAATTTAAATTGTCCCTAAATCAGACGTGACACTTCTGATGGCCAGAATATCATGTGTATATATACATAAGTGGTCAGTGAGCAGGTAAGAAAGTTCATATGCGTGCTGTTGTTTTGTTTTTGTTTTTTTACACTCGCTTGTCAAATCACTTCCTTTTGGGAATCAGTCACTTTTCACTGGCCAGAAATTTTTTTACACTGACTTGCGAAATTTGATTTCATCTTTATATTTCAAAATTGTTTTCAGGGATTTTGATTCAATTCTACTCTACGGGTCATCTAGTTCTTTTTGTTGTTTTTGGAATACTATTTTTTGAAATAGTTTGCAAAATTTTTTTTTAGCATGTTTGAATTTATTGTGTCTGCGTTTGTTGTGTCTTAGATTTTTCATGTTGTTTTGTTAAGGGAAGGCTTGCATTTTTTTTAAAATATTTTTTCCTGCATAATGAGTGTCTCATAATCTGCATTTTGGTAGAGAGGCATATATATATATATATATATATATATATATATGGGTAATTAATCTAAGTTCCACATCATATAAAAATCCTGACAACATATTTACATGCATCTTCAATTTTGCGAAAAGTTACCAATTTTATAATTAACAATTACATGGAAAATAAGAAAACATCTGAATGAAAGTTTTTTTATAAAAATATGTTTCAGTTACAGGAGGATCATTTATGTAACACTATGATCTGAAGAAAGACCTCTTTAAGGGCTAATATGTGGTAATGGGTGCTAAAAGGCCATAAACTGAAAAAAATATGAAAGCTTTTAATGATATACAGATTGTTTTGCTGTCTGAGATTTTGTATCTTTAAAAACATCTTAATAAAAAATGCTTTATCACTTTCTGTATGTCTTCATATAATACCTATACACTCAAGCCCAAGACTGTTTCCCCCAGTCTTTATCTCTCTTTAGGCAGGGGTCAGTCATTACCTGGAATCTGAGGCATACCCCAAATAGGAAGAGTTGAAGGGACTGAAGTGAATTTGGTTCCTAGTTCATGTATGCATGGGCTTCAAGCTACTTCAATCTCAACCTTATGTCACATTATGCTTGAGTGGACATGCAGTTAAATCCAGTGAGAGAGAGGAAATAAAAAGTACTCTCCAAATAAATTCTAACCCTTATTCGAATATGACTTCAATATAAAGTCTAACAAATTAATCTTGATTTTTTGACATACTTCAGTAACAGAGCTTTTGCACAAACGTACATAATAGAAAGAAATATTATACCTATTATCACCATTCCGTGCCTTGGTCTTACACACTATGACAATTGACGTTTATGACAGAATACAACAAAATATCACTATATAATATTCTTTATCATTAATAAATTTGATTATTCATTAAACATTCATATTTGGAATCATTTTGTTTATTTGGAGAATATCAAATTTAAATGCATCAACACTGTTATATTTATGCCATTATATATTAACATATAGTTCTATCCCTAATATCCTGTTTGATCTCATGAAGCAAAAGGTGAAAGGCAGACACCGGCAAAGGAAAATTAATTCTTTGCATTATACAACTGTTGCTGTTTAACAAAAAATTATCTGATGCAGGAAACTAAGAAAGTTCTTCTGTGCAGACAGCAAAGATTTGTAATTAAAAATCAAGATGAACAAACATAACCTCACTGCTGATCTTGAGAAAGATCTACACTCAGTGGTGGACTGGGGTAAGAAGTGGCTTGTAAATTTCAATGCTTCTAATATGAAACTGCTGACAACCATCACAGGCAACGTCTTCTGCCCCCTCCACCATAAGCATGAACCAAGCAAGTCTCTCTGAAAGCAACATACTGCGCCTCCTTGGCCTTACCCAATCTTCCAACCTCAAGTGGAATCCTTACACAATAGCTAAATCCACTGCTAGGAAGGTTGGACCACTGTGCCAGGCCAGGAAGTTTTTTTCTGCCTGAATCCATCTTGCATATGTACAAACCAACCATCTGTCCATGTATAGAATACTGCTGTCATATATGGTCAGGAGCTCCTGCTGTTCATCTCAGTGTTCTTGACAAGCTCCAAAGGAGAATCTGTAATGTGATAGGTCCCAACTTGGCAGCTTGACTCCAGCCACTTTCTCACTGGTGGGACGTGGCTTCCCTCTGTCTATTCTACAAACATTTCCATGGCTTCTGCTTAAATCACTGGTGCCCCTGCCACATGAATTTACTTGTGCAACCAGACTGGCAACAAGGCTCCACCCATTTGCAGTTAGATATACTAAATGCAGATGACAATCTGCTCCATCAGCTTCTTTTCCCGCACTTCCTGCCTGTGGAACTCCCTTCCATATACTTGCTTTCCTGATGGCTACAACCTCCAGGAATTGAAATGCATTGTCAATACCCATTTCTTAACCACTTGACTCCAGTTCTTTCTACATCACCCCATATATCTTGTTCTTTTCCTTTCTCTCTACCTTTGCAACTGTCTTCAAATCTGTGTTCTCATCCTTCTCTTGCCCTTTCTCTGACACCCCTTGTAACTGGTTTATCTTTCTCTTCACTTTCCTCCTGTCTAAACTTTTACTCTTACATAGCCCCCTGTGCATCAGTGGCAGTACTGCCTTGCTTGGGACGAAACAAAAAAAAAAAAAAAAAAAAAAAAAAAAAAGAGATATTTTTGGCTATATTAACATATTTATGAACTAATTTTGAGTCAATAATGAACTTTTTTTTCAAAACAGCTTCCAAGAATGTATAACAAACAAAATGATCTGGAAATTAATTATCTGTACTGGGTGAATGACATTTAGTGATTAATTGTGAAATTATTAATTTTTTTATTACTATCTTTCAGAAATTTTAAATTTCTTAAGAACATTTTCAAAATATAAACATACCAAATTTAATATCATTTTTCAAAGACAACAATGTTTTCATACAATGGCTAACATGAGATGCAAAATTTTTATGATATAGAGAAAAACTGATAAACTCAGAGATGTCCTCAATCCAAGTAATTTTTCCAGTATGCAGTTACTGTGAGCAGAAGTTTCCATTTCAACTTAGAAATGCAATGTTGATTAAAATTTAAAAAAAAGAAAGAAAAATAATTGAGGTGAAAATGTAGTGAAAGTACGTAACTTCCAGAATCCTCCAAAGCAAACTTACATGATCAGACAATCTCTCTCTTTCTTTTATAGAATTACTATTAATACAATATGAAATAATTAAAAAATAAAATGATAAAAAGCTGAATGACAGAGACAACTAACATCTAGATATATTGGACATCAAATTTAAAGACAAAAATATAACTGTTTCTCTATTTTTTAAGATTTCAATATAAACTGGTGTTTGTTGTATTTCTTCCCTACTTGTTTGTTTTGCTCTTTTTTTAAGACTGATTCTACCAATAAAATCTTTGAAACAAAATAAGTTTTTCATCATTACCATTTCTATAAAGTATTATAATTTTACTTAATATAAGGCTTATTTTAAGAAAAGTATGAAGTCTTTTCTCTTTGCCATGATACTGCATTAGGAGCAATTTTTTTTTCAAAAGTATTTTGTGAAGTTTTAAGATGAAGATTTAAGATGAAGATTTTTCACTGAACAATACTCCACCAGTCGGAAAACCAGTTGAGGTTGATAGAGACATTGGTTGAGAATAATAAAAGTACAAAATGTAAGGGGATAGTCAGCATAATCAGTGTTCAAAGGGACCATTGTAATTTATTTGAATTAGCATGGTTATATTAGTCACTTTGAGATATGGCAGCTACATACAAAAACTCTTCAGTACTCCCTTATGAGTCAAGCTAATTGACAAAAAAATGCTCAACAATATTTCCATGTGCAATCTTTTTTACTTAAATATACTAATACACACACACACACACACATTATATATATGCGTGACTCTTCAGAAATGAATTGAGTTCTCTCGGTGACTGGCATGTGTATACACAGCTTATACACAACACGTTAAAATTTCCCTTCTCTGATTCCATGCGTCGATGGCTTAGGGAGTAGTGACTCTGACTGACACCAAATCGGTTGAGTTTCGATCTTGACCAGAAGTAAGTGGATGTGTCTAGCCACACTGATGAGCTGTGATACAGCGAAACAGGCTTGTATGTGGATGACATTATATATATATATATATATGGTAATATTTTTATGATAAGTTTATAATAAAAACATAGTTTACTGCAATACAAGAGCTGTTGGATTTTGGTACTATCTTATTAGTACCGCAGGCAGTGAAATATTTTTCTGTTAGGAATCATTATACATAGAAGCTTAAAAACAACACAATTTTTACCATATCCAGATAATTAAGGGGAGGTAAGAGGGTTTGTCTCAATGAACCAATAGAAAACCAGATCATGATAGATAGGAGAAATTTGATTGTAAGAGTAAAGGACTTGAAATTACTTGAAACCCACATGTTTACTATGCCAGTGATATACATATGTAGCATTTAGCAAGTCTGAAAAGTTATGTGTCCTTGTGAAAAGGTTTCAGGATCTTTTTTAAGTTATTTTTCATTTAAAGTAGTGAATAAGTGACAAAGATGGGAATTTATTTTTTAATACACTGCATATCAAACTATATAGCTGACTTAGTGGGTGTTAAGCCAAAACAAATTAATTATAAGAAGATGTGAGAATCAATTTATGCTAGGGATAGATTATAGATGTCTAGTCATATTATATTAAGAAAAATTAACTATACTTTAGGGTATATTTTAGACAATGATGACAAATGGAAGTTACTTTGCTACATTTATTCAGCAAGTTTAGTTTTGGGAATTTGATAATTTGTAATTTTTTCTGTAAACATAAAAAACATGGCTTATATAAAGATTTATAACTTCTGGTTTTCTTTAATATTTTCCATTTTACTGTAGGAATTTTATTGGCATCTTTTAATTGCCAATAATAAGTAGAAAGTGATGTGCTATTGTGGTAAGTTTTATTATTAAAAGATAAGGTGTGCAAAGAATGGCGGCTTTTAAAAAGGGTTCTTGGTATAACTGATATAAAATTTTATTGCTGTAGGATTTTCTATGGTAGAAAATAGAGCATAGATAGATTATAGAGTCAGACATTTCTTTTGTAATGGACACTCAATTGCAATTATTGTTATTATGAACATTAATTTTTTTAGGATGTTGTTGATCATTTAGGTTGCTATATCTACTTAAAATTTTATTATGTTTTTTGATGATCTTCTCAAGGTTATCCATACAGGTATAGCTCAATTTAAGAGTATTACTATTAAAAATTTTGCTATGGGGTTATTTTTAGGTAAGTGTTTCTCAAAGAATTTATGCCCTAACTTAGTACTTATCTGGTTAAATAGGAATGCATACCAAATGACTTTTCTCTTTCTATTATTATTGTTGTTGTTGTCGTCATTATTATGTTTGTTATATTTTAGGTCAGGGCATTTGTAGCTGCAGTTTTTAAGGCTAGTGTCACAGAATTTGCTATGTTTATAAAATGTATCTTCATTAGAAGAGTTGTTACTAATTCTGTTTTCAATAGAGAAGAGTGAGTATATGCTTGATGATTGATTTAGGGTGGATGTATATAGGATTAGTGTTAGTTTTTAAGTAGGGAGAGTAGATCAACTTTTACATCTAAGAAGTCAACTTTTTTTAGATTAGTTTTTATAGTAACTTTAAGGTTAAGACTTTTCAGTTCCCTATGTACTAATTTTCTAATTCTATTGGCTTTAACATTAGTGGAATTTTTGACCACCATAAGACCATCATCCCTCTACAACCCTATATCCTCAATATTTATATTACATAGTGTCAGACTGTACAAAATAAATAGACCAACAAATTTGAGGACTCAGCTGAGTCTAGAGCTCCTTTTGTGATGCCAAAGAGGTCCTCACATTTAATATTATATAGTTTTTTAAAACTTTCGTAAGAATAAAAATCTATTAAAGAAACATAATGAAAATAAATGTCATATGTAAACATTGTAAAATGTTCACCTTAGAATATGGTTAAAAAATTCTTCATAAAAGAATATCCATTAACACATATATATATCCAATAATTTGTTTTGTATTATAATATAATATTAATTAAATAAATATTAAAATTTTTACAAATTAAGAGTTTAGGAAAAAAATGAGAAAAAAATGCATTCATCAGAAATAAAAATAGTATAATCATACTCAAAGGTCCTTTTAAGTCAGATCAAAAATATAAAATATTTTCTTTCTTTTTTGTTTTTAAAAAATGCTGGGATACTGAGAAAGCTAGGACAATAATCTTGTAACAAAAATGGATACATCACACTGAAAAGGGGCAGTCTAGGTGTCTCAATTGACTGACACTTTCCTATTAAGACTGAATAAAGAAAACCTGTATTCACCAACCATAACCTATTTTTTCAAATTTTAAAAAGTTGAACTTCATTCTGATTAGTTCAGTTAAACACTCACATAAATTTTTGTTTTCCCCATCCATATTAACTCTTTAAATAACAAGCGTATTAGACAGGTTCAGAGAAATAAACAAAATCTATATAGATTTCTATAGAAATATACCAGAGGACCTAAGCAGATCAATTTTCATAGCACTACTTAAGAAGCCAGGTGCAAAGGAATGTGAACTCCACCAAACAATCAGCTTAATGAGATACACAAAACTCATCATCTGGATTCTAATGAACAGAGCACGCAGCAGAATTGGCCCAGAGATAGGAAAATAAGTGTGGCTTTGTTAAAGATACCAGAACAAGAAACAATATTCAAATATTCATACTTAGAATGCTATCTGAAAGAGCAATAGAAATGCAGAAGGAACTATATCTGAGCTTTATAGACTATGCAAAGGCATTTGACAAAGTACGGCACAAAAACTTGATAGAGATGCTCAACAATCTTGACATTTTCGGAAAAAATGATAAGATAATCAAGAATATCTATTGAGAGCAAACCACTTGGGTACAAATAGGAAGTGAATTCAGCAGGTATACAAAAAATAGAATGGGGCGTAAGACAAGGATGTATTTTCTCACCGGATCTATTCAATTTATACAGTGAAACAATTCTGAGAGAAATAAAACCCTTGCCAGGATTCATCATTGGCAGCCACCATCTCAACAATGTAAGATAAACAGATGACAGTGCTGATAGCAGACATGGAAAGGAAAATGCAGGACCTCCTATAGAAGGTAGCAAGAGAAAAGGAGTAAGCATAAATTTCAAGAAAACTGAATGTATGGTCATCAGCAAAAAGAAAACCCCAAAATGCCAACTACAGGTCGAAGAAACTATACCTGGGAAGCATGGTGACAGAGATCCAAAGACGCATTAGCATTGCCAAGGATGCATTTCAAAAGCTAACCAGAGTACTGAAAGACAGGAAAATCTCATTGGAAACAGTTATGGATTGCTATGTGATATTTGTTCTTCTGTATGGCAGTGAATATTGGACAATCTCCTCAAGGATGAAGGAGAGGCTTGAGGCAGCAGAAATGTGGTTTTACAGAAGGATGCCAAGGACACCATAGACTGAGCGCATGACTAACAATGAGGTGTTGGAGAGGATGGAAACGAGGAGAAAAAATATATGGATGTCTATAGATTTGTATATGTGTGCGTTCATACCTTTCCCTCATTTAATATCTGAATAACTTTAAAATAATCTAAATCTAACGCTTTGTTAAACTTAGAATTTAAAATTTGTAATAAAAATAAAGTGAAGCTAATAGTCAATTAACAATAATGCTGATCTCTATTTTAATCAAATATTAATGCCCCAATAAATTGCTTTTAGAGTCTGTTCTCATATTTTTCGAATTAGAAATCACTTTATTTTGATTGTTCCACACTATGTAATAATGCCTCCCTGATTAAGGGGGTTGGGCTAGTTTTGAACCTTTTAAAACTCTTCAACTTGAAATAGTTTAATTTGTTAGATATGTGACACATGTGATAAAGCAATGGATGAATATTAAATGTAAAAGAAAAACCTGTGTCTGTTTAAATGTGTGTACCTATGCGTAATAAAAACATTAGCTGTTTATTATGAGTGTAAGTATATGTAAGCAAAAACTTGAGTTAAGGGCATCTAAAACATAGATGAACTACGTGTGTGTATATATTGATAATGTTAGTATGTGTGAATGATAGTGACGAAAAACATTTCCATTCAAAGTACATAAGTATTGTACACATGTATTGTACATAGAACAAATTTTCTTTTTAAATAAAATGAGAGAATCAGTTATGAATGTGTGTATTGAGAGAAATCATGTGTGAATGTGCACATTTATTAATCAGTAAAGTTAATATGTGAAATGAGGTATTTCAATGAAATAATAAATATCTATGTATTAAAATAATTACAACATAATTAAGTAATAATATATAAATAAGGAACATACCTATAAACAACCATACTAAATCATTGCAATATTACAATTAGTATAAATGATATACCATAATAGTAAATAATAAAACAACATTTTTAAAAATAAAAAATAATAAAAAACTAATAGTGAAAATAATAAGAAGGATGATAATAATAAACAACTATAAAATATATAATAATAGTAAGTAAGAAAAAATATAGATAATAATAGGGGAAATAAGAAAAATAGGGAGAAAACATAATTAAATTAACTGTGGAATCTGCTTCATACAGGGAAAAACAATATTACATTGTTAAGAATACAAAGAACTATCTTATTTAATAATTTATTTAATAATATCTATTGGTATTTTGGATCCATAAATATTTAAAACTATAATGAAAATAAACATTGAGAAATCTGAAAAACAAAAGAAAATCTAAAATTAAAAAACACTTAACAAAAATTACTTTTTCTCAAGGAATGTCAAAATACTTTAAAGTGAAAATCAACCGAAGTGAAATAAATGAAATTATAACGTGTAGGTTTGAAACTGTTATTGAAAATTGTACCACAAACGAACCGCACACACACATCAAACAAAAACGAAACACATATACCCATACATATGAGTACAAATAGTTGCAAACATATACACTTATGTAGGATAAGATAAGAACAAGGCCCATTGAAAGATTCCAGCAACTTACATAGGGTAGGTGGCAGGAGTAAGCGATGGAGGGTCGCTGTTGGAGGAATGAAATAGAAAGCGACCGAGACAACATTGTTCCGGTCGGTCAAATCAGCCCTCAGTTTTTGTTTTATATTTATTTTTTACGCAGAAATGGAGGTGATTGGGTTTTGATCGTGTTTTTGTAATCGTAGTAACAAATTCAGTTGGGTGGATCAGAGGAAGATAACAGCAGGCCTTTTGTCGAATTCGAAAGCCTCATCTCTCATGTTAAAAATAGAATCATTGGTAATTAGGCTCGCAGGCCAGTTAAAATGTCTTCACAGGTTGGATCCGGCTCACAGGCCATAGGTTGCCGACCCTTGTATTATGGTATATCATTTATACTGATTAACTGTAATTTTGCAATGTTTTAGTATGGTAATTTATATGTATGTTTCTTATTTATATGTATGTTTCTTTATATATTTAGTACTTAATTATGTTTTTGTACTAATTTTAATACATAGATATTTAGGATTTTATTATTTCATTGAAAGATTTTAACCGTTAACATTATTTTTCAAAAAATTACTTTTCATTTATATATAAAAAAAAATTCAATTAATATTTTTATACATTATTTTCACTAGAATTTTAAACGGAAATATATTTGCTTACGATTCATACTTATATACACACATATTCATACATGATTCTCTCATGCTATTTACAATAGAAAATCATTCCATCACTTGCCACGTGTATACCTCATTCCACATATCAACTTTATTGACTCATAAACGCACATTCACACATCATTTCTCTCGACACACACATAACTGATTCTCTTATTTTTATTTAAAAAGAAAATTTGTTCCATCACTTGACACGTGTGTACAATACTTGTTATGTATTTTGAATGAAAATGTTTCTTGTCACTGTCATTCACCCATACTAACGTTACCGACATATACACACACTTAGTTCATCTATGGTTTAGATGCACTTAACACATTGTTTTTATTATGCCTAGGTGCACACACTTAAACAGACACGGGTATATATACACAACTATTTTTTCTAAAGAAAGAAGTATTCTCTTTTTACTGATAATAAACTTGATGAAGGATAACGATTAAAGAATAAATCAGTAATACATTGTGTGAATATAATTTGGAATGTTCGTCTCTTTTCAAATTCATGTTCAGTGAAGTTAATGCAAAAAAAAAAAGTATAATTTTTATGTTGCCTAAAACACTTACTCTTATGTTCAATCTCACTCAACCCATTGCAGTAATTATTTTGTTTTTCAAATTTGTCTGCCACCACTTAGTTTTTGAGTTTAACACTTTCTCTACCCAACTAAAACCATTTTTTAATTTTTATTAAAATTAAATACAACTTTTAGTGGAAACAAAGTCTAAATATTGAAATGCTTGGATTCCTAAGATTAAGTCAATTCAATCAAAGAAAAATGCCTTTTCTTTATATTCAATCATTTTTTATCTATTTGAACAGTTAATATATATATATATATATATAAACTATTTACATCGTTCAAACTGCTTCATTGCCATATTATGCTCCGACCTTCTTCAGGTGATTGAATTGAAATACAATGGCTGAAATGTTGTGAATATGGTAACAAAAACAAGGACATCAGTTCAAACAATGTAAATAGTGATCTTTTATAGTTGCTAATAATTGCAAATCTACAAAATAAAACTTGTTTTTCTCACTAAAATAAAATGAAACTTAAAAACATTTAACAAAATTTTGCCTTTAGTAAATAAAAAGAATTATAGCTAAAAAAATATAGCTTTAAAGTAGCTAAATTTACAGTTTATAAAAATATTCCACTCTAAATATATATCAGTAATTCACAATAAAGACAAAAGAAGGTCAAAACTTACCTTTTGTCAAGAACTTTTAAAATTCTAGCAAAATTATCAATTTCTGCCAAATCTGTACCAAGTATACATAAACTTCCTTTAATGTAGAGCTGGGGAAAAAGGAAAAAAGTTAAAAATATGAGATAAATCAACAATTGAAACAAGCAAAATTCTATATTCTAAGTGAAAAGGTTTTAAGCCTGATCATCATGAGTTCTAAATTAGTTTTTTGAAGCAAAGAAATGAATAGTGACCTTACTAGTTGGCAAAAAAGCAGCTACATGTTGCTTGTATTTTTTACCAGGTAGCATATAAAAAGAGGTTACAATGTGTACACAAGTGGCATGCAAATTTGCAGGGACCACTTTGCCACATATGTCTATTACTTCACCTAATAAAAAAATGACATTGAGTAAACAACCAGTTGAATTTTTCACCTCAACTCTGTTGGTAATGAAAAAGTAAAACAAACAGGCTATATATTTTTGCATATGCTAGGCTAGGAGGGCCTCCTTAGCAGGCTAAGTATAGAAATAAATATAATATGCAAGTCACTAATAAAGACAAATGAGAGCAAGTATTCATTAACTACAGCAGCTGTAACAAAAGAGAAAAGCTTTAGTGAGCAGTCAAGTATGATACTCATCAGCAGGCAGGTTAGGTTTAGGGCACCAAGTTCTCTACAGAGAATTGTACCACAGGACAATATCCTATCGAATTAAAAGTGTTGGTTTGTAAATTTGGTGACAGTAATTGTAAGCCTAATCTTTGGGCTGGGAAATATGTACTTGAACAGGACAAGCAATAATTGAGCAGTACTAAAATTAAGAACTAGACAAGATATCAGAAGGATTTTCTTATTGATTGGATATCTACCAACAAAGAGGTGTGTTATACCGCATTGTGGATGGAAAAATTAACAGCACTGGAATCAAACACTAGCTCTTGAAGAAAAGGGCACAAGTAAGACTTCTACACAAGAACACCACATGTACATGTTCCCCGACCACATTGACTTCAAGGTTCTACTCTTTTGCTGTCAAAATAGTTAAATGTAACTGCTTTTTCTACTCTAATAGTTTCTTTTCTCACACTTTTTACTTGTGGAACTTCCTTCCATTTGCTTGCTTCCCCGATTGCTACAATCTCCAAAAGTTTAAATGCAACATCAATTGCCATCTTCTATCTCCTTGATTCCCAGTGACTTCTTATTCTTTCTTCGACATCCCTGGTATCATGTTTTTCTTTCACTGTAACCCCCTGCCCACCAATGGTGGTCCTGGCTTGCCTGGAGTGAAATGATTATAAAAAAAAAAATCTACGGAATGAATGTTGCTGAGACACCGGAAACACAAACAAGGACATACAAATTTCAGACAATGCTAGATAACATGGATAAAAATCCTTGGTAACATGCAGCAATCACAAACGTTCAATATGGTGCATTGACCACACTGCTTCTTCCTGGAAAATTTGCTTGTTTTATAGAACCTGAAACATTAGAGATTGGCTATAAAAAAATAATCATTTGCATAGCTAACACTGCTCAGTTTACTGCCCCAACTATTTCATGAGGAAGCTGGTATATTCTTACTTTCTTCATAAACTGACATCCCAAGGTTCACACTGGCTATGCTCCGGTAGGGTGGTCATTTGCATTCTTTCTGCAGAGACAGCACACTAAACATCCTCTCTCTGACTGATGGGGACAGGTAACATGATTATCAGTAGTAGTTGGCAGCTCTGTCTACATTTAATTTCTGCCACATTCCCAGCTGAAATGTGACAACCTGGAGTTGGTCTCTTGCATGGCAGAGCTCACTTGACATTTTCTAAATCAAACTTTTGTCCTTTGCTTGAGCTACCTATATGTGGCAAAAGCTCTACCTCTCAAACATAGAAGGATAACATGTCCTACTTCTTTCATAATCAGACATCACAGAGTACATACTGACCCTGTTCTGGCAGGGCAACTATTTGCATTCTTTCTGCAGAGACAGCACACTAAATGTTGTACTGTTATCAGTAGCGGATGCCAGCTCTGTCTGCATTTCATTTCTGCTACAATATTCCTAAACATAGCCAGTGGAACAAGACCAGTCTACTCCTGTAGATTAAATAAAAGGTTCAGTTTAGAATTCCATGTAGTTTATCTGGATCAACATACACATGATGAAAGCCAGAGAATACAATGGCCTAAACATGATAACAGCAGCAAAAATTAAAACAGTAATCTACATGTAAATAAAACTTTTTACAAAGTGTAAGTTCCTACAAGTAAAATATTTTGTTTATATATACAAGGACTAGATAGAATATTTTGTTGTTCTTAATTATTGTTCATTTTATATTTAAAATGCTTCTTGAATAAAAGCCCTTTTTTAATTTCACCAATTGTGAAACTTTAGATTAAATGCAACACAATACTAAAAATCAGTTTATTTGCACCCTGTATATGTTTGGTCTGATGGGCACAATGCTAATTTTATAAAATATTGTACTGCCAGTTTCTCCCTCCTTATTGTTAGAGGTGAGGGGTACATTTGCCTATGCATACAGGCTCTCTACAGGAGATGTGATGAAAGCTCCTAAGACTTGTCTATGTCCATGGCAATGTATCATGTCTAGTTTCTTTAGTTATGTTTTTCTTGCAGATCCAAATATGAAACATCTGTAATCTAGTTTTGATCTGATTAGGATGTAGTAGAGTTTGAGTAGGGTGTCTTTACCGGTACTTCAGTCATGATGTGCCAGGATTCGAACTAATTGAATAGTTTTATTGAATTTTGCTCTTTAATATAGCGTGTGTGGTCTGAATACAAGTTTTTATCAAATATAATGCCTAGGTATTTGTATTGGTCAGTTACAGGTATTATATTATTGCTGAGTTTTAAAATAAGGTCACTGTGCATTTTTTGGTGTTGGCAAAAGTGTATATATTTTATTTTATTCTTTAAAAAAAATTGAGGCTTTTTTGTGACCCATTTATTGACCTTATTGAGGCATAGCTAGAGTTGTCTCTCTATTGTATGTATGTATTTTGATCTATAGCAGATTAAGTAGTCATCCACTTATAGAGCACATTCTGTTCCAGTGTTTATGCTTTTTGTTATACTATTTATTTTTATGTTGAATAATGTGACTGATAGTATGCTCCACTGTGGGATTTACATTTTGTTGATCCTTTTGGGTTGAAAACACCCAACTGTACAACTGAAATTTCTATTGTTTGTAAAATTATTGATAAAATTGGCAATCAACCTTCTAGTCCAATTTCATTTAGATTGTGTTACACTATATTTACATGTGGAGTCATACACCTTTTCTAACTAAAAAAGTCTTCTACTAAATTTTATTTTTTGCGTATGCTTTGTAAAAGATTTGTTTTGTAATGGATGATGAAAAAAACAGAGAATTGTGGGCAGAAAAGCTGTTATATGAGTCATGAAAAATTAGTTGGTGTGAGGCTTGATCAAGTATCAAGCAACTTTATGAATGAACCACAGTGAAAGAGGAAGTATGAAGGAAAGCAAGAAGCATGTGGAAAAGAAAACAACTTCTTTTTATCCCTAAAACAACAAGCTATTTCAGCTACCATAGACGGGAAATTACGATTAAATGCTGATATGGTGAAGCCTTTCAGTGGAGAGGAAGACATAATTGCCTGGTTGGCAAATGTGAAATTAGTTGCAAGATTGCAAAAGATCCCTGACCTTGCAAGTTTTATTTCCATGTTTCTGGAAGGGGGATGGTTTAGCTCTCTATCAGCATTTTTGAAAGGACTGTTTGTTGCACATGGAAAGCTGAGAGATTAGATGGACATGAGAATCAGTACACGTTTGCTACCATAATCCAGAGATTGGCAGGATTTGTCGGAAGAGGACTGGATCAGAGTAAGAACGTGACATTTGCCAATGGCTTCCCAGAAAGCATCTCAGTAGCCCTCCAGCAGTTGCCTGCAATAAATGAAATAGATATTTGTGAATTGATCCCTATTACTAGGCCATTACTGATGGCCAACAAAACATGAGTTTGATACGGCAGTGATTACAAGACAGAGAGGAGCCAATGAAGTTTGAGGGGCAGGTAAAGCCACTCAAAACATTTAGTAGCCAATGTTTCAGATGCAAGAGACTGCACATGCTGTGTGACTGTAAAGACCTGCTAAGATCCAAACAAATCTGTTTTGCATGTGGTGAGACAGGGTATATTGTGAAATACTGTCTACAGGGAAATGAACCAAGAGGAGCCATTATACCACTAACTAATCCTTCATTCCAGCAGCGACAAATTATGGATCACAGCCAATAATAATCATATTATCAGAGGGGAGAAGAGTAAAAGCCCTTGATGGCTGTACTACTGTTATGGTGAAACACACCTATTCTATAGTGAATAGACTCTCCCACTTAAGTAGGAGTAGTAAGAGGAACAAAAGTCAGTTGATGTTGGACAATAGTAGTCGACAATTAGTCAAATACAAAAGTAGTCAGCAACCTGGCAAGATTACACTGCATAATACATATTATATCAAGTTCCTAACGTTTTGTATGTCAAACCTATAAGGACCGACTTTAGCACAAATACTAGCCTCAACTGTGAAAATAATTCCACAACTACTACCAAACTAATACTATCCAATCTAGTGTATAGATGGAATGAAAAGAGCAATATAAAGGCAGTTGATTGGAGAGAAGTGAGATGCAGATGAACTTGCACTGTGGCGTTCAAAATATGAGGCCAGCTTAAGAATAAAGTGGCCTGTTACAAGAGTTGACAGCAGTAAGAAGAGAAAGCAGAGTGTAGTATCATATGCAAATGAAGAGATCAGTAAATATAGAGAAGTAAGACAGAAAATATCCTGTCACCAGAAAGGACATGCAGAGCTTTGCAATGACTACTACTACTCACATTGATATGCAAACCGTGACAATGTCATCGCCAATAGGATCCATGATTTTTCTGGATGACCCAGAACACATAGAAACATGGATGAGAACTTTTGCAGCATTTGCAAGAGTAAAGAAATTAAAAGACTCAAAGACTGATGGAGGAGAAAACAAGATAAATGATTTATTTCTTGCTACAATGGGATGTAAAGCTGTGAAGAAAATTTCAACAATGTGTTATCTGAGTGAGTTAGAAGAAATGAAGTTTGAGCAAATTGTGAAAGTTGTAAAAAAGAACATAAGACCAACAAAAAGATTGGTAATAGCAGAAAGAACTAAGCTTTTGGAAACAAGACAAGCACCACAGGAGTCAATTATGCAATACTTACATAGATTGAAAGAACGAGTAAAGTATTGTGAATTTGAAAAATTGGAAGCACATGAAATGACTACAGAAGATGAACTAATTCTTCTTAGATTAATTGAAGGCTTCCAAGACCAAAACTACAACTGCCAAATTCTAGAATGTCTGTAGAGTAGCAGACTGAGTTAGGAAGCTAGCATTGAGTTTTAGCAACAATTAGAGTTGCTTAGAGAATTTAATCAACCAAAAGAAGAATTCAAGACATACAGAATGAGCCAAATACTAAATCCATAATTAAATGTAAATATAGTGGAAAAAGTCATATGAGAGACAAGTATAAATGTCTAGCTTTGGTGGGAAAAATATGCCCAAATAGGAAAAAAAAAAAAAAAAAAAAAACTTTCAGAACCTATGCAAATAAGAAAAGTAAAAAAATGTTCAAACCCCCTCTGAAGAAGAAGTTGGAGTATTTACAATGAATACACAAAAAAAGAGATAGAGAAAAAATAAGGATAAATGGCCAAGTATTTGACATGCAAGTGGATATGGCCAGTGAAATTATGCTGATACCAAAAACATTTTTGAATATAATTAGGGTGATTGAAATTAAGAAAAAGCGGCATACAACTAAAGCAATTTGATGGAATGACCATAAAAACAATGGGTGCATTTCAAGGCAATTTTGAAACCAATAAGCATCTTGAAATAATTCCCATTACAGTTTTAGCATGCAAAAATGATCATGGACTATTAGGGATTGATGTATTAAAAATACACACAGCAAGTTTAATTCCATGGAAGCAGAAAGAAATGCCATAGGGTTGTTGAAAAGCTATAAAGCAAGCATTTAACTAAAGGAAAACTATCACCCAAATTATATAGTCAAGAAAAGTTCCAGTTCATATCCTACTTTGGTAGTAGCAAAATTAAACAAAATGATACAAGGCATACTAGAAAGAGTAACTCAAGGTGATAGTAATTGGGAGTCACTGATAGTAGAGATAAAGAAAGCTGATTGAGATTCAAGGATATGTGGTGATTATAAGTTAGGGATGAATCACCAGATATGTTCAGACTCATTTCCATTGCCAAATATCGAAACTGCAAGCCACTAGTTAGCAAAAGTGGAGTACTTTACAAAAATTGACAAGAAATTCAAGGAAATAACCACAATAATCACCACTATAGGCTTATTAAAATAGACACATGTACCGTTTGGGATAAAAACTTCCAGCCATATTTTTCAAAAAGCAATTGAAAGAGTCTTATTGGGAAAAGTAAAACACATGATCATATACCAGACCGATACAGGTGTACAGGCAAGAACTAAAAAAAAATTTATAATATAAAACAACAAATTTTTGTGAGATTAACAAAGGCAGACTTGACCATAAACAAAGAGAAATGTAATTTTGACTGTAAGAAGATATATTTAGAATATCAAATATCAAAAGAAGGCATGTCACCTGATAATAGACTAACAAAGAAAATAACAGAAATAGATGTTCTAACAAATAAAAAAGAATTAGAATCTTTTTGGAGACTGATAAACTTTTATAGTAAATATATATCAAGATACAGTGACATAATATCTTTTGCAAGAAAAAAAAATGAATTTGAGGGGACACAAAAGCAAACCATTGCTTTTGAAACACTAAAGAATATTCTGAAAAGCAAACAAATAAAAGATTTTGATCCCCTAAAACAGAATAATGTTAACCATGGACACAAGTGAGAAGGTGATGGCTGCTGTTCTATCACAAAAAGAACACCCAATCATGTACATATCAAGGTTAATGTCAGCAGAAACTCACTATTTGAATATTGAAAAAGAAGCGTTAGTGATAGTATGGAGCATGGCGAGAATACAAAACTTTTTGATAGGAAAAAATGCTTATTAAAATCAGACCACACACCATTAAAATTCATATTTAACCTGAGGAAATAATTTCCAAAAGTCACATTGTCACGGATTTTAAAATGGGCTATAAAAATTGTGACATTCAAATTTAAAGTAGAGTATGTATGGAACACTATTCCTCATATAGACGCTTTATCAAGATTGCAGTTTAAGAATGAAAGAGAAAAAAAAAAAAAGACAAGAAAATACAGAAGATAAAATAATACACTGGGCAGAAACAGACATTCTTCCTCTAAATAGACTCAAAATAGAAAGAAAGCAAGACCCATTATTAAGCAGAATAATAGAAAGAATAAAAAATACTATATGGAGTAATTGTTCGATGGCAGAGTGACACTAAGGAAACAAAGCACAAACTAACTATAGAAAATGGCATTATATGCAATGAAGATGTAATAGTACCTCCAAAATATTGAGAAGGGACATATTAAAATGAGTACATGATGATGTACATTGTGGCATAACAGCAACGCAAAGAAAACTAAAAGTCGCAAGCATGGTGGTCAGGATATTCAAAAGATGTAGAGGAATATGTTAAGAGATGTCCAAAATGTGTGGAAATAAAGAACTTCAAGCAAGCAAAAATTCATTCACGGCCCAAAGAAGCAGAGCCATTGTTAGGGTCCATATGTATCATGCACATGTCAGAGATAGATTATTAATAGTATTAGTGCAATCATATTCAGGAGGGCCAGAAGTTGTCTAAAGAGAGAAAAGCCACCACAATAAAACAAATACTAAGAACCATATTCTCACAGAATAGAGTATCCTAGACACTAGTCACCAACAATGCACCCAAATTTTGCGACGAGAATTTATGTGCGTGGTTAAAACAAATTGGATGCATTCCATAGAAGACACCACCATATCACCCACAGCCTAATAGCATTGTGAAAAGAATGGTACAAACCTCGAAAAAGGGATTAAAAGCATTCTCACCATTTACAGAAAAATTAGAAGTGCATTTACAAAAATGCTTCTCAGTTACAGATCTATTCCACATGCAGGAAGGAAACTGAGCCAATCGGCATTAATGGGAAGACAAATCAGAGCCCCCATAACTATGTACTTTGCAACAAGAGAAAAGGTGTGGTATAGAAAGAATAAAGAAACGATTCCAGAAGAAGCAAATTTCATGATGCCAAAAGGTCACAACACGACTATATTGGAAAAGAAGGGACAAAATATACTGGCACGTGCAGATCATTCAGAAGCAAAAACGAGCTGGAGGATGTGGAAATGAAAGGTCAAGAAGAAGAGGCAGAAAGTTATAAAAGTGGAACAGAACAGGAAAGGGAAGGTGAGAATAGGGTATAGACAAAGAAGAGAAGGAAAATGAAGAGAGACCAAGATCACCAGTAAAGAGAAAATGAGAGACAAGAGGAAGGACAGGACAAAACAAAAATAATTAAGAGTAGTAAGAAAAAAAAAAACAAGGGTGTATGACCTCTCCAATTCAGGGATGTGTAGTATTGTATGCAAATGAAGAGACCAGTATATATAGAGAGCACTTGGAGAAGTAAGACAGAAAATAGCCTGTCATCACAGAGGACACACAGAGCTGTGCTATGACTACTGCTAATCACACTGATATGCGGAACATAACACATATTTTGAACAAGAAGTAGAGAGATGGCTTGAAGGGGTAATTCTTACTCTCTGGACAGAAGATGAAAAAGTTGAAGTGCTGTCACTAATGGTGATAGTTCAGCCTATAAAAAAATAAAATCAGGCTACTGCTGGACTACCATGAACTGAATAAGTCACTCAGAGGTGATAGACAAGTGCAGTGAAACTATATGAAATTGAAAACGAATGACAGGTTGCACCAAAAATCACGGCAACTATACAGTGCTAGAAAAAATGGATAGCACAGAAAATATTGTGGATTCATATATCAGTGACATTTTGGTGGATAAAACAGTGGTACCTGTGCAAACAGTCATGGAACACCTTGGAAAGTTTGGTTTGATAACAAAGCCCCCAGAATGGGTTGGATAGCATTAGGCCTCCAATTACAAAAAGATATGCCAGGAGATCTGGCATTCAAAAGAGAAAACAAGATTCCAGAGGTGGGAAATGTGTACTGATTTCAATCTGCGGAAAACTGATAGCCCATTGCCCTATTGCTGAATGGTTTAGGACGATGTACAGATATATAAAAAGAAGGACTAAGGGGGTGAACTAGGAAAATGAAGTTGATGGTGAGACAGTTACTGTGATGAGAGAAATTGTAGAAGAGGTGAGAAAATAGGATCAACTTGACAGATGAACGAACAAAGCATAATGAAAGAGGAAAAATGAAGGAGTGTGTGAAAAAGGAAAGAAAAACATTGTTTTACCACCTAAAAAAACATGCTTCACATATATTTTTGTAGTTTGACTAAATGGTCTACTGAACTTCTATAGTGTCTGAACCCTGCCTGGTATTCTGTAATTATTTTTTTGCTTTCTAAATACTACACAAGTTTATCATTTATTATTCTTTTAAGCATTTTATATATGCAGCTGGTTAATGCAATAAGTCAGTAATTTCTTTTGTGGTTTTAGGTTTGGGGACCACTGGAGCTTGCTTCCATATGTCAGAAATTTTGCTACTGATCCATGTTATTATAGACTTTTAGTAAGTAATTTAGGGATGTTTTGGGTAGTCGTTTTAAGAATTGGTAGTGTATTTTGTCTCTGGTCTAACAGCTGAACCATGAGATTTATTTAGTGACTCTTGTAGTTCTGTTATGATAAATGGCTTGTTATAAGTCTGTATTCTTCTCTTCATTTTGTTTAATGGTTTGTAATTTTGATTTTGATTTTTTGGAAAGAAGTTTTAGGCAAAGTTTTCAACTAGGTGTTTTACAATATTTTTCTTGTTTGTAATTTTTGCGTTGTTATGTATAAGATGTTTTAATGAATGACATTTTTTTTTAATATTTTGTGAATCATATCCCATATTTTTGGAGGTTTTGTATTGGAATTAATTTTTCTTATATAGTTATACCATGAATTTCATTTAGTTTCTTTAATCACGTTGCAGGCTTTCGCTCTGTTGTCCTTTGTTGGATTATTTAAAAATTTTCTTGAAGTTACACAGCAAGTTCATACTACTATTTTGCCTTCCTTGTTGAACCAAGGTTTGTTGAATTTTGTCATTGTTGAGCATTTTGATATATTTTTCCTAACAATAACATATGTTTTTGTGAAGTAATGTTGTACTAGTTTGGATTGACATGACTTTTCAAATTTTTCCCAATTAGCTTTTTGAAGGTTCTGTTGTGGTGTTTTGTGATCTAGTTCTGAATTTCCAATATAACGGGAAAGCGGTCACTTCCACATGTGTCCTCATGGACTGTGCATTTAAATTACTACAGCAGGGACCAAATGACTGGCTGAAATTGATAAATGAAATAAAACCATTACTTGAAAAAAAGAAGAAAATATGTTACCCATACTATAGATTCTAATCGAAAGGATGAACAAAACCAGGTGAAGACAGAACAATATAATCAAAATGAAAAAAATAATCACTCAGAAATAAAGTGAGTATCAGAAGAAGAGAAACGAACAGACACCCACATAAACCATAACAAAAGCAAACTAATCTTAAAATAACCCGGCCTGAAATGGCTGAAAAGGACAAAAAGCCTGTTGATAAAAAAAGGACATGCACAACATCCTGATTCAAAGCTACAATCAAATTCTTGATAGAAATTAAACAAAAATTTGAATATTTGTGAACGATGGATATCAAGGAAGAGAACCCATGAACATCTAATCCACACAAACAAGGATCCCACAAAATATAGAAATATGGCTATCAACATACTCCAATGGAATATAAGAGGTGAGAAGGTCAATCTTTGCAAAATAATAATAGTTATCATGGCCTACTACTCAGCAATCATATGCTTACAGGCAACACACCTTAAAGGAAATAAGACTTTAAATATAAAAAATACACAAGTCATATGATTTTATAAATGAACACACATACGTGATCTGACAGTCTCTGTGGTCTTCATCACAATTTGCCCTACATCTGCTATGTATTGTTTGCCCATTATTTTTTGGTAGACAATTTTTTGTCATTTAAAGCAGTGCAGTGAATTTGGGACGAATTGGTCCACCTTTTTGTTATTGCAGTTTATTTTTATTTCTTGTGGTATGATAGATGTGTAGAAAGTCATTGTGTTTGCATAATCTGGTTTTCTTTTTTTTTATGGATACTCTCTTTGCATCCACCATACCTTGTCTCTTCAATTCTGTTGTAATCTCTTCAATTGTGCAAAGGGAGAGTTCTCTACTTTGCAACTTTGAAGATAATGTTTTGTGTGAAAGGTATTCATCTTCAGCAGAAAATGTGCATGTTTTTTTCTTCTCTACTTTGATTATAATTGTGTCATTTCTTAGAGATTTTGTGATTTTTGGGGTGATGTTTGTAGATATAACCTTTTGTACTACAAAAGGTGACAGTTTTGTCAATGGATTTTCCTCTAGTGATTCAAAGACTATGAATCTTTGGAACGTTTTTTTTTTTTTTTTTTATTATTTTCTGATTCACTTTCTGTACCATGCTGTAATATTAATAAACCCTTTGAGGCTCTACTGCAGCTCTTACATTCATAAAAATTTTGTTGTATTTGCAGAATTTATGATGCAAGGAACTGTTTTAGTGTTATGTATTTTAGAAACAGTCAAGGTTGGATAGTTGTTTCACAAAATACAGAATGTTAATAACTATTTCAAATCCATGACAGTAGATTGTTTTCATTCTGCTTTATATACTTTGGGAGATGCAAGTATAATTTGTCTTGTTTTCTTCACTGACAAATTCTCTACACAATTGTAAGGAACTAAATGTAACCAAAATGCAACTTATTAATATGGTCTCCAGGGGAAGAGTCTGCTACCAGATATGGAGTAGGATGTTTTACACTAGAATTTTATTTTAGCCTCTTTAAATACAAGCATAGTTCACAAACTCTCATATATATATATATATATATATATATATATATATATATATATATATATATATATACACCGAAAAATAGAATGTGGAATCTTTAAATAGTTGAAACAACTAAGTTAGAATAAGCAATTATTAGATTGTAATTCTTAATGTCTCAATGAATTTTGTTTATCGCTGTAATATACCTTGTTAAAATGCACTTCTTTAAATATAAGCAAATACTCCACACTGATATAATTTGAAAATAGTTTACTTTCATACTACTGAAACATTGATATTTGTTCCTCATTAATTATTTAATTCTATTTACCTCAATCCAGTTATTTCTCTGTGATAGATTTGAACAAATTCAATGTCAGAGAAATTTGCAGTCAATGACATAAACAATGAGAAGAATCATGTAACCTACCACTATCTGGATGATTCCTTAAAGCAGTATCACTAAATATCATGAAATTTACTCTTTGTATTCATATGTTGATACTCTCGTGATAACTTGGATGATTTTCCTGTGTTAATAGTCAGCAAATCCTTCACAGAACATTCCTCACATTAGTTGCCAAAATAGAAACATCAGACAACAAATCTTAATGGCTTTGATGTGTTAGGCATATCAGTTGGCCAACTTTAGATATCAAGAAAGGTTTATTTCCTGTTAATTACAATTTTTTGTACAGCTCTTATGGAATTAACATGAATCAGTAATATATTGCCAGTGTATTTATCTTTGAGATATTTAAATCAATACAAGCACGGTCAATTCTACAATACGTTAAAGCTTTAGTGTCTTTTCCGCCTCATACTCTAAAAACCATATGTTACTAATAGGTTTTTAAAATTTTCATATTTTAACCAAACGAAATCAACAACATGACAAGATAATACACTTACCAGGGAACCAGTTAAAACACACCAGAACACTGTGGAATCTATTTGTGAGGTAACACTACAATTTTCAGCCCTGACAGATTTTATTTTATTGATTTTTAGCTACACGCACACGCTGAGTAGATATAAATTCATGACCACTATTTCACTACTACAGTGAAAATATTGTTTCCAGCTTTCAAGTTCTTTTATTTTATTATGATAGAATTCAACATTCTTTATTACCATAATATTATTTTCATCTGTAGATTCATTGTTTGGTATAGTCACATCGAGATCACAGATGATCTAAATTTATAGACAATTATAAAATGTAGGGATTTTTTTTTTTTTTTACTTTGTAATTACAGCGAAGAATCTGTAATGTGATTGATACCGACTTAGCTGACCACCTGCAGTTACTCTCTCACCGGTGTGACGTGGCTTCCCTGTGCTTCTTCTATAAAGACTTTCATGGCTTCTGCTCTGATGAACTTAAATCACTGGTGCCCCCTAGGTGTGAGTTTGCACGAGATACTAGATTGGCAACGAGGTCCCACCCTTTTACAATGAAACTGATGAAATGTAACCACAATTTCTACTCCAACAGCTTCTTTTCTCGCACTTCCCGCCTGTGGAATTCCCTTCCGCATGCTTGCTTCCCCGATGGCTATAACCTCCAGTAGTTTAAATGTAAGGTCAATAGACACCTAACACACTAACCCTCCCATTCTCTCCAACTCTCTCCCTATGTACATCCTAACTCGTCTATCGCCCAGTGTAACCCCCTGCGCTATAGTGGCAGTGGAATGCCTTGCTTGGGGTGACATGATTATTATATATAAAAAAAAAAAAAAGGATTTTTTAAATGATCATCAGTTTGGCTTATCTATTTTCTTTCCATTAGTGTGGTTATATTTCTCTTGTCTGTTGGTACAGTTCAATCTTTTTCCAAGTGTTATCTTACATAGTATTTTTCAATTCTCAGATACCATGTATCTTCTTTTTCATTAAAGTTCAACTTGGTTGTTGTTGAATTTTTGGGTTTCTTAATGTTAGTCTTGCTTCTGGTGGTATCAAAATTTTACCTTATGTTGGAGAATCAAATCAAATCGACTTATTTTCTCCATCTTCAATCTATCAGACTAAGTCCATACTCTATATTTATGTAGGAAATTTTTTAAATGAGAAATGATCATTATTATATGTCTTTCTACTTACTGTAATCTAGGCCTGTATTTAAAGGAATTAACTAAGTTAAAATAAACAATTTCTGTCATATTTAGTTTCTTGAATTAACTTGACAAATTCATCAGCAATGAAAACATTGGTAGAAGTTTATGGTTATAAGATGGTATCAATATATAAAAATCCATTCAAATTTGAGGAGGAGGGTATGTGATTCCTAGAAAAATCAACTGAAAATTTGGCAGCTCAAGATAGATCTAGATTGTTAAGTACAAGCATATGAAATAAACCTTGAGAAGAATTAGTGTACAAATCAAAAAATCTACAGTCAATTCAATTATTGTTAAATAAGAGTCAAGGCTTTTCAGAAGTCTTAAAAATTTCTGGGTTGTGATAGAAATATTACAGGCAAGGGTCCTACTACAACATACTGTCACATGGACATTATGAACATTGCCCAGCTTTTGTCAAAGGTTTGTTGATATGGTTATGGGACTTGTTGAGGCAGCTGCCTGACCAGCAAAAAAATTGGACAGAGGCAACACAAATACAAAATCAATACACATAATGGTAAGTCAGTTAAAGCTGACATCATAATATAGAAAAAGCCAGTGGGCTTTAATACCATCAGAAGGCTAGATGGTGTTCAAATCACAGAGTCAAGGGTAGTGATTTTTATAGCAATGGACCACACATAATCAATTAAGATAAAGTTAACTAGTGCAGAGTTCAATGGTGACAATGGATCCTCGATTGATTGAATTAGAGCTCATTGTTAGGAGTATACAGCAATCCATGGACAAACCTCAGCACTCCTACCTGTGCTATGTGAAGCTGATGTAATTGGCTGTCAACTGATCCTTAGATCAGACTAGCTGACTTCTCAGTAGCATAAACTTACACATGCTTCATATAAACAACAAAATAGTCTGCTTCTGGGGGAATTCATTTGTCTGCTATTTGAGTAACTTTTGATTACAACACAATTTGGAGCATTACAAGCTGTGAGTTCGATCCCTTAAACGGAATAACATTTAACTGTTAGTTCAAAAAGTATGAGAATTTTTGTAATTAAAACTATATATTAAACTTATGAATAAGTCATATCTACATTTTCAGAACATTAAAATTCCTAGTATAATATATTTTATCAACAGGCTTCCTCTGACTTATACAACAATTGATCCATATTTTCTATATTATAGAAAATAAAATGAAAGGATTATTGTAAAATTAAACTTAATTGGTAAAAAGAATTTAAATGAAAGATAAACATCTTTACTAAATGAGCCACAAGTAACCCTAAATTGTTCACATTCCCATAAATTCAAATATCAAATGTTGAATCAACTGGTGAATAAATAAATGAGACAAGGATAGTGACTTTGTTGACTAAAGTGTGATTTAAAGGCAGATAATAAAATCTATTCTTCCTCCAGTTATGGGCTTAAATAGCAGGACAGACTGGAGTCTATAGACTTGGTTGGCAACTAGTCTACTGCAGAAAGTAATGGCAACCTACTGTGGGAAAATTTTCTGCCTGATCACCCATGTCTCAAAAAAGACAGGATCACCCTAGTGTGTATCACATATGGCACTTGACTGACTGAATAAAGAAATCCCAAGTTAACAAGCTGAAATAAACAAAATTTTATTTATTTTGTGGTCTACAATCAAGAAAAAAAAGAATGGTTCTAAGTTAACAACTTTTAAGAAAAACTTGACAAAGTTAAAAGAACAATTTTGTATATAATTAGCAAATAAAGTAAACAATTTCTTGACACTGCATTTTGAATACATATTCAACACAGTTTGTAATGGAGCCAGTTTATGCTGGATTGATTCAATCCCCAACAAAATAGGTTGAATTGGAATATTGGCCTTATGGGTCTTACTTTTAGGTAACCTATATAGTTGGTGCTGCAATGAACCCACCAGCTTGATGGCCTTATAAATATCTATGGAAAGTAACTTTTTTATTTCACTATTTTAAACAAATGTTTCTGAAAATGTAGGTCAATAATTTTAGTTTTGCTAAAAGACTTAGCAGCTTTAATTACTAAATTTCTCCTCATCACTTAATATTGATATCTTGTACACACACACACAATTCTGTTGTTATAGTAAGACAACATTTGCTTCAAGTGGTGCTAATCATATTTCATGTTACCATAACAGATTTTCTAATTACTCACACAATAGCGATACTGGGTTGTTAATAATTACTCAACAATGGGTGAGTTTATTGTTGTAGACTGAGAAAGAAAAAGTCATGCTGTTCATTATTATATATGTGTGTGTTATATACACAACAAAATAAATAGAATTTCTAATTTTATTTATCAACATTTAATATAATAGGGGATAGAAAAGAGAGAAATCTAATAAAGAAAGATAAAAAATTCTCTCGACATTTTAAGTGTGACTACCAGCTAAGATTATAGCCATATATTTTTAATAAAATAAAAAGTGGACACATTTTTTTCCTGGTCAATGTTAAAATTATTTCAAATTGGGCTTTAACATGTAAAATTAACAGAAAGAGAGAGAGAGAGAGAAAATGAGATGTTATGATAATAACAAAAATACAAAACTAGTCAGAGTAAAAAAGAAAAAAGAAAAATAGTCTGAGTAAATAATAATGACTAACCTCTCTTCGGAGGATACATTTTGCATAATTTAGGCATTACCAGAAGAACAGACAAATATGACAGAGAATGTGTGGGTAAAATGGCTATAATTTCATATCCTACCAATTTTCATAAAAATGAATGTAATTATAGCCAATTCTAGATGACGAAATGAAAAAAAAATCTGTAGTAGGAATCAAGAGAGCCAGTAACATAACAGGGGAGTTATTTGTTGGTTTCTCTATTATTATTTTCTTTTAAACAAAAAAAAAAAACAAAACTCGCAAATTTGTAAGCTTCAGATTTTTGAACAGTGAAATTTGTACTGAATAATTCATTGAACAATCGTTCATTATTTTTTTTTTTTACTAGCATTCATTTAATTTCTGTTGCTTTTTTTGTCTTTCAAAATGTCATTCTAACATTCTATCAGAATTTATCAGAAATAAATAAAGCAAAACAAAAAAAAGAAATAATATTAAAAAATTATTAACTGACAATTATTCAGCTAATACATTCATTGAACACTAAAAGTTTTTCATTAATGGAAACATTAAAGATTCTAAGTGAAGAGAGAAATGACGGAAACAAAGAGATATTTTGTATATAACAATACAAATTTTCAAATCTTTTTTGTACCATATAAAGTTTAAGAATGTAAAAGACAAGCAAAAAGCATTAGTACAATCCCCCAAAAACAGTATTTGAAGGATTCAACTTAAACTGAACACTTGACAAGATATTGATAACAAACATGATATTGTGTATTTCAAGTCAATACTTAGCTACATCTGGCATAAGACTAAATTGGTGCAGTTCCAACACTGAATGAATAAACTTACCAGCCATTAATTTTTTTTTTTCAAAGAATAAAATAGAAATTAAAATGAAAAACACATATATATTGTAATTTTTGTTTGAATCCTTGAGATGAAAAATTATCATTGTTATACAATGATTTTCTTGGACAAGAGTCCTCACCTTCTTTTCTTTGTTATTGTTACAATATTTAAGCCTAACAAACAAGTATATAAATTGCATTCATTAAAATCAACTTCAGATTTTCAGTATGCAAAATCCAATAAAAGTCAATGAATTTGTTAAGTGCACAAGACAAAATTGATTTTATATCTATTTAAGAAATATTTGGTGGAATAATTGCATAACCTAACTAAGTTATTTACAAGGAGAGAGAACTTTAGTTTAATAAATTAAATAGTAAATGTAACAAAAGCTATCTACCATTTTTGCAGTTTTAGAGTAAAACTTTACACTAGAGTATCATTAAATATTCATTTCTGGTGAAAACCCATTTGAATGTTTGAAACCAATGAAAACTTTATATTAAGAGCCAATAACCTACTTTACATAAAGCTAGACTTTGCATACTTATTTCATGTCCAGATGTATCAACAAAATTGACATAGCAGCTTCAAAACTGATAAAGTGAATAGTTAGTTTATACTCATGGCACTAGTTTCCAGCCACAAATACTTGAAGATAGCCAGCTTCTTGAAAGTGATTGAGTAAACAGGAGGAACATGTTTCTGCATGGACCCCATATAGGTATCTAAAGTGATGCATATCAAATTCATATTGTCTATGATGATCCTGGGAGTGGCTGTCATACCACCACATTTCTTCTTACAGCAATATTGAAGTGCCAGTTCTGGATCAAGATGGGTAGCTGCATGTGCACCAGCAGGATCCTGCAGATGATTCAGTAGCAATTAACCAAGAATTTTAATAATCATTCCATTTCCTAGCTTTGGCCTACTGATGTGAATACACTGTATTACTATTTGATATTTTGTTTTGTAATTGTGGTTTGAAAGCTTAAAATAAAATTTTTTTAAAAAGCTTAGTGGGTGTATCAATGTGAAGTGAGGCTTGGTAATTTGAATCTCCTCTGCTTCTCCCAGGAACTCTCTTGCCCTTCATTATTCTCAAATCTCCATCATACTGGGGCCTCTTCCTCTTGACAGCCAACCATTTTTTTGTTTACTGGCATATTTCTTTCCAAAGGCACAAAGGTTTTCATTCGTAACCCAAATTCAGATATTAACTCTCGCAGCATTCCTCATCTCTGGTTTACTATCACTTCTCCAGCACCTTTTTATCATTTTCTCCTGATCTCTACAGTAGTGTTCACTAAACTTAATACTGTGGCTGAACCAGTTCATAATTCCACCTCTCTTAACCTCCACTTTAAAGCCTAATTAACACCTTTTAGCACAGCATCTAATTCAACTACAAATGCTGTGGTTATAGTCATTCTTTTTTCTTACCCATGCTGTATTTTTTTGACACTAAACTGCCAATCTCCTTGACTACACCTGTAGCATTACACCACATTACTCCTGTTTCTATTTTAGGGATGTGACAAATCCAAGCCCCAAGGATCTCTGCCTTTACCTTGGTTAAAGTTTTCTGTATCACAATGACAGTTTCATCATTGACTTTACATTCCCAGTCTATCCCACTTGCTCTTCTTTTCACGTGGCTGCATGTTGATTGCAGCCATCCAGCAATAGGATAGTGCCCCAACAACTTTACACAGACTGAGAATAATTCCCATGTACTCATCTGTCTTGTGGGACCTTGTTGCCCCTTCTGAACACCAGTACACACACTGTTCCTCTCTTTAGCTTAAGACCCAGCTCCTCTTTCTAAAGGTTCTGGTGGCTTTGCGCTCATTCCAAATTTCTTAAGATTATCCACCACCACTTTCATTGTTACCTTTGTAATATCTATTATGATGTCCATGTACAAATCAGTGGCTTCTTTTGTTTTATTGCCCTTCATCAGCAGTTTTTAGGACCACTGCCATAATTTCCAGTGCAGCATTGACTCTAAATCCCAACCAAATCAGGTAGTAAGTTTTCCCTTTATAGCATGGACCAGCTGGTATTACTACATTTTTTTGTGAAGTGTAACTGCAGGCAGGCTAACTTAAAGTCCACAATTATAGTTCCTCCAGCCAACTGATTCCACTTTGTCATTTTTCCATCACATACATTGATTATGTTACTTCCAGTATGGAACTTTAGACAAAGGTTAAACTCACAAAAGTCTAGTAATGGTCTGACTCTTCCTTTTGTAACTCAAACCAGTGCCATCAACAATAACATTCCTTTAACTTCACCTTTCCATGGTAAGAGAATACCCTCTGTAATCCATCTTTCCACCTCCTTCTCAAAATCTACTCTTTTTTTCTTTTCTTTCAGGGAATTCTTGTAGTACTCCACCTTGTTTCTTAGTACTGGAAACTCTCCTATCCAATTCATTCCACAGTCCATCAAACTCTGCTTTGAAGTCATTGTCCTTAATTATGCAAGAGCTTGGAATTTGGGCAGCTGAAGCACAGTGTACCTCTCCAAACTGCACCTCACCATTTTTTTTACAGTAACACCTCCTAGCTTAGTGATCACATCTATTTTGACAACAATGTCAATCCCATCAATGACATGATGAATGATAATTGCCTCCATTTTTATTCTCGCTCTACATACTATTAATTTATTGGCATAGATGTTTGTTGATTCCCCAAGTCCATTTCACTCGAGTTTTTCATAAGCTTAAAAGAGCTTGTCAGTGAATGCTTTCTTCAGTCTGGTCTCTATCATGTCCTTATCCAACTGGTCCTTGTCACTCATTTCAAGGTAGAGGGCAAATACATCCACTTGCAGAAAAAGTGGAAGGAAACTAGCAATGTCAGGCACATTTTCACCTTCTTTATCCATGTAACTATATCACCTTCTCCATTAAACAGTGGTATCATGTTTCTACCCAGTTTCACTATTTCAGACTCCATACTGCTAGAATAGTTTGTGGTTTAAAGGTTAAAATAAAAAAAGATGATGAGAGTGAGTATATCAATGTGAAGTGAGGCTTAGTAGTTTGAAACTCTTTTGGTTCAACAAGGATCTCTCTTGTCCTCCTTTATTTTCAAATTTCCTCCTTCCTCTGCATTTCTTACAAGCTTTCTTGTATGCCCCCCTCTGACCAGCACGTTCAAAAAACCCTTGATTCCTATTTTTGATTGAGTTCTATAATTTTTTTCTTCCTTTCCACAATTCATCTTTTCACCTATGACTCTCTATAAAAGAAATCACATGTTACCGCTGCTTCTCTTCCACTACAAAATAAATGACATTTTTTCTTCTTTCTTTCATTCAAACTGCAGTAATAAAAGATATCTGCAATCATTTCTTAAGAAAAAACCGAATTTTAGACCAACTGTATTCTGATAAATATAACATTTATTTATTCCAAAATTGGAGTATTTTTATGTGAAGAGCACACAGAAAATTTGGATGCTTATGCAGTTTTTCAATTTTTAAAAAGTATTTTTAGTTTTAGTGTACAGTACAAATCAACTAAGGAAGAAGTTTTGTCTATACACCTTTTATAGCAAGTCAAACACTTAAAAAAATCCCCCCCCCCCCGTTTGTATGAAATGCTTTTTTAAATTGAGCAACTCTTGACTATCAACACAGGAAGGAAGATGACCGTATCAAGCAGCATCCACTTTCTTAAAAAAACAAACGAAAAAAAATATTAATGAATTTATCATGAGAACATTCAAACGTAAAAAAATAAGAAAGCTAGCGAACATCACATTTCTTTACACCAACATTCTGTCAGAAGATCCCAATAACCAAAAATAAGAACATGGATCTTGCTTGACAAAAAACAAATTTAACTCAAAATCACTTTGTCAGCCAATCTTTGTAAAAAAAAAATCTAAACTTCAAGAAACTTTTAAAACTTCAACTACCATTTTTATTTTAAAATAATGACAGTAGTAAAAAGGTTAAACTAGCTTCAATCCATATTCAAAATCCTTAAGACTTTTTGCTTGAACAGTTCTAAAACAAAGGAAAAAAACAAAAAAACGGTACGACCGTACGTATATATGATTTTCATTTCACAATTTTATTTATTTGCCATTCATAAATGAGAAATTACGAATCAAAAAGTTCCTATGACAAACAAAAAAAGATGGTTTAAGATTTTTTTTATGGTCACAGATTGTAAAATGGTAAATCTCCAATAAAAAGGTCTTTTGCGTCACAAAAACAAAATCTGCGACAGAAGGTATATTTTTTTAAATCGTGTATTAATTATTTTGTCAAGTTTCAACAAACGGTTTTGTTAGATGGTGAAAATCGTTTTATTTCGGCTCGATAAAAACTTTATGTGCGCGAAATTATCAGTTTTAAAAACTCGTGAGTTAAAAGAAAAGAAACAAATTCATTTTTTTTTTTTACTCAAGAAAAACGGATTATCGATTAAGAAGGGGGTTATTTACTTGCTGAAATCCAAGAGAAGCTCTCTCTTAAACAATTTTAGCCTAGGTTACCTATTTTGGTGGATGTTGAGAAAAAAAATGATAGCAATTAAATTAGTGAATTTAATTATTTAAAACAATAAACAAAATAAAAAAATAAACTGTACGAGTAAGAAAAGAATGTTAAATCCAAACATTCAGAAATTTCAAATATAAAATGTAGGTGGGGGGACAAAAACGAAAATCCATATTTGCGAATGTTTTTTATTGAAAAACATTGAACGCTAATTAATTCGTTATTTTTATATTAAATATAGTATGGGGTTTTAATTTTAAAATTATTTCATTAATTCATAATTAAGCAAAAGTGAGTTTGTTTTTTTGCTTTACTTTTTAACTTTGTTTTATGAGGATGTTTGGTAACATGATGCTGTCGTCAGTCAAATAAGAAAAGATAAAAGCTCAAGTTAACTATTTTTTCGGACTTACACAATAGTCATGATATTTTGGGGATCAAGTCAAATAAAACCTCTGTTGTTGTTATTCTGTCGATTGGAAAACGACCGGACATGTAATATCGCTAAGATAAATATGGTAATTGAGAAGGAAAGCATTTTTTTTTTCTCAGAAAATAAAATAACTGAAAACAAAGGCAATACAAACTATTATTGTCGTATTTAATTAAAGCTAAAAAAAACCGTCTTCTTAGAAGAGGAGTGAATAATTTTTTTCCTTGTTATATCAACTTCAAAACTAATAACAGTAACACATTACTGAAAATTGTTTAAAAAAACTCCCCGACTTTGTAACCATTTCTAAGATCGCCATTCTCAATTTCTACTGATGAGTTTTTTTTTGTTGTTTTTTTTACATAAAGAACGAATAAAAATGATCCCATAAGACAAAAGATAAGATGCTACTGTCCTGATAACTAAATGCTTGTTCAATTAGAAAAAGAAGGAAAGTAAAATTAGCTAAGTTTAGAGAAGAGGGTTCAACGAAGAAAATGGTTAGGAAAGTGGACTGCGGTGGAGGAGGAGATAGTCGTGTCAGATCGGAAATATTTGTCGAGAGGAATAAAATGATATATCGTAAACAAATTAGATTCTCTACAATTATTCAAATGTCAGGACAAACGAATAAACGGACTGAAAATAAATATTGGAAGTATAAAGACAGAAACTCAATAGAAACACAATAATCCGTGGGAGGAGAAAACATTAAACAAGACAACTCTCCAATGAATGAGATTGTTATGAAGTTGTTACACCAGCAAAACCGGAGTTGAGAAAATAATAAAATGCATTGTTCTGTCAGGTGGTATACTTACCTTATAAAATATATCAAACTGTACACTTTCAGGAAGATTCCGTATATCTTTTCGGAACATGCTGTAGTTGGCTACAGTGGCCGACACAGCTGTATTGTAAAGAGAATCTGGAGCCCATTGCAGAACACAAGCAGACGCCATGTTGGATATTATGAATGTGTACGCTGAGCAAAGGCGCAAGGCTTTCTGGGAACTTCCGGATTGCGATCTGAAATTGTTTCTACTAACTTACAAACGTAAGAAGCCAAATGTAGACTTAAAAAAATCATAAAATAAAATAAATTGTCATATTCCAAATTCACATATTATTTGCCATTCATTTTTTAAAAATTTAGTTATTGCATTTTTTTTCTCTCAGTTGCTTTAAGTTTCTGTTTATTTCTCACAAGGAGCCTCATCAAAAATTTAAAAATGCTACTTACATTAAGTACTTTTTGCTAAGAAAAATAACTTATCATATGACAATAACTTGGAAAAACACAAACCATTTTTTTTATTTAGAAAATCATTTAAAATATTAAAAAGCAAAATCATCTTCAAACTTAAATTTCATGACTGCAACAAAAAGAATGTTGCATTTCAAAATTTTGTTAGATTAAAAAATATTTGTAAGATTTTTAGAAAAATCAGAGTAGAACTTTTATGCTATAAAATTTTAAATCAATGAGACATTTAATGCTATCAGAAATATAACATTTCTCAACCAAAAGGTTCATTATTTCCAGAATGTGAGTGTTAAACATTAAACTTTTATCCTGATCTTTATACCATATCTGCATAAGCTGTTTGTTATCTTTAATTTAAACAATTTTACTAACAGTTTACTTCAATGATGAAACCTAACTTATTGCATTTCATCATTGATTAAGTTATTAATTTATTTGAGCTTACAAGGTTTAAAAATATTCATTAGTTAAAGCTTTTCCAAAAGAAAAAAATCTTTTGTTTTGCAAATACTCAGTTTTTTCAATCAGTAGACTGGTTATAAATTTGAATTCAATTTTTTCTACACTTTACTTTTATTCCTGTATAGAATACTTAATTGAGAAAATCTTATTGCACCAATGGAAACCTTGCAACTTAACAGCCAAACAAAATGTCAATATCATAAAGCTGCAAACAGCTAGTTTTTAGGAGTGACCTCATAATTAATATGGTTCTCTTTGGTTATGTCTACATATTTTTTATCAATTTCTTTTATTTTTACTTTTCTAGATTTATTAGTTTTAGATAATTTCTTTAGAATTTTACATTTTTTTTTAATACAGTGTATCAATTGTTTGTTTTTGCAAACCATTTTATTGGAATGATAAATACTTGTGAGTTATGTGAACATTTTTCATGCTGTTTTATTCCATCTAATTTTTATGTTGAACCTTTTTTACCTCTGTAACAAAACTCTTGTTATATAAAATAATTTAATCATTTTTAGTATTTTTTTTATCTGTGAAAATGCAGACAGAGTGCATTTTTTATTATACATTTGACAATACAAAATGAATCTTGATATATACTTATGCAAGATGTAAATGTTGTCTTTTGCTGCACTTATCCAATCTCATATGTTATATCTTTATTCTGGGTTAAGTCATTGAAATTGTATGTCATAACTGGTTGTGTTGTAGAATTTCTAATCTTGGTAAATACACCAAAACTAAAAACTATAATAATTTAATATGATCTAAATCTCTTTTAGTCATTTACTATTCTGTATGTATTTACAATAATGCATTTCATTTACAATCGTGAAAAGATGAAATAACCTTGAACACTATTTTTTTTGCATTAGGGTGATTATGTGTTATTTAACTGAAAATTGAGTGACAGAATAGAAAAGAAAAACAGAAATAATATGCATTTTTGCATTTACTTTATACCAGAAATACAATTCAGCATTTTATGTATTGATATATGACAGTGCAAAATAGTTGGTTTGTTAGTACTTAATTAAAAAGGCATGAACTGAAATCTCTTTTTACTGTTTTTTGGTAGTCATTTGACAGTCACGTCATTGGATGAAAAATGAAAATAAACATTATCTGATTTATAAGTAGAATTAAAATCACTTGCAGAAATGTGACAGTTATTTCTTTATAACAAGGCACTATAAAAGCAATTTGTTTATTTTAAAATGCAAACTATTTTGAAAAGATTTTCAATTATTTTCTTAAGAATTGAGTGATTTCAGTCAGTTCTGATTAATTTTAAGATTTCTTGCATTGTAACTGAAGATACTTTAAAAGGTTTAAAACAATCTAATTTGAAGACAAGGCAATGTGTAAAAGTTCATTTTTCAACTTACTAATCATAACTATTTATTGAATGTTTCACAATCCCACAGTATCATGCTTAGTTAAATTAATATTAGATTGCTGAAGTGAATCCATCCTTTTAGAGAAGTAATTTATCATTTTTCTTCTTCTTTTTTTGCAATTCTGCTAGTCAGTTATGATCTGATATTTTAATTTTTTTTGTCCCTCTTTTTAGCAAATTCAATTCTTTTTTTAAAATGCTACATATTAAGGATTAAGAATTGAGATTTAGATAAACCTTTAACACTGCCAGTCTATAACTGAGAATAGTGAAAATCTAGAATTATGATGGGTTAAAAAAAGTGACTTTTTTTTTTTTATTAAAATGTTATTTTTGGGGGGATTCCTCATTTTTCTGTTCTTGGTTCACAACTATCAGAAGGAAAAACATTGCTGCTGAAGTTGTTAAGAAATGCCATCTTTTACATTCTTATAAAAATCAATTTGATAGATGGTTATGAATATAACAGAGAAAAGAAAATGATTAAGTGATTCAGATTTCCTCAGATCATCAATGATATTCTGTAACCAAAATGTTTGATTCATTAATTAAAAATAAGAGAGAAATTTATTTTCACCTTAAATTTTATTGAAATCATAATTGCCATTTTGTTCCATTATTTTCTGTCATCCTTCAGACTACTTTATAATTATTTCCTCCAAAATCTTTTGCAGCAAATGTAACACTAAGATCTCTAGGGGTAGATCAAACAAAAAAAGAAAGAAAGAAGAGGAAAGATTTTACTAACTGGATGATAATTGTTGAAATTTACAGGAAGATGGATTGATAAGTTAATAAAATTAAAAACAAAATGCATTGAAAAATCATGTTTTTTAACTAGATGAAATTCAGTAGGAAACCAAGACTAACTGTCCTTCCTATCGATGAGGAAGAGATCATTAATGTATACTTGAAGATATCAAATAGAAAAAGATGTTGTCAATAAAGAAATCTTGGTTGTTACCAAAAAAACATTTAAAGATTGCTCTGAACAAAAACAAAAGCCAGTAAAAAGTAAGATCTAGTTTGAATCAAGACACCCAGAAAAGAAGTGTCCCCACAGAGATAGAGGCAAGCTTGGTGTGTATGTTCATTATAATTTCTGTGGCATTCATTGAGAAAATTTCATATTTCAATTTGGATTCTTTTGGATACAAGTAATAAAAAAAAAATAAATTACTATTTTGAAGTGACCATAGACCAAAAGGTTGTGTGGTCTTGTTGATTGTTAAAAAAAACACAACACTTGAACAGAGGAAAGATAAATTTTTGTTACTAAGACATTGGGAATAATTTTCTTTTCCACCCATGACAATTCTTGAGCAGTCTGGTTGATTAAGAAATCACACCATGAGACAGGCTGATAAAGAAAGATTAGTAACAGAAAATCCCTTTTGTTTTCACCAACACCATCTGAAAGTGAGATTTGTCACATAGACAGTGTACCAGCCCTTGGAATGAGCTGATGTTAGATACTGAGAAAGTAAGAGAAGGAAGAGAGAGATTACCACTGCCTATATGGAACAATGATGCAAGATGAGACATGATGTGAGTTGGAGTTAAGCAGTGACTTGATTTCTTTGACTAATCTCAAAAGGGTGGTGGACAACCCCAAATTTGAAAAGCCACTGGAGTAAATATATTTTGAGAATATGGAATTTTGGAAAAAGGTTGATGCTAAGGCTGGAAGACAACTGAACCCAGACCCTTCTCAACCCCACCACTGCCAGACACAAGACACCATATAAGCTGGGTATTTAGGCAAAGTGTACAGAATCCCTAAGCTATTGGAATCCACATCAAACCAAGACCTTGTGTCAACTCTGAAGACCAGAACTTAAAAATTTAAGTTATTACTAAAACAAGCTGCAGACTCCAAAGTGGATCCCAGTGTCATTTGATTAGAACAGTAAGTGGTCAGAGTTAAAACTGCTGTATACAACAAATCATATATAAACCAAACTGTCGTTACATTTTTAACCCAAGTCAATTTTTTATTCCAAACGATTTGTTTTTTCTGTAGCTCCCATCTTCACTTCATCAGTGATCTTCTCACCCTCTGAGATCAAAAACACAACATGGCAGAGAAGTGAATGGTCACGAACAGACAAATGCCAGCTAAGTCAAGTGGAATCATGCTCATCATCATGATACAAGCAGCAAACAAGCCACACATTAACAAGTGAGGAGTCAGCTAGATGTAACCACAGTGTCTGAAGGAACTTCAAGACCAACACAGGTCTTGGGGTTACAATATTGATTGCTAGTAACTCAAGGCTACAAAAAGAACTGTTTTAAGTACTTTTTGCACTCTTCCATGAAAATTGAAAACTTTTTAATTAACAGATGTCTCTAAAGGCTAGAATAAATCTGAAAGTGCAATATCTGATGAATATAATAAAACTTTCCAATCAACCTGTAATGATTTTTGCATGATTGACAGTCTCATGCTATCCTGATGAAATGTTAAGTCCTTTCTCTGAATACTTTTTGTTGACTTTTCAGTTGCTCTTATTGAAAATAATAGTTGTTTGAATCAATTGTTTGGTTTTCTGGCAGTAGTTCATAGTAGAAGGCTTTCTTTCCACATATACAAAATCACATTCTTTGGTAAAAGTTGGTAGCGGTTCATTTCATTAACTCAATGATTTGTGCTCTATATAAAGTATACACTTTTCACTATTAAAAAAAAAAAAACTGATAAAACCTTTCATTTCTATTGAACCCACAAATCAAATTAACTTATCATAACCAAATTAGTGAAAATGATTTTTAGAACTTGATTTGGATATTTTTTAGCTTGTTGGCTATTTACCATAGTGTTGATTATTGTCAAGTAATGTTTTTTTTTATTTGATTGCTATAACCCTCAATTGGTCTACCCAACTAGGGAATATGAAAATTCACAAACCACTTTTGATATAACGGTTACAATACAAACAAAAGTGATCTTTTAGATTTGAAATAATTAAAAATAAAAAAAATATATCCTAATGATATCTCGTGACAAAAAAGCAGTCCTAAGTAGTAAACACAAACTAGAAATTGCAGACATGATAAATACTTTTAGTATCATGTTTTTACTGATTTTAGTATTTAAAGTAATTTTTAATCTTTGATGAAAGTTGAATTGCAATACTGGTAGGTATATCTTAACTATAGACACTATAGATGAGCTGAAAAAATATGTATTTAGAAATGAGAGTTTATGTTTCATTGGATAAGAATCGTTTTGTAATAAGTAGGTGGTCATAATGCTTTGGATCATTAGTCTATATGCTTGCATATTTATGCCCAAATTGTATATGCATCATCTTCATATGCCTGTAGGTTATGAACATGATTTGTGATGTGTTACATTTTCAAAGTGATATTTAATTTAATCTTAGATAACTATAAAAAATTTATGAATTGCTATGTTAAAAATGCTTAATTGCGCATAATTTTCAATTATATGTGCTTTAGGATAATAAACAATTCTCAGAAGAGTTTATAGAATGTTTAAATTAACATTAATTAAAACATGGTTCACAATACAAAAATTCAACATGCATTCATATGAATATAGTATAAGGTTTTCTTTTATAATTTAGCATCAGTAAGATTTTTTTTGCTAATAGATAATCGAGACATAAATATAAAGGAAAGATTCTAAAAAAATAAATAAAAATAAATATCAAATGTTCGGCAGTAGCTTTCCTTTGTAACAAAATGTATATTTTTAAAAGAAATTTGTTTAAAATTAATGGAGAATGATCCAACATTTGATGACTGTGACTGGTTTGATTTGAAAACAGTTCTAAAATTTTGAGAAGCTTTTTATTAAGGTATATTCAATTCAATTTTGGGAATCTATTGCTAACATATAAACAATAAGTAATAACATTAAGATGCCTTCAGACTGATTTTAAAAAACAATGATTACAAGGAATTTTATTACTATCTGTAACAAGAATATTTAAAATTTTATTAATTCTGGTTTTATCTAAAACAACAAGATTTCTGTGCCTGGCACAATTTGAAGTAGTGAATAGTTTTCTTCAGGTACTGTTTTTAAACAAGAACTTGTATTCAACATTCTAATCAATAAAAAAATATTATGTGAAGGAAAATTTGATAGACTAAACAGTGTAACAAGGTGAGTGGTGGATCCACTCATGAAAAACAAATAAAGCTCCAAACAGGCTTGACCATGACTGACAAACGTAGAATAAGTAAGTTTTATGATATAGAACCTGGAAAGAAGATGAGAAAATGCTTGATTTCATTTAATGGGAATTGGAATTAAATATAGAAAAAGAATTAAGAAAATTAACTAGTTCCAAGAAATTAGAAGTGGTTCTAAAGGAACTGAACTTGAATATTAACTTGATATAACTAGGTACAGCTCATCAAGTCGAATGAAAATGATCATAATAAATTACTTAATCATTTAAAATAAGAAATTCTAAAAACCTTTGAGATAACATGGTTTAATTTCAAAACATATTTATCAGTGTGGTGTAGTTGCCTAAGCAGAATAATTTGGAAGAAAAGCCAACTAATGAAGCATGTAAACATATTTGCCAGTGGTTTCATAGGAAGAAGTGTTGTAGAGTAGCTAGCACTCCTTCAGTACTCTAACCAATGGACTGGCTCATAGCCTGAAAGTGTCTACAAGTATGTATTTAAAGGGTTGTTTTTAATAAGTTGCAACAAGCAGAATAATATTTGGACTAATTTATCAGCTATTACCATTTAGATCCCTCCGCTCTTTTGCTCAGAAGTTTTTGTCTTGTTAATCGTTTGTAACTTATTGGTCTGTATTTTTTGTATATCTGTTAGCGCTGTATACTGTGCTGAATAAATTCATTAAGTACCCATTCTTCTCTGTGTATCATTCATCTCGACAATACAACAGATTGGCAACGACAGATTCAAGAAATCACAACTGAAACAACAGAAGGGTGACTATGTGTTATGGGGAAACACACCTATTCCTCAGATAATAGACTCTCCCTCCTATATTAATAAGAGTTAACAGGAAGTTCATAGGAGTTCTTTAGACTTCTACTGGAGTTCAGTAGAACTACCAGGCAGTTGATATTAGTCGACAGTTAGCCGAATACTAAGGAGTCAACTTTCAGTGGAAGATTACCAAGTTCTTAACATTTTGGGTACACTAAGTTGATTAGCAATTGACATAGCACGTCAGTGTGAAAACCACTCAGCAACATAATTGGCGACGAACATCTACGAATTCACTCGGAAGAGGAGAGAAAACGTGTTTTTTTTCTCAAGACAAAAGTTGCCACAACAAAATCGCTGACGAAAAAAATTTTGCAAGGTCACGCAGAGTAGGAGAGAAAATTTTTCTCATGCCAAAGAAATTTGGTAAATAAAGATTACCAACATGACAGTTGGCTGAAAAAAATTGCAAAGTTACGAATACTTTGACAACAAGATATCGAAGTCACAAAGCAACAAAATTTTTGCTCAGAAGACTTCAAAAAAGTGTGGAGTAGTTAAAAAAGACAATTTTTGGGCAATGAAATTCGCACACATAAAAAAATAAATATATATTGTTGTATTTTCAATATACAGTTGCTTAATAGGTCACAAATTATGAATTCATCTGATCCCCCCACCTCAACAACACAAAACATGGTATAAATTTCTTGCATAAAAATGGAGGAATTTAAAGGTTTATTCCAGGAATTTTTAAAATTCCAGGCAAAAATTCTAGAACAGCAAAAGTACATTCCAGAAGCAAATTAAGGAGGAAATATGGTACAGATGCAAATGGAACTTCAAAAGAAAATTCTGGATGTAACTAAGAAAAGGGAAGAGAAAAATATTCAAGATTCTTTCCCAGAGAATACAGTTTGGAACTCGATCGAGACATTCACATACAATACAGATGAAGAAATAACTTTTGAGGATTATTACAAAAAATACACAGACATGTATGCCGTAGACTGCTATTCATGGTCAAAAAAAGAAGTTGAGACTTCTTCTAAATAAGTTAGGAATGTCTGAACATAGCAAAATGGTAAATTATATTTTACCTAAAAAGACCTGTGATTTAAAGTTTACCGTGGCGGTAAATATATTAAAGGAACTTTTCAGCATGAAAACATCTCTGTTCCATAAGAGGTGGAAATGTTTTAATTTAATGAAGGAGAACAAATAAGATTACATAACAAGCAGCAAATGTAAACAGGCATTGCGAAGAATTTAAGATGGCTGATTTGAGCGCAGACAATTTCAAGTGCTTGGTATTCGTTCGGGGCCTCGTATCAGAAAGAGATGCAGAAATGAGAAAAATGGTACTGACGAAATTAGAAAATGTCCCAAATATTACAGTACAGGATTTGGTAGAGCATCGTACAAAACAGGTCAGCGTAAAAAAAAAGATTGAACAGTCTGGCATTTCATACATAAGGAAAGTACGGTACAAAGAAAAAAGTCAGTACAACAAAAAAATACTAAAATTGCAGATCATCAAACAAAAATACCAGGAAAAATTAATCAAAAACTCCTGAAACTGTGTTTTGTTTCTGGTGGATTACACTGATACAGAGAGTGCAATTTTAGGAACAAAAAATGTTTCAAATGTGGAAGAATGGGACACAAAAGCTCGCACTGCAGAGCAAGAAATAAAGATGTAAAAATAAAAAAAGTAAAGTCCAATCAAGTTAAAGACGAAATAACGAGAAAATTCATTACAGTTGAGATAAACAACAAAAAGATAAAAATGCAGCTCGACATTGAGTCGGATCTGTCTATTATAAATATAAATACGTGGAAGAAGTTGGGGAAATCAATGTTAATAAAAACGAATAAAATTGCGGGGTCAGTGATGGGTGAAAAGATATACAATTCATCAGAGAATTTTTCACAAACGTCACATTAAATAAAAAAAAAACGCAAAAAGTCAGAATATTTGTCATCGAAAATACCACAAATTTACTTGGTACAAATTGAATAATGGAATTCCAATTATGGGATCTACCAATTAATTCTTTTTGTCAGAAGGTAGAAAGCTTAAACAACGAGGCAGAAAAACTCATAAGTAAACTAAAGGAAACATTTCTTACTGTTTTCTCACCAGGAACGTGTACCAAGATGGAGGCAAAATTCCAATTGAAAGAAAACGATCAGGCGGTATTTAAAAAGAAAAGAAATGTGCCTTTGCCTCTACTGAATTGATAGATATGGAATTAGACAGACCCGAGAAAAACTGTGTACTTGAAAATGTTCAGTATAGAGAATGGGCAACACTGACAGTATACGTAAAAAAGTTGACAAGTTATTGCCCCAAAAGTCAAAGCCAGACAGAGAAAGATTTACTCCCATGAAAAAATACAACCCAGATGAAAAAATTTATTTCAAAGTCTACAGACAGAACAAGTCATTCTGGGAAATTGAAATAACTAACAAGCAGATCGGCAACATGATGTACCTGGTAAAAGAAGAAAAAATTACGTGCAAGAAGCATATTAACCAAATGAGAAGACGCTCTTCGGACGTGGTTGACAGTGGTCCCATGGAAGAAACACCGATGAAGGTAATTTATGACACATTCGAACTACTAACACCAGCAACAATTTTACCTGAAGTATGCTGATTCAAAAGAAAAAGGAATGAAACGGATCAATTACAAGTGAATCAAAAACGTATGAGATATACTACATTTTTGCTGAGAAAGTGAAGTCTTTTTTGTTTTTGTTTTTTTCTTCATTCATATTGCCTGTAAAAAAAATAAAGTTTTATCCCTGCGGAGTAAAATTTAGGAGGTGGGTGCTATGGGGAAATACACTTATTCCTCAGATAATGAACTCTCCCTCCTATATTAATAAGAGTTAACGGGAAGTTCATAGGAGTTCTTTAGACTTCTATTAGAGTTTAGTAAAACTACTAGGCAGTTGATATTAGTTGGCAGTTAGCAACCGACATAGCACGATTATAAACTTCAGTGTGAAGCCATTCCACAACACTATGAATTACAACAAATAAATACAAAACATAACTGTAGCAAAAAAATACTACAGTCAATGATATCAACAAAGGATGAACATACACGCAGAAACATTCATTGGAAGTATAAATCAACAAGCACTACTCACTTATGTAAATGGAGAATTTTAAAAGTTACATGCTGGAATTTTTTAAACAACAAGAAATTGTATGCAAACAGGAATGACAAGAAGACTTAGAAAGACACCGAGAAAAACTCAAGTGACAAGAAAAAAGGTTTTCAAAATTACTGGAAACTTTCTCTAGAAGAGAAAATGATCCAAGCAGCTATATTTTTTCTTGGGATTCTGTAATCAACTCAATTGGTGAATTTTTATACAAACCAGATGAAGAAGTCAGATTCAGGGCATATTTTCAGAGATACGAAGAAATATTCTAAAAAGACTGTGCAACATGATCGAATGAAAAATAAAAAGGTGTGAGGTAAATTTGGTGCTGTGAAACACAAAAAGTATTCTAATTTTATACTCCCAAGACATCTGGAGAAATTCCATTCCAGGAAACCATAAAAATATTAATAGTTCACTTTTCAATACATGTTGACAGTATTTGAATCTTACAAAGAAAGATGGTAAGGAATACATAACTTTTGCCAATATTGTCAACAGAAAAAGTGAAAAATTTAGATTGTAGGAAATATAACAAGATATGTTTAAATGCCTAATTTTCATTCAGGGACTGATTGCACCAAAAGATGCAGAAATAAGATTGAGATTGCTAAAAAAATTAAAATAAAACCAAAAGTTAACACTTCAAAATCTTGCAAAAGAGTGTCAATGTATTTTAAATTTAAGAGCAGACATGGTGAAAAATAAAGAACGAGATGTGTTCCATATTCACATATTTTAAAATAAGCAACAGGGTAAGGAAAAAAACTTTTTAAAAATAATCCTTGTTTTGGGTGTGGTGAATTACATTTATTTAAAAATTGCCCTTTTAAAAACAAAGAGTGTCACAATTGTGGGCACAAAAGACAAATTTTCTCATTGTAGAAAGGAACCCAAAAGTAAAATAAATAAAAATTTTTTCCATTGTACTTTTGAAAAAAAAAAAACAGTCAAGACAATGAGAAGAAAATATAAAAATGTTTGCATAAATAATTTAAAAAAATCAAATTTCAATTAGACACAGGTTCAGACTTAACTATAATAAATGCTGAAATCTGGAAAAGAATCAACAGACCAATAAAAAAAAAAAAACGACAGAGGGGTGACAGGTTGAAAATTACAATTCTTGGTGAAATTGTCATGTTTTTTTCTCCTCAGAAAAAGAAAAAAATGAAAAGCATTCATCATGGATTGATCACAAAACATTTGGAACAGACTAGATGAAATTGTTTGACTTGTTCCATGTAGAAATAAACATATTTTGTAATAATGTAGATAGATTGTCAACTAACACTGAAAAATTAAATATGGGATTTCAAATCAAATTTTTTCAGATGGTCTTGAATTTTGCTCAAAAGTAAAAGTAAAATTTGAACTAAACGAGAATGCAACACCAATATTTCGATCAAAAAGGCAAGTACCTTTTGTGGCATTGGAGAATATTGATAAAGAATTTGAATGGTTGGAGAAATTGGGGGTAATTTAAAAAAACAGATTTCCCTGTGTAATATGTAAAAAAAAAAAAAAAAGAAAAAAAAAGCTGAATTTATCAGAGGATTATCTGCAAATACCAGTCGATGAAAAATGTGCTGAAATACTATCAGCACACACAAAGGACTCTACAAATTTAATAGACTACCTCTGGAATAAAGGTAGCTCCAGCAATATTCCAGCAGGTGATAGACACTATGCTCAGTTGGCTAGATTTTGCAATTGCATATGGAGATGATACATTAATAAAAAGTAAAACCCAAGAAGAACATGCAAGACATGTAAAAGAAATTTTCAAAAAAAATAAAGAAGTTTGAATTTAAGCTTAGTATTGTATTATTGAGGATGTGCGTTGTGGCGCAGTGGATATTGGCTTGGAACGAGAAATCGGAGAACCGAGTTCGAATTCCAGTTGAATTCCTTGCATTCACTTACGCGCAAATACCCTTGGGAAAGGTATTAATCTGTCTATTCCCTCCAGTTATGGGTTAAATAATAGGACAGATTGGGTTCTATAGCCTTGGTCGGCAAACAGTCTACCGCAGAAAGCAATGGAAACCTACTGCGGGATAATCTTCTGCCCAGTCAGTCATGTCTCTTTCGAGACATGATCGCCCAAGTGTGTATCGTGCATGGCACTTAACTGACTGACTGATTGTATTATTGAAAAATTCAAATTTTTCTTACCAAAAATCAAGTATTTGGGAAAGACCATAGACAAGAAAGTTAGGAGACTTGATTCTAGCCATGCAAATGTAATAAAGGACATGCCTGCTCCAACAAATATATCATCCCTACAATCATTTTTAGGTTTAGCAAATTATTACAGCAATTACATTCCAAATATGCACACTTTAAGAGTACCATTAAACTCCTTAAAAAAGGCATAAATGGAACTGATTGTCAAAAGGCTTTCAATAACTTAAAAACAGCATTGTCAGGCTTAACTCTCACACACTGTGTGTTTATAATCAGTAAAGTTAGCATGTGAAATAATATATATATTACTGACTCATAAATGCACACATTCATATATGATTTCTCTCATTTTATTTAAAGAGGAAATTGTTCCCTCACTTGACACATGTATACATTATTTTTGCTACAATTTTGAACAAAAATGTATTTCATTGTTGTCATTCACACACATACTAATCTTACTGACATAGACACACACTTAATTCATGTATAGTTTAAATATGTTTAACATGCATTATTTTCACTTACATATACTTACATACATAATAAATGTCTAGCGTTTTTATTACACATAGCACACACACTTAAACAGAAATAAGTTTTTCCTCTACATTTAAAATATTTATTCATTCATGCTTTATTACACATGACATGTATCTGACCAATGAAATCATACTTCAACTGACATACTGTGTTTTTTTTTGTAAAAGATATTTAAAATCATAGAGACAGCCACATGTGATGTGGCCGTCTCTGATTTGTAACGTTTCAACTCAAAGCTTAAAACTTCTTCAGATCTTATCTAAACACAATGTTGGTAAGAGAAGTCTTCTGTCCAGAACATTACTGAACCAGTGACTGGGACAACTGCTACTGGTTGATGCTCTGAGCTATAGTGTTACATCTACATCAAAAATGAAAAGATAGGAAGAGAAAAAACACCAAAGCAATAAGGAGATGCACACATCAAACTACCACATCCTTGGTACCACATTTATGGATATGAATTTTTACAAATTGGTATTTCTCACAAGGTCCAGAAGCTTTGACAACATCATAACAAAATATTCATCATGTTTATAAGTGGCCTGCAAACAGTTCAAATACAAATCTTGGCTCACCAATCTCTACTTACTGTTCCAAATATGAGAAAATGAGAACACATCTTTTAAACACTGCTACCTCAAATATCTTGTTTTCTCTGCTGAGTAAACAAAAAGCGGCATTTTTCTGTTTTATCATAAAATCCCATGTAATGAACATCCTATACTGCAATTCATGACATATTAAAATTTCCTTTTTTGTCAAATGAAGCACTTTTCTGATAACTTTGTTTAACAACATTTAGATTCCTTTCCTTCATTAGTGAATTGTATGATTATATGGTTCACATTTCAAAGAGCAATTCCTGATTTTGTTGCTATTTGACACTGGCTCATTCCATTTTTAGAGAGAATTTCAATTTACTACAAGTTTTGTACCTCTCAAATACAAGGCATTATTAAGTGTAGCTGTTTCTTTAAAAAAAAAATAGCGATGAAAAGAAAAGAAAAACATCCTGATGATATTTTAAGTACACATACTTAAATAAGGACAGTATGTCATTAATGGATCCAGAAGTGCAAAACATTAAATATATAGATAAATATACATTAAATATAGATACATGTATTTCTGTAGGTAGTGATCAGACATAGGAAGAAGTTGGTAGTTCTGGTTTTGAGGTAGGTGGACTACTGTGTCACTCTCTTAAACATGATCAGTTACTGACTCTGGATAAGTATTAGCAAGAGCAGAATATGTGCTCTCTATCTTTTTCTGTTCCATCTTAAATTATGTTGTCTAGTGCATGTATAGACTTTTGTAAATATTACCATCAGCACCAACATATAAAAAAGAACACATGGTAATATCATCAGGTATATTCTACATGGATTTAATATGCTTGCCTGATACTTTTCTGCTATTATTCATTGTATTTTATCTTCTCTTGCATGAATTGTCCACTGCTAGGATCACTCATACAGTCAGTGTCATCTGTTGTTTAGATAAAAGATACAGATTTTTGTTTCTGTGTTACTGACTTTTCTTCATTGCATGGAATCCTACTTATGAAAATGCCTAGTTCAAGTGAGGCAACTCATTTTGATCCTTTGCTCTATGTACTTAATATTTTCAATAATTTAGTTGAGATTGATGCTCAAGTTACTCAGGTGTTTTTGTGGTTTTTATCAAAAATGATCAATTCTGGTGAATGAGAAGAATTAAGTGGAATTTACTTTGTAACTTTAGAGTGACACATAATCAAAGAACTAAAAGATACATATATTTCTTCTTATACTGATTTCAACAACAAAACAATCACTGTTATTTTTGTCACTTCAATTTTTAACTGAAAGATTTTATTTATAAAAATTTCACTTTGTCTATTGCCTAAAAAAAGATTGTAGCAGTTCATTGGAATTATAGATTTTCAGTTATTCTGCCCCAAAGAAAACAAACAAAAAAAACAAACAAACAGTTAAATATCACAAAAAAGAAAGACTACATTGCTGCAAATTATGAAGAAGCAAATAGAAAAAAATAAAAATACAGATTAAAATAAAACATTACTATGTTGAGTCAATTCCTGACTTTCAAAAGAACATTCATCATGAATCAGCAATACTTTCTTAAAGATAATAAAAAAATAATCACAAACCCTTAAAAAATGTATTTATATTTTAATTTTCATAAATTCCCTAAAATGTCCATACAATTTGGGAAAAACTGAAAGTCAGTGAGGAAATGTAAACTATGAGTAATGAGTTTTTAAATGACTGTACAGAAAAGGACATCATTATCCAAGTGAGAAGATAAATGCTCATTAAAATCAGTCTTTTAGAGTGATTGATGAGAATGAATTTAATACCGTTGGTTGGGTGGCCGCATAGCACCAGGTGGGGGTGGGCGTACACCTCGTGGTGGTGGTGGTGGTCCCCTTGCTCCTGTGCCGGGTGGTCCACGAGGTGGTGGAACTGCAGGTCCCCGTTGTTGCGGTGGAGGAGGAGGTGGAGGACGACCTGTAACAGAACAACAACATCAAAGCAACAATCTAGAAAATATTCTAACAAATCAAAATTGTAAGGACAAAAGAAATAAAAAAAAAAATGAAAGGCATAAAAACATTTGTAAAAATCACCTTATGCCCAATGGAAAGAAAAATAATTTAAGTGGGTAGAGAAAAGGTGATTGAAGGGATATTCTATATTTTGGCTAGGTTCAAAAGCCACAATTGCACTGTGCACCAGTAAACTGAAACTGACTGCACTTGGAAGTCAAAGTAACCAACACACATACATACCTGAAATTCTAAATTTTTAATCAGATTTTTTTTTTTATGTATATTACATGAACAAAATTAAAGTTATCATCAGCAATGAATGTAAATCATTTTAATGTATTTATAATGATAAACACAAAATAAATTTTCAGTGTCTGCAAAGAATTCCTATTGACAATAAATTATGCTGTTATATCATTTTTTATGGGGTTAATTTAAGTTATGCTGTTATGCTTTCCAGTGAATACAAATCGTCTGACTTACCAAAAGGTGGAGGTCCTCTAGGTGGCGCGGGTCCTCTCCAACCTGGCGGAGGCGGAGGAGGTCTCATACCTGGTGGTGGTGGTGGCATACCTGGTGGTGGTGGTCCGGGAGGAGGTGCCATTCCTGGTGGAGGTGGTCCAGGAGGTGCACCTCCTGTGATAAGTAAATAAAGAAAAAGATAAATATTTTCAAGTGCCATAATGTAATTAAGACATTCAGTTCATCAATTTACAGAGAAAGGATTTAGTAGTATTGTTCTATCAATAAAGTATGATTCTTACAATTGTATTTTTGATAGAGAAAGTGTTAAAAAAAAAAGAAAAAAAAAAAGGAAGTGCAACAATAGGAAACCAAAAGGTTGAAGTTATGATTAATTTTGCAAAAGAGAGAAACAATTTCTACTGTTAGACTGACATCAGTTAAGTTTATTGCTAATCATAAGTCAGTTAAGTGCCATATGTGAAACACACTTGGGTGATCATGTCTTGAAAGAGACATGGCTGATTGGACAGAATTTTTAATCCAGGGTAAGTTGCCATTATGTACTACAGTAGACTGGTTAACAACCAAGGCTACAGAACCTAATCTATCCTGTAATTTAATCCATAGCTGAAGGGAGAAGAGATGAATTAATATCTTTTCTAAGGATATTTGCACGTAAGTGAATGCAATGAATTCAACTGGAATTTGACTCTCCGATTTCTCTCTCCCAGTTGATATCCACTGTACCACGAGATGCACATCCTAATACAAGCTAATCATAACACCCAAACAAGCTAATCATAAACATGGCTATAAAACGACATTTTTTGTGAATCTGTTCATTTTGTCAGCTATATATATACATAAAATCACATCCTACACTTTGTATATTAGAAGAATTATTTGAAAATTTAAGAAATATTTGTAATTAGTAAAGAACAAGATAGCAATTTTGTACATGAAGCTACCTTAAATTCAAAGTTTCCTCAATGCTTCATCTTAGATAAGATTTCCTAAAATAAAAATATTGTAATTCTGTTCAATTCTTGATATAAGTTTTGTGATAAAGGCTACACTCTTGGTATTGTGCAATCTAGTGTTTATGCTAAAATAGAAGTTTCAGAAACCTATATTCATAGTTCCAAATAAGTGTCCAGTATGCCTCTGGTTACCATCAATTGGTGATGTTAATACAAGGTTAAACATATCCCTGCTCATGTGAAAAATTATCTGACTACTAAACCATGTGTCACTTTTTCTTCCCAACCAATATTGAGATCAAGCTGTAAAAATGTTTTACCATTTCATCATATTAGTTCAATTATTTACCATTTTAAATGTAATGTGATGCTGAATATATAGATAATATTAATCAGAGGTTAGAAATTAGAAAAATTTAATATGTACCAGCTAGTAGTCATAAAGGTGAATTAATTTGTATACGTGTGTACAATACATCTAGGTTTGTAATAGTTGAACATTTGTAATGTAATTATCAGTGTGCTGTATCCTATCATAAATAAATGTTTTCAGTTTGAGTTAAGTACATTCAGAATTTCACTTGAAAGTATTGAATATGCATCAGATCTTTACAGTTCTTCCTTTATAAACATTAGTAGCTTTTAGGTCTGAATGTAATTTGCTTGTGGCCTTAATTAGGCTACAGTGTACTATGTAATATTTAAAATATATTTTGCATTTTGAATTGAATAGTTAACAAATGAAATTGGTGTACATATGTAATATAAATGACTGTTTATGAAAAATTGATATGACCTGTTTGCCAACTTTTCAATTTATTTAACTGAATTACTGTGAAGTTCCAGTTCATTTGAATTGAATTATTTGTAATGAATTCTTGTCTCGAGACAATAGCCTAATATATTAAAGCATTTGTTTTCTGAATTTTGAGACAGTAATTGTGAGTTCAAATTCTGGACTGGATAACACAGATTTAGACCCAGTAGAAATAGATCTAGCAATAACCTACGAGAACTTGAGAACAAATTGAGATATCCCAAGATATGGACAGTGGAATGAAAACAGTCTAACTTCCTTCCCTGATTAGATAAATGGTTCAGTTGTAAATTCCCTGAAAGTTACCAGGATAGAAATACACCTGAAGAAAGCCTGAAACAATAATGGCTGAAGCATTGTGATAACAACAAAGATGAGGACATTAGTCTTGACATAAATAATAAATTCCTTTTCCTTTAAAAAAGAATGTTAGTCAACAACTTGTGATTTTTGACAGAAAAATAATTCTCATAATAGTGAATGTTCAAAGAATCAAGATACTCACCCATTGGTGCTCTTGGTGGTGGTGGCATTGGTGGTACCGACTGTGAATTTGATTGGTCGGTTGGTGGTGGGGGAGGCCGAGCCATTGGTGGAGGTGGAGGATATGATGGAGGTTGACCTATAGTGGAAAAGAAATACAAAATATCATTTATGTTAATAGAAAAGGCATCAGATATTTTGAAGATATTCTATAAATTAAGAGAAATTAACTGCAATTATTAAATCTAGTAAAAATTAATACTGTAAAAAGCTAATACATTTTTTTTGCTAAACAAATACATATTTGAAAAGAAAATTTGTTGTTGTTTTACAATGAATGTAATAAAATTATTTTTACTTCTTTATTTCACATTAAAATGCAATATTCAAGAGACACACAATTTGCAAAAGTCCCACTGAGCAACATGCACAAGTAACAAGAAATGTAAACAAATCTTTTGTTCTTGAATTATAGATCTATGAATTCATCCACACCAATCAATATTTCTCATAAAAGTGTTAAATAACAACATTTAGGATAACATATAATCTATATTTCTAATTATAGATATCATAATGGTGTTCAAAACATTGTTTAGCATAAAATGCAAACTTTAATTTTTTAATAACATACATTATGTAGTATTTTTTTTAGCAACAAAACATTTAAAATGCCATAAAATCTTTATTTCTCATTACAGAATTAAAAAATATAAAACACCCACGTACATAATTAACCCCCACCCAAACTTTCTATGATCATCACCATCTGACACAAAGAGCTCATCATAAACACAGTTGTTTCCACAGATCTGTATAAAAAAAGATTCCAGGACTTTTTCAGGACTATTATGTTTCAAGGATTGAAACTGACACACACAAAGTGAATGGTCATCAATTTCAAAAACACAAATTTTGGGATTTATCTTCTAACAGTTTGACAGAAGAGATGTTCAAAGAAAAGCTACAGCTAGTGCCAATAATTCATATCACCTGGATGAATTGAAAGCAGTGAATAAATTAGTGTTGAAGGCAACTGAATACAAACACATTTTGTGTAGCATTCTAGAGTTTGGAATTCTACTACACTTGAAAATTTCGAATGACACAAGTCAGTTCACCATGTCAGTCTACCAGAGCATTACACCTACCAACACCAAATTACTTGAAATTTGGCACAAATGTTCCCCCCTCATGAGTTCGGAAAGTGTGCCAAATTATTTTGTGCTAGACCTTACTGTTCCGATTGGTGGTGGTGGTACCATTTTCCTCTTTTGTCACTAAATTAAGGCCATGGAGTGATGCAGAATCTCAGTGTTGTTTTTTTTTTTTTAAATACTTCTATACATTCAATATTTCTGAAGTTTGGTATGTAGGGCAAATGAGGACTCCAGATTCCAAATAGCCAAGTATTTTAACCCTATACTTGATAGAAAATGTTCTTTTACTCACCCAAATACATGCCTCTAAATTCAAAAAACTTTTCACCTATGGTCAGTCAGTAAAAAATATGTCCTGTTCAATGTTCATTTTGTTTTCCCTAACATCTACTATGCCTGCTCAAGTTCACCAAAGATATGACCCTGCCAAGTTCAGAGATTTTTCTGATGCACATGCAGGATTACAGTGAAAGATTATGATTAAAGATAATCATCCTAATGCTCCATGACCTCTAATATGTTGATATTGTATGAAGTGACTGCTTAAACTATTTAATAAGATGGTTTTTATTCATTTTAAAAAAATAATTCAAATATATTTTGCAGATATTGCTTTTTGTTTGGATAGATTGTCTAAACAAGTGATAAACATTGCCTCATGCATGATAATCTATCAACAGTGCATAGAATATTTGTAGATAGCACTAAAAAAAAATTCTTTGTGTCTTTTAAAATTTTATTTAGATAAATTATTTTGCTAAACAAAAACATTTGAGTTTATTATTTTCAAAAAAGTAATAAAAATGAATGTGAATCTTTAAACAGAATATTTGTAGCTGACACTAAACATATTTATTGCTTTCATCACATTTTTTAATACTTTTTATATTTTTTACAATTTTTCAAAATTATTTTCATAAAACAAAAACATTTGTTGTTTTTTTTTATTCAGAAGAAAGTGATAATAAAAATGAATATACAAATTGACTTTACAACATTACATTCTAAACTACACTGTGCACTAAATTTTGTTGCTTATATAGACTAAATTGTTTTGGATATCATTTTTTGCACAGATAATTTATCCATCTTGGACAAATGATAAACTCTACCATTTGTAGGTGTTGTAGGGACACCAACAGTGTAATATTCATTAATGGCACAAGACATATATCCTTAAAATTCTCTTTCCAGTAAAATGAATGTGATGGAAAAGTTGGGTGCATGAGCTTAATCAGCAAGTCCTTATTCTTTGCATAAATTTTCAGGACCATACCAATCCAAATTTTATTGCCATACCTGCAACAGACATATCCTGAAACAACAAATTTCACTGGTTTTTCTTCAGCCCCAATAGAGAAGTCATATATTAGGTCATGGTTTTCATCTTTGCTACATTGTTTCATGGCTATTTTATCTCTGACAAGTCAATTAAATTGATGAAAACCTTTTGTTCCTGGGGCTGTGGATGCATTTTTGAATCTCACGGTGAGGCTCCTTGCTTCCTCAACTTCATCCTTTTCAACTAGAATGAATTTGATACCTTCAATTGCAGATTTGCAATATTCAAACAAAACAGATTCTGTGGAAAGAATTTGTTTGGTAGTTGGTCTTCAGAAACTTTCTTTTGACACTATCCTTTTCATTGTCCCACCTATGCTATCACATGGGTGCTTACCATGATTTGTGGCAAAGAAATTCCATTTTGCATTGAGTCCAAAATCTTTCTGATGGTTGCACAAACTGGCAAAGTTCTTATAATTCTTGTATTGCACTGTGCAACCATCAGTAAAATACTCAATATTTTTTTTATATTTGGCAAGGTAGTTTTGATTACCTAAGTTTTTTTCTGTACCATATAAACAAATGCTACATCATGTGAGTTGTTACTCAACATAATGCAGAAACACTGATTTTTGCATTGTGTTTTCAAGCTTAAAGTAGAGTACCACTGGATGTAAAGTACATTGTGAGTTACTTCAATGGAAACTCTGGATCTTATCTTGAACTACAAATTTGTAATTCTCAGCAAAATCCTTCAGGAACAAAACTTACAGACAATACATTTTAAGAGCTCTTGATATGATACATTCAGTGGTTCTAGTAATAATTTCATGTTTTGGTGAATAGTGCACATACATACAGCATGTGTATTTGCACTACCAGCAAGGATATACCATTTTGGCATTAGACTACAAAATTTTGAAAGCCCCAAGGATACTGTTGGGTACTGTTTCTTGAATGCTCTGAAGAGCTTATTTAGGTTGCACAAGATGAGTTTCTTCATCTGATGAATATTACATTTAATATTACACCTTCGATTTGCTTTTACTGATTTTTAAATGGATTACATCTCTTTTCAATCCATTCATAGTTAGTCAACAAGGTCTGCTTGTAATGGTAACGCATAATCTGTATTTTATTCTTATCAAGCCCTGTTCTATAGGCAATAAGCTTTATATCCATTGCATCCAACTGATCAACTGAAATCAATCCAACCTGTTCACCAAGACAGGCTTCAACTGTTAGCTCAATACAAATAGAACAATTCATCTTTAACTGAAAAAAGAATCTGCTGTATTTTTATTATCCTGTGTGACCTAGTAGAAAATCCAAGTAGTTAGGAAAATGCCACCTTTCTCTTTGGATACTGGATGGTAAGTGATTAATGTTTCAGGGCCAGACAGACAGGACCAGCCCTAGTTATAAGAGGGTTATTTAAAGTTACCAGTTTGACTTGATTTCATATTTATCATATTTATGGCCTGGGTACCACAGATCTTACCACTACCAAGATAGTGGTCAAAGAGAGTTAAGGGACTAGATAAAAATTGATCATCAAAATTTTTAAAAAATATTTTAAAATAAGAATTATAAAGTAAATCACAAACAGAAAAGAAAGCATTTCTTTCAACTTCATAAATATGTAAATGCCATAAGTATTCTATGCGCTACTGATTACCCTACTAAAGGTGATGTTTAAATAATTTAGTTTATATACACAACAAAATTTAGTGTGGTGTGGTTTAGAATGTAATATTTTAAAAGCTTTGTATATTCATTTTTATTATGTCTTTCTTTTGAATGAAAAAATTAAAAAAATAAGAAAGAAAACAAATGATTTTGTTTCATGAAAATAATATATCTAAATAAAATTTTAAAAACACAAACAGAAATAATTTTTTTCAGTTTCATATGTATAGTGCCATCCCCAAATATTCTATGCACTGTTGATTGATTATCATGCATGAGGTAATGTTTACTACTTGTGAAAGATAATTTATTTGTACAAAAAGCAATATCTGCAAAATATATTTAAATTATTTTTTAAAATGAATAAAAACCATCTTATTGAATATTTTAAGCAGTCACTTCGCACAATATCAACATTTTAGAGGTCATAGAGCATTAGGATGATTATCTTTGATTATAATCTTTCACTGAAATCCTGCATGTACATAGAAAAAAAATCTAAACTTGAAAGGTCATATCTTCTGAAGTAGACTTGAACCCCTCACAAAATTATTTGGTGAACTTGAGCAGGCACAGTAGAGGTTAGGAAAAAAAAAAATGAAAATTGAAAAAGACGTATTTTGTACAGATTAACCATAAACTACATAGGTGAAAAGTTGTTGATTTTAGAGTCAGGTATTCGGGTGACTAAAATAAAATTTTCTATCAGGTATAGGGGTTAAAATACTTGATATTTGGATTTTAGAGTCCTTATTTGCCCTACATAGCAAATTTCAGACATATTGAATGTATGGAAGAATTTTTTTAGTTTATAAACAAAATAGAAAAATTATGACCCTCCCCTCTGCCAAATTGGAATGGTAAGGTCTAGCACAAAATAATTTGGCACACTTGGGAACATTTGTGCCAAATTTTAATTAAATTGGTGCCAGTGGGTGCAGATTTCAATGTTTTGCTGGTGTTTTGACATGGAATAACCCATACTTTAATTCTTACTGCTATACATTTCAGCTATCTAGACTACTCATGGTACTACATCCTGACTGCTGAACAATTCCTATTAAATTAAGTATAATGGTTTTAAAGAACAGAACTACAAATAGAAATCTTCACAGATTACACATTTTAGCAACTCAAGGCTTTTGTGGCACATAGTACAGAACACAATGATGTTAACATTTTTTTTCAGTTCATCTAGTTTAGCATTCAGTTCTTCCAATTCTGAGATCTCTATGAATCTGTTCTTTGCAGATCTTTGTATGACATTGTACTTTGTGATGAGTATGAATTTCTGTATCTTAGCTTTCTTCGCATAGCAGCCAGATGGCTTGAGCAAATCTTGTGTTTTTCATTTTCAGTACTTCCATAAGCATAAATTTGTTTTTGTCCAGCTGCTCCTTCCTACTTTTTTTAATGTCTTGGTTGTATGTTGTTCTGGCATTGGAAGCTCTGCAGAGAAAATCCTTAAATATGAGAACATTGCCAGCACTTATAACTGTGGCCAAATAGTCCCTGATAATGCACTGTGCAACTAGAGTCTGCCATTTTATATTGTCAGTGGAAATTTTTTTGACTGAAAAACCTCTCTCTACAGAAGTCTGTCTATGATAGAGTACCAACAATCTACTAACAACTTTCCACAGTTTTTTATATTCTTTGTTGCTAGACAAAGATGAGTAGAACAAAGTGTCCAGATGGTTTTCATGATTGCTGAAATTCTTGAAAGCAATATTTCCAGAAGTTTCCACTTTATACAGATTGGTTGACTTTTTTTGTCCTTCATGTGAGTAAGACATTTTTTTAGACTGCCTTCTCTGGTAATTTCTTTTTTGCAAATGGATGCAGGGATCAACCACATAAGTGACCATATAAGAGGGTCTCTAAGAGGAGACTTTGTCAGAAGTTTCTCAATGATGGTGATGAACATTGATTTTGTTGCAATTCTGCACATAAACAGATCTTTTGTTGACACATTTTCTTTTTGGGATAAACTTTGCATAGCCCTATATACCAGAAACCCACACCCAATATTTGCAGAATCATCATGCATGTTTGGGTTTGATAAAATTCTTACAAATTCATTCAGTTTGAAAAATGTAATGATCTTTCTAGTGCTCACTTCCTTTACAAATCTTAACAGATTCATGATTATGCTAAAAAGATCATCTGCAAGAAAATGAAGTAAAGGTTTATTGCTCTGATATGTTTATTAGAAACAGTTCAATGTCTTTTAAAATAGACACAAAAACTTGCAGCTTCATCAGATATAAAACATTATTCATGTTTGACAGCAACCGCAGAGAAGGACTTGGTCTGGGAATATTTTAGTGTTTCAAACGTCTAGAAGTCCTTCACATGTTTGTAAATTTTCTAGTCATTTATGACAGAAATACAAAAGTAAAGGGACAGGGTTACCAGATCAAACTTTTAATATAAAGCCAAATAAGTTTTAATATATTCCATCATTTTTTTCACACTTACTAAAAAAGCCAGAGATACAGGTCATTATTAGCCTGAAAAATTTAAAAATAACATTCTTATTTTTTCAAAGATGCATTTTCTATCTTATTCTCAGGCACATCAAAGGCACATTTTCTATTTTATTTTTCCAACTACATTTTCTTTGAACCAAATTTGATTCTCAAACTTGTTACTTTTGCCAACAATTTAGACAAAACAGTTTATACAGAAACACATAGCCACAGGATGTGTAATATATCTATTCTTTCAATGGCACATCATCTTCAGTACTATTCATGGTATTGACAATAATGCTTTTATTGAATGAGTTTACAATTGTTTCTACTCTTACATTCTGTCTTTATTACAAATTTACACTAAACATCCAGTTGTGTAGCATGCATATCTCTACCTTTTGTATAAGATTTTTCCCAATACATAAACCAATTGTTCCACTGTTCTCTCATGTTATCTTTAAATGGTTTTGTGAAATCTAGTGACTGCAGTATAACAGTCAAACTGCCAGATATAACAACAATATCAGTATACTATTTACATTATTTGGATTATTGCCTCCATGTTTACGATGTTTCGGCCATTGTATGCTCCAGCCATCTTCAGGAGCTAGGAATTTCGAACCAAACCTTTATTACAATCACGGGGGTATATCATTCTCATTCCATGCATCTCTCTTTAACTTAACTAAGTTATTTGCTTACAACTTCTGTAGCCTGGTATTGAAGTTGCAACTCTGAGTCAAGTCACTAGAACCAACCAATGTCTATATCCATTAGGCCATGTGCTCTTGTTTGAAATTCCTAGCACCTGAAGCAGGCCGGAGCATACAATGGCTAAAACATCATAAACATGGCAGTAAAGACGAGGACAATAGTCCAAACAATGTAAACTGTGTAAATACTACCTCATCTCAGAAGTATAGACAAATAATATCAGAATTAGTTTGTGATAAGCAGTTTTAGTTTTGTCTGTTACATGGCTATGAAATATGACCCAGATCAATAAACAATTACTTTCATATGCTAACTGGTTGGCTGTTTCAAATATTTTCAATCCATAATTTAACACCTTTCTTATTCATCCATCCTTTTTCATAAAGAAAGGTTTATTTTTGCACTTAAAAAATCACAATTGGTCTTACTTTCATACCATCAGCCATGCATGATAACACCGCTGTAAATCTTGTCTTTTCATGCCCTGTACTGTTAATCACCACTGTCTTTACTCTTTTAACATGTACCATTTTGTTAGCCAACATGTCAAAGTTTAATCAGGTTTCATCCATCTTTCCAATACATAATAATGAAAACTAATGCTTTTGTCTCAGATGAATAATAAACTAATGAAAACTTGTAACTTTATGTTCAAGATCTCTTGGGAGTTTTTTTTCTTTCTTTTTTTTTAATCGTTTTTGACTTCTGTTGTATTACAAGTTTTTTTTTTTCTATTCATAAAATGGTTGCATCAGCCTACTGCTACTTTAAGATCTTTTCATTTTGCAAGTGAGCTTCCAATTATAGCCAAGGAATCATTCCTTTTCTTCTAGTACATTTTCATTTTGATGTTTCTCTTAAAATATTTTAAAAATCTGCTGTTTTGCAAGTAATTATATTGTCAAAACAGTAGTAGTTTTGTTGACATAATTTATGTAATAGTAAATGGCTATGAGTGTCTCAAGAACATGAATGCAACTTGTTTTCACTTGTACAAGTTGTAAGAATGAAATCGTTGTTACTTTTATAAAGATTCATGTTAATACTTTATATTTTTTTATTCCTTCTGTCCTGATAACATTTAAGGTAAGCAAAACAACATTTGTAATAACATCAGCTATACTCATAGGAATTATTATGATAGACCCAGTGGCTACAGGTGATATGGGTAGCCTACATTTTAGATCATCTTAGATTATCATATATATATATAAATATATATATAAAGCACGCACACACACACAAATTTACCTATATTTTGTGTTTTGTCTTATCTATAGGTTGCCTTATATGTGGACATTTACAGTATGGAGTAGTATCAAATTAACCAAAAGTTACATCATTGAATTAATATTAGTTAGATTAGTAACATGGCTTTTATATCTGGGAGAAAAGAAAAAAAAACTAATTTGACTAATTTACCTATGAAATTAGAAATTAAAACTAATAATCACTTTTTGTTATTAATTTCCAATCTGGTCTTTTGCAATTTTTATAAAAAAGTGATCATTTTGTTGATAGATTTTATAATTGTAGAAAACATCAATAAATGTCTGATGTAAGGAAGAGTTTTTCACTTCAGAATAATTAGCCATTTAGAGAAAGCAGTCTCTCAATAAAGATGGCATTACTCTGTGGTGCTAATTTGCATGAGACTGGTGATGTTTGGTAATCAATGATTAATGGCTGATCTGTGGTTGTGGTTACATGTAAATAAGATGCGTTTTTAGTGTCAAGGGATCAGTTGGTGCTGATAGCAGAAGTGTACTGCTTGGATTTATAACTATTTAGAATTCTGACTATTCATTTTATTTACAATAATTAAATTGCTTAATATTTCAAATAAAGCTGTTTCTACTCTGAAAGTAGTAATGATTTTGACCATGGCAAGAGGAGTAAGCAAAGATGTGATTTTTTTTATCAGTTGATCTTGAAAATCTAACAAATCTGAAATTTTATTTCTTCAATGCTTTTTTTAAGTATCATTCTTAAAAGTATTTACCCAGTTTGTTTTGGTTAATAATGAATTTATTCATTTATAGCACAAAAGAAAATATTTTCTCTTTAAAAATGAATGAGATGCTTTTTGCACATAATGATTTGAATGGAAAAATTGAATTTCCTATATCTTATTTAATGTGTTAATTTTTTCTTCAGAAATTAAGAAAATGTAAATATAACAAAAGTCATACTCATTTAAAATACATAAGAAAAACACACAAACTTGTATAAAAATGAAACATAAAATAAGAATCCAGTTTATCTTTATATTTACATTGTAAATCAAACAGCTGTTGGCTAAAAAAAGAGACTTAATAAGGTTTGTATTATCTGTACATTGTAAATCATACTACCACATTACAATCTGACACAGTGATGCTAAACAAGTTTCTCATCTTGAATAAATAATCTGAAAATTTTTTTCCTCATGAACTTGTTCTCATCAAATGCAATTCAGTAAAATATTTTACTTTAAAAATTTTACATAAACTATACTCACTCAATAAATGTTTATTGACTATAATGAAAAATCTGGTTAGTTTGTGAGCATATGATTATTTTGTTACTATTGCTCTGCTCTCTCTCTCTCTCTCTCTATATATATATATATATATATATATATAAAGAGAGAGAGAGAGATAAAATATAATAAAATCATTTTTAAGGTACACTAAGTGGTCAACATCAGGGATAGAATATATGTAAATATATAAAAGACCACTGTGGTCAACAGCTTGTAGTGACAATCTGCTTCATGCCTTGTCAGGCCGTCAATTGTTTAACACACAACTATTTTTAACATAATTATATAAAGACAACTATTATACTAACAACTTGAATAATTATACAACAAAATTACAAATACGAATTATGTTATAGAGTAAAAAATTAAATGTGTGGAATATAGACAAGTGGCCTATGTAAAAGTGATTTATACTCTTTTCAATAAAGACAACATAAGAATCTTAATTTGATTATTGTAAAAACTTCACATGCATAGTTAATCTGGACCTATTTGTACATGTTATTGCCAATTACATAGTGCAGGATAAATTTTTAAAAAATTATTTGTGTGTAGTCTGTTGGAGGTCTTTACAACTAAACATGTGGTTGGTCAAGCCAACATAAGCAAGGCAGACACAGTTACATGTAGCACATATAAAAATATACTGCCCATATCCATTGACCATTCCTTTATTGTGGATTTCTTTGCCTTTGCACGAATACATGCTTTCTTCAAATATCTTTGCTCCACAATAAATATCTTTTCTCTATTTTAATCAGTAGCATCATTTTCCTAATTTTTGTGATTGATTTTAAAAGACATGAGTGACTTGTTTATTGAATCCTTAAAACGTACTTTTAGTTTATATGGTGGCCTTTTAGCTTCCTTTATTTTTACACACAGTAGTTGTTTTGGTATACGCTTATTCTCTCTGATCAGAGGATCCATCTAACATTGCCTATGCATATGCATTTCTGTTTCAATGCCTGGGCATGCCAGTCAGCACTAAAATATCTTTATCCAGCATCTTTTACATCAAATGAATTTTGACGATGGTATATAAGCAGTATTGATATATTTTTAGCATATTACCCAAGTTTCACAAAAGAAGATGCAAGAGAATATAAAATCTTAGTACAACTATCTTTAATATTTCTACCTGTTCAAACATGACCAACCAAATTTTAAAAAGTTGTAGCTTTTTGAATGCAAATTGTGATTTCATCATTTAAAGAACAAAGGCAATTCAATTTGTACACAAATTTCAGATCAATGTTGCTGAGAAAGATCTCTGTTTTGTGATACAAATTAGTGGGCACTGACTGACACCAACACACAATCTTGAGAATTATTTAAACAAATTAAATATCTATCTGGGATGCTTACCTTTGGTTACAGCTAGATAAAATTTAGATTTCATCAAATTTTCTGAATAAATCTAATATTAAATTTTTTATCATAGGCAATTCTTCAAATTATCATGGCCAACACTATTTACATTGTTTGGACTATTGTCCTCATCTTTATTGCCATTATTACACTGTTTCGTCTGTTGTATGCTCTGGTGTTCTTCAGGTGCTAGGAATTTTGAACTGAACCCTTTACTACAATCACTAGGGTATACCATTCTCATTCCATGTGTGATGCCACTTCTGGTAGCCATGTAGTTATCTTCCTTTAACTTAACTCCTTGACACATGGATATAGACATTGGTTAATTCAAGTGACTTGACCCAAACAGTTGTGAGTTTAATACCTGGCTACAGCAGTGGTGAACAAATAACCTAAAGAGTTAAATTCAAGAGAATGATATACCCCTGTGGTTGTAATGAAGGTTTCGGTTCTAATTTCTGAGTATCTGAAGATGGCCGGAGCATACAATGGCCCAAATGTCATAATAAAGATGAGAACAATGTAAATAGTGTAAATAATACCTCATCTCAGAAGTATAGACAAATATCATGGCCAAATATTAATTTTCATGATTGGCTAATGTTACAGAATGTGAAGGCCAGGCTCAGAATGGTCAGCGATTAGCCAGAGTGCTTTGACTGTAAGGCATTCTGACAGTGGTGGATTGTCTTTGTATGGGTTTTGAATATAAGTCTAAAACAGTGCTAATTCAACATAGGGTCTCAAGAATTCTGAAGCATAGATACACCTCTAACACCCAAGTTTGTAACCAGATAAACCACCCACAGAGAGAAGCTGAGCTAATAGTGACGTGTTCCTGTCACGTCATTTCTGCTACTGCCTCTTAGAATCCAAGCTGCCACTCTTAATAAAATTAATAACAAAAAAGAAACAGTCCCTTTTGTTGATACCATTTTATGTAGTAGTGTGGGTATCCAGAGACAACACAAAACACAACACTAAGAAAAAGCTTAAGTTCTGTATCTTTAGGTTTTAACTGTAAAAATGTGTAAGTAAAAAGATAATGCTGATTAAGTCATAGCTGAATCTCATATTGCATATAGTAAAAATTAAGAAGCATATTCAAATGCAGATATTTGAATAAATTCAAAATGTGGAGGCATTTTATATAGTTGCACAAAAAATAAGTGTCGAGTTCATTATGTCATTTTTATATAAATTTGAATTCTAATTTTGTTTAGCTTTTGTAATGTGAATTTTTTATGAAATTGAGATTAATAAAAGAAATCTACTTACCTGGAGGAGGAGCTCCACCTGGTGGAGGAAATGATGGCATACCAGGAGGCATTGGAGGTGGAGGCATATTTGCACCAACTGGAGGTGGTACAGGGAGAGATGCAGGTGGAGGTACTGGAGGAGGAGGAGCAGCTGATGTTGATACTAGAGCAGAATTTGTAAGACCTTAAAAAAAGAAATTTGATAAAATAATGAAATTTCATGACTGGTGTGAGGTCTCTACAAAATCAAACTAACTTTGAACATGTTATTGTAGTCTTAGACAAATATTTACAAAAACTGTAAAGTCTTTTTTTTTCAAATTAGCATATTTTGTAAGAAGAAAAGGGTTAAAATTATTTGTTCATATATATGAATATTAAAAGAAAAAAATTCTTTAAAATATTATTATTATGAACATTCACAAATGATATTTATACTGTTTAAAAGAGTAACCAAATACCAATAGGGGAAAAAAGTATTCAAATATTCCTAATATTCATACCAATTTAAGATTGCTAATAATTCTGCAGATATATTATTCAGAAGTTTAAATCATTAATATTCCAAACTTTGGACAACTAAATTCTTTCTTTTTATTAATGTTACCAAAATGTTTTGATAGATTGAGAGTATTCTTCAAGAAAAGAGAGGAGGAGGTAATTTTTTCTTTTATATAAAACAAGATGGTTACAGAAATAAATCACTAAATTAGTTAATTCCAAGAATATGAAACACACAGACAATTAGAGTCGCCTAAGTACATGTAGTGAAAAGTATGATCTGTATAATTTGCATTGTTCAAGTGAATTCATCTGGTTACTACATTATTCACAAATTTGTGTTTTACACAAACACACATTATTAACCATTCACTTTATTTATGAAAAGAGTAGTTGTAGAATTGATTACTGAAAATATTGTGGTAACAATATCAACACAAAGAAGAAATACCATTATCCAAACAGAACTTGAAGTTCAATAGATCATTTATAAATATATGTTGGCATTTCTAAATTCTGCCATGAAAACAACTTATAACAGTCTGAGCAAAATATAATTGCTATAGCTGCATGCATGGGTCAAATCTTTCTGGCTATCAACTTCAAACCCTACCACAAAAAGGGAGAACCAGCTATTAACTTAATTCAGGCAAGATAATTTCTTAAAACAAATTGATTATAGACATCTATATTTCAAGTATTCCATTCCAATTGCTCAGAGGTAAAACTCATTTTAAACTCTTAAAATCTTGTTTTTCAATTGCTTTCTTTTAAAAAAAAACCAGGAGTCAGAATCATTATTGTAAAAATACTTTATTATTATATTTTAGCAAAAACCTATTTTGCAGATTAGTGAAGAAAGTATTTCATTAACTAAGTAAGCTTAAGAGGAAACAGTACTAGTGAGATGGTGTTCACATTTTTAACAAAGTTATTAATACCTCAAAAAATAAAACTAACAGTAGAAGTCATCAACAACATCAAATCTAATCACACTTGACAGACCCCTATTGGGCACTTCCTTACTGTGACCATGTGAAGGATAAAAAGAAACTTAGAAAATAACTAAACATACTTGAGAAAAAGGATACAAACTCACTTTTGTTTAGTAATAATAGTCACATTAGATTTCCTAAAGTATGCTATAAAATTTACATTTGTCAAAATGGCTGTCAGATGAATCTAATAAAAATCAAAATAAATAATAAAAAATTATTGGAGTAAAATGGAGGTTTGTAATCTAATGCATAACAATATTTATTATTGTAAAAATTACAATAAATGTGGCACAATCTAATACATAACACTATATACATTAGCAAAAGACATTTACTATTTTTGTAACAATATTAGTGAATTTCAAGCACAAAAAATGTAAATTCAGATTTTAGCTTCCTTTAGGAAGCTAAAATCTGAATTTAGGTATTGGTAGTTAAGTTTTAAAATACATAACACATTTAGGCTAGATTCTGCAATCTTTAATAACATTTAGGCTAGATTCTGCAATCTTTAATAACATTGTTTCTTAATTTTTGGCTAACTGCATAGCAAAATCAAATATACTAACACAACAAACAACATATTTTTTTAAATGAGTAAAAAGCCTACCCATTGTGATGCCATTTGCCAAAGACATCATTGGAGCTTGTGAGACTGGAGGTGGAGGAGGTGGAGCAAATGATGAAGGAGGGACAGGAGCAGGAGGTTGCTGGGGGGAGGAGGGGCATCAGCAAACAACTGATGGGGTCTGTCAGTAAGGGAAAGTGGATTTTGTGCAGCTAAAAGACGTTCTGAAATATAAAAGAAATATTATTTAAACAGTGTTCATGAAATTTGTTTCAACTGATAAAACAGGATCAAAAGAAATCAATTACAAAAAAAAAAAAACTGATTAAAAAGGATTGAAAGATCTAAATCTAAACTTATTTATAAATGGAACTTTGTGTGTATGTCTCTGTGTGTGTGTGTCCATTAACTATAGACTTCGAAATGGCTGAACCAATTTCCTTGAAAATTTACACAGTTGTACTATAAGCATCTGCAAGTGTTCTTAGCTAGGTTTTGTGTCAAGGTACCCCCGATAAATATCGAAAATCAATAATCAAAAAAATTGGAAGGAGTGGTCCGATTTTAATGAAATTTGATACACTCATAGACAAAGACATAAGAAACAATATTCAGAAGTTTCAAGGTTGCAGTTCTTACAATAGTGCAGAAAATCGATTTTATATATATATATATATATATATATATATATATATATATAGGCAAGATGTTTGTGTGTGTTTGTTTATTTGTCTGTATGTCCTTTATACAAATCCACAATTTTTATCCGATTCTCACCAAACTTCACACAAATATTCTTTAGGCTGAGTCTGAGCTTCAGGACCATGGATTAGTTTTAAAGCTTTCATTACACCCGAGCAACACCGGGCTATACTGCTAGTCCTTTAAAAACGGAATCAATGAAAATGAATAATAATTTAAAAATTATCATAAATTAAGAAGCATTAAAATATTTCTTTAAAAAAAAAACAAAAAAAAACAATGTAAACTTAATACTAAATAGTGAAAAAATGATTTTGCAATACAAATTTTGACTAGGCAAGATTCTTCAAATGTTAAATTTAATGAAAATTTAAAGCCATATGATCTACATTGAAGAATTCAGAATACCACATTAATTGAAATGGAGCAGAGCAGCCATAGCCAAGTTCACCTAAGAAAGAAGTACAAAAACAACTTTTAGTCAAAACTGAAGTTGGTTAAACTCTAACCTCATGAACTCAAACACCCTATGGTTAATCTGTCTAAATGGCACAATCTATGCTCTAAAGAAACAATCAACTTCCAAACCAACTGGTGCATGAAACTCAAGGATAGCCAAGGAAGACAAATGTATTATGTTGTTAATGTCTACAGGCATCCATGTGTCTTTTGAGGTTGAAGTCAGACGTGCAGATACAAATGCAGTTGGTACAAGAAACACTTAACAGCATAATACATTTGTTTTTCTTGGACTTCCAGAGACTAACATGATGTCTAGTGTAGTCTAGTACAAATTCACAAGTATATGATACCCAGAGAGAATAGAACTTATTATAGTAATATGTGAAACAAGTATTAAGCATTTCACTATGGCAAATGCCCACTTTTTTCATGTGGGTTTTTTCAATTGGGGAATATTGCAGATGTATGAATTTTAAAGTGACATGCTGATATTTTGCAACCAGCTTATATTTTCTGATTTCAGATCATGCAAAATAATTATGGTTTCAAATTTCATGCTAATCTAAGAGTTATTGTTGGTTCCACTTGGAATGGAAATGACTGCAAAAAAATCCTCCTTCCCAAATTTTTAGACAAATCATACAAATGCATGCTAGGGTTTTTTTATCTTGAAGTCAGAACACTGCGATCACTTGTCTGTACTCCTTTTGTGTGTTGATACACAGACATTGATCCAGCTTGCACAAGAGTCAAAATGGTACACATAGATATATCAAACATGTGGCTCCATTTTTGTGGAAGTCTTACTCCTCTGCATAGGGATGCAGTTAGTGTATTTTTGCCCCAACTGTCAATGTAATACATTAACTATTGCTTTAATTTTTTTTTTAAGATGTTGAACCTGTACAGAATGATGTACATGCAGCTATAATTGTTATTTCCTTCCAATGAATGTTTTGCTTTTGTGAAGTAATTGCATAAAGTGAGAATACTTTAGAATATTGTCCTAATTTTGTATTCATTATCTGCATTTTCACACTGCTGAAGTATGGTAGGAGAGCTGAAGTTAGTTTTCGTTTTTTAACTTGTTCATCTGCTAGGTTCAGAGGGTAATTATTTCTTTGGAGAGTGTTCATTATTCTAGCCATCATTTTACTCGAATATGTGCAATGCATCTCAGACGTGATTTATTTAGGAAAGATTCAAAACAAAATTAAGCTTTACAAAGAAAAAAGTTTAAAAAGGGCCACAAGAAAACAAACAAAAAAAAAAATTTGTCTAAACTAATTTATACAATGTGTAGAACACCTTATAAAATACTTAAATCAACACAAAAATCTATGATAGTTTGCATTGTGAATGGTGAAAAGGAAGAAAAAGAAGAAAAAAAAACAAAAAAACTGACCAGCTGCAGAGCCATGTTTTTCTCCTTTGATGTCTTTTTTGAAAGCATAAGAAATGGTGATGGGACGGTTGCACAAATATTGCCCATTCATGGCCTCTATAGCAGCATCTGATGCCTCAAAACTGGCAAAATTGATAAAAGCATAACCTTTGGAATTTCCAGTGTCCAAGTCTCGCATAATCTGAAAAGAGTGTAAAAAAAAAAAAAAAAAAAGCACAGAATCAAAATCTATACAATGAAAAGTTTTGTCTTTGAATTATTAACTTCTTAGGTCATTATCAGTACAATCATAATGTAGATTACAGATCACTGGTAACAATAGTAGTATTAGAAATGCTGGTGTTTTTAAGATAAAAATAGTTTTTGAAAAGAGTAGACATAGAATTTATTATTACAGATTATAAATATGGATATTATTAATGTATTAGATTCATTTGTATTAGCTAGTGAAATGTAATAGATTTGTAATAACTAGAAAACATCATAAATTCTTAATAAAAAAGACCTCATTACTTCCTGCAATTCCTTATAAAAAAGGAATGCATGTTCTGAATTGTTAGACATAAACTGACAGATTTTTAAAAATGTAACAGTATAATTGTATTTCTTTCTGCATATATTTAAGCAAACTTTGGATTTCTCTCAATGCATTGACAAACTGAGAAATTATGACTTAGTTCAATTAATTATTGTCTCCGCAAAAATCTTACAATTAACTGGACCCTAATTTTCTGACATGTTCTGATGAAAGAGGTTTTTTGCTACAATATATCAGCTAAAAGGAAATGATCATTTTTATTAAGTTTTAAATTTATCTTTTGATAATTTGCTGCATTTGTCCTAAAAACTAGACAACACAATGCAGTATTCAAAATATTATTCAATGTTCACTGACTGGGATGTCATGAATTGCATTATAATGACATTATTAAACTCTTCTCTAAATGGATATGCAAATTAATTCTAAGCATAGCACTGTTTTACCAATGTCACAAAATGGAAAATTATAGTCATACAATTTTGGGAAGGTTTCCATTAAAAGCAAAATATCAAGAATATTCTTAATTTATAGCTTAAGATCCAACTTTTATTCCATTCATTCCTGCATAAAAGCAAAAGCTTTGTTTTAAAAAAAAATACTATGTGGGAGTAGCAAGCTATTCATATCTTAAGAATTTACACGTTTTTTTTTTATTTAAGGGAATAACTTGAAGTTCAAATTTTCCCTGTGCACATTTTATTCAAGTAATAAAAAATGCTAATCTTAATTAAAATATAGAATTCCTAAGTCAGAAAGCATTAAAGTCCCCTGCTTTTAAGGAATTCACAAAGAAAAAAGCAAGACTTTAATGATCTTGCTACAAATAAATTTGAAAATAATATAGTAAGTATAGAAATGTAATGTTAGTAAGATTCAGTAAGAATATGAGAATAAATTTTTCATATGATATTTTTTTTTTATAATCATATCGCCCCAAGCAAGGCCTTTTACTTCCACTGTTTTGCAGGGGGTTACATAGGAGGAAAGTTATGTGAAAGAGTGACAGGTTATAAGGGGTGCCAGGAAGTGGGTAAGAGAAGGATGAGAATACTGATGAGAATGAAGTGGACGGAGAAAGGAGCATGAGAAAGAGGATGCAGGTTAGTGAGATAGGAGATGACTACTAACTTTACATTTAAATTGTTGGAAATTGTAGTTGTCGGGGAAGCAAGTAAATGGAAAGGAATTCCACAGGCAGGAAGTGCAAGAAAAGAAGCTGCTGGAGTAGAATTTGCGTTGACATCTTATTGGTTTCACAGTAAAAGGGTGGGACCTAGTTGCTAATCTTGTGGCTCGAGTAATTTCATATATAGAGGGCACCAGTAAGCTAAGTTCATTGGAGCAGAAGCTGTGAAAGTATTTGTAGAAAAGACACAGGGAAGCCATATTGTGCCAGTGAGAAAGTAACTGTATCTGAGCTGCTAAGTCAGGATTGATCACATTACAGATTCTCCGTTGGATTTTATCAAGGACACTTAAGTGGATAGCAGGAGCACCCAACCAGATATGGCAGCAGTATTCAATGCACAGGCGGATGGTAGATTTAGATAAGTGCAGAATTGTTTCAGGCAGAAAAAAACTTCTTGACCCTACATAGAGAACCGACTTTCTTAGCAGCGGATTTAGCTATGGATTCTATATAGTCATTCCACTTTGTTGTGAGAGTTAACCTTAGAAGGCACAGTGTTTTGCTTTCAGGGAGACTAGCCTGATCCATGCTAATGGGTGGGGGTAGGAGCGATTGTCTGCGATGGTTAATAGATATAATTGTTTATTCATTTTTAGATCATCAAATTAATGTCAGCAATGGAAGGTGTGGTTTCAGGGACTTTTTTGACATATTCTTGTGAGGGACTCTACCTGCCTTCTCATGGATCAGATGTTTATACAACTCCTTGTCATTTAGATGATTTCACTTTCTGTTTATATCAATGTAATCACCAACATCCTTTTAGATCTGATTCTGCACTTGGCAGCTATGAGATCACCTTCAAGGTCAACCCTTGAGACAAGTAACTTTTTTGGCATTAAAGTGACTGAGTACAAAGCATACTTTGATATCTCTTAGAGCATTTTGGGGGTCACCACAGATAAACTCCTCTACAAAAGTTTCTTGTAGACAGATTTGATGCAGAACTCTGGTATTTCCTGGCATTAACTACATACTATAAAAGTACTGATAAAGTTTATATATAATTCTAAGTTAAATTTAAGTATTTTGATTATTGACAAAATCTACATATTGTGTGATACATTAAAAAGAAAATTCAGTAGTAGAGAAACACTTAACAAATTAGTCTTGCAGGCTATTACTGATGAGTTTTATTAGTTATACTCCAAACCTGTGGCCTTGTGCCAATCTAAATTTAGTGAATGCTTCTATAATTTACACTTTAATTTATAATAAAAAAAACTGCACAGTAATTTGAATGTTTGAAAAGTATCAAAATGGGTATTTCTTTAAAATTTGGCTGTTAACAATGAAATTCTATAGACTAAATGTGATTTACCTTTGGTGTCTGTAATATTACTCCAAAGGCACTGAAAGTGTCATACAATAATTTCTCATCTACTTCTGGATCAAGATTACCAATAAAAATGTTAGCACCAACATCCAGATTCTTCTGATGAGCTGAAGCCTGTTAAAAAGAAGATAAAAAAATAATTTCCACATTGAAATCAACTAGGTTGAAATTGTTTTATTTTATTTTTTTCAAAAACAGTTTAATCACAATATAAATGAATGTATAAAATAGTTGCCAATCTGAAAACAAATGACTATTCTCAAATAGACCAACCAGAAAAATCCATTTTCACTCATTTTGCTAAAATTTAAAATTTACCTGTGTAAAATGAAACCAGCATATTGCCACTTTTTCTCAAGTAAAACAAAATTTATAAATTTGTCGGTTGTCCAATAATGTAGTAGGTATTGAAGAATTCAAGAAATAGAATTATGTATAGTAAACATTTTTTAAATTCATGATAAGAATGAAAAACAAGAAACTAAGAGTGTGTGCTCAAAAGTTCTCATCCCCACCATGAGAACTTTTTAAAAAAATTTTGGAGTTTGACCATTTAGCCAAATTTTAGGAAGTGGATTAGGCTAAGAACTTTTCAGCACCTCTACATATTTTAAATGTAATCTATTTTGAGAGGAAGAGAATCCTTTATAAGTGATAGTGACAATGTGGTCTTGTATAACTCAAATTTCAATTCGTTTTTCTTTCAAAATAGAATAAGTAATTTTATGCCTTTGGTAGAAACGCATTATACCAACATCATTATATTTGTGTACTCTAAGAACAAAGATTCATTATAACATGATATTCATTATTATAAAATTTTTGTCTTTCCAATTTCTGAGTGAAGTGTTTTAGATCAGGATTAAGATTGTTAATAAACTGTTCAGTTTTTTTAAAAAATTTTTAAGAGTTACAGTCAGTATGTTAAGCAAGATGTATTTGACTTAGATTGCTGAAATTAGAATTTAAGTTAGTTAAAAGTGATGTTATCTGCAATGGTCAAACTTGTTTGCTGAATGAACTTTGGACAGTTAATTAACAATTTTAATCCTGATTTAAAAGCACCTCAGCTGGAAATTGGAAAGAAAATAAAAGTTGAATAAACAGCTCTTGTCGGTGTCATAATATTTGTGCACTAAGGTGATAAAACAAACCAAATTTGAATGATGCAAGACAAAGATATAAGATTTGAGAGTAATTTTAGAATGCAGTATGTCAAATTCAGAAATAAAATGTTACACTTCACCTTATTGACTCGTATAGGCTTGCCATAGAGTTTTATCATGTTCATTATTTTGATGGCATAATCAGCATCTTCCTCTCCCATGAACTCAATAAAACCATAACCCTGATGACTCTGTGTCACTCTGTCTTTTGGCATGTGTACATTTACTAAAGAAATCAAGAAAAAAAATGATTAAATATTTGTAATCATATTATTACTTTTAGTTTAAGATGAAAATTTTTCCTGTATCAAGTACAAACAATTGTAACAACCAATTTTGTCTTTTTACTTGCACAAATATTTGTGCAAGCATTTAGGCTTTAAGTATTTTAAATTTGATATAGGAACTGGCATGATTTTTGTTGTATGTCAGTAATAGTTAAGTCTAAAACCTACAATGTAGGTTTATAGATTTTGTAGAATTTATTTATGCACAACACTTTTTTCCTTTAATAATGAAATTCTTTTTGTCATTAGATTTTATCAGAACATACAAGCAAGACAACTTTTGATACGTAAATGATGTGGTAAGGCTATCAACTAGAAAAAGTTTGCATCTGACCGAAGCCTTTTCCAAAATCAAACAATTTGTAAATTAATACAACTGAGAAAATTAAAGTCAGTCTGATATTAATAGTGTTGTGAGAGTTTTGTGATATTTATTATTTTGCTTTTATCAGAAGGATTTGAATTAGAAAAGATTGCATGTGAAATAAACTCCATAAACAAAATTTATTTTGCACGAGTTAAGAAGAATCTTCAGAAAAAAATTACTGACACAAGATGAATTATAAATCAATTTATAGATAAAAATATTTAATACAAATTTGTAAAGAATGAATGTGCAGAATTTTTATATGCAGAGTTAGAGTTCAAGTTTCATTAATAACAATGGCAAAATGTTCAATGTTCATGTATCAAATTAAGCATGAAATTAATGTTTTAAAATAATTGTTTAAAAGGTGTTATGCAAAAATATTAAAAAACAAAGGTTCTCTAACTTTAAGCATTATTACAGGTTGAAATTGTTTTTAATTATACTCGCTGAATTTGTCTTCTGATGAATTTGACAATTTCTTGCTTTGTACAAAAATTGAATTTGTCTTGCAGAAGTTTTTTTTTCCCCCCTAGTAAAGTGAAATTTTAATTGGTATATTTTGGAATTATTTTCAGTTTGTTTAATGCTGTTTGTTTGCTGAGTGAGAAGTTTTAATCCTTTTATATTAGTTATCTTCAGAAAAATTTTAGTAGATATATTTCTAAGTACATGTTGTAGTAATTCATTGATGACATCATTATTTTTTCATATACCCTACACTATGTAATTCACAAATAAGACTAGAAAAAATGTAAAATACGGCACAAGTGCTAACTTCAGTTGCAGATCTTTTTCCAGCTTACAAAAAAAAGAAGTTAATTTCACAATTATTTACATGCAGACTAAAGTCCTTATCTCAACAGTCCAAATGTGAATAATGAAAACTTCTCATCCCAGAAATCCAGACTGAATTTCACCATTTATTTATACTGTCTTGATAAACTTATATGTGGCACTTTTTTTTATCTTACTTTGCAGAGTGGTTTCCTATCATATGTACCTAATCCCAGAGAGTTTATGCCTCTTTTCTCTTCTATAAACATATGGGCCATGCACTAGCTTCTTATGAGCTGTGCAAGTTATGCTGAAAATATGAATAAAAAAAATAGAAAATAAATTTTCTTTTTTTCAAATATTGATGAACTGTAGCTGATGAGGTTTTGTCTGACATTCTGAGGTGATATGAATATTACAAGAAAAGATTTACATGACAAACTTACCCACAGGTCCTGCTTGTAAGAATAACTCCCATAATATGGCTTCTGTTACCTTCTCATCCAAGCCTCCCACATAGACTGTAGCATCTACAATGAGGAATGCAAATAATTCAATTAAACAAAGATACACAAAACCTAATCTTGTCCATGTTTTGAGTCCCTTCCTACTTATTGACAAAACACTTAAAAATCACTTTTTACTTTGTAACACAAATATGCGCTATACATTTGGTGGCTTTTAGTGTTTTGATACTGAAAATATGTATTATTATTGAGAAAATATATCAAGGTATTATTCTACAATACCAACTATAATTTAATGACAACAAATTTAGTAAAATAAATTGACAAATCCATACACTATTGTCGATCAAAGAAGTAGAACAGCCTTTAAATTGTGCAGAAAAGGTATTCTGTTCAACAGAAATATCTTTAACTGTTGAACCTTTTTGTTCAACAGTTCCAAATGATTTATTGGAAGATCTAAACCAACAAAGCACTTCCTTTACTTAAATTCTTGGATCCAGTGACTTGTGAGTTCAATACCTGGCTAATTGAGTTCAGTGGAGATAACTGTTAGGGTTAGACATCTGGAGTGAGAGAAAGAATGTGTCTTTTCAAAATATATGTATTATTTATCTATATTTTTGAGATGAGATATTATAATCATTTACATTGTTTGTTGCCATATTTACAACATTTCAGCCATGTATGCTCTGACATTCTTCAGGTAATTGGAATTTTGAACCCTTTATTTCATTCACTACAGTGATCTCTCTTTTCCCTCCATATGTGGTCAGCTATGCCTGATTTTTCTATTTCCCCTCATGTTATGTCCTTGTGGTATTCTTGCAGCCTTATAATAAGAGAGCAGCCTGTTTCTCCTTTATATTTCTTACCACAGCTGTATTGGATGATGGTGTGCACCACACAGTCTTTTTTTATGCATGTTCTTCTCTATTGGAGGTCTTACTTGGAAGAGGTATCTGAAGTGTTGAACAACTTTTGAAGGTCATACTGATGCTATATGGACCACAGATCTTTTGTATTTTTTCAATAATCCTTTTACATACAGTAGGCAAACTGAGGCTGTTTTCTGGGTGTTGTTATCATTTTGACCACTTCCATCTGGATTTGTTACATACCCAAGATAGTTGTTACATTGTAGATTACTACTTATACTAACCATTTCTTGTTCATATATCTCTAGGTCACCACATGACTTTTACTTGATGTTGTAAGCAGCAGACGATCCCATTCTTTATATTATATGGTAGTTGAATTTGAGATATTATCCAGTGAATGTTAGCATGCAATAATTGGATGTCTTGAACTCATTCTCTGTTTGAGGGATATTAGTACATCCAGGATTGCTAGTTTGTTCTTTTTTTCTTCATTGCAAACTGCATCGATGTTGTTATTGTGGTCACATGGTCCTGGTGTAGTAAGTAGGTGTCATCTACACATCTCAGCCATAGAGTTGGCTTTAAGGATGTGGATTCTAATGCCATCTCTTCAAAGTATGCCATGTATTTTCTAACCATTGCTGGTGATAATGGTGAGCCTATTGCTAAGCCTTCATCCTGTCGATATATGTCTGATTCCATCCAAAAGTGTTTTCTGTATTTTCTGTTTTGTTCATCAATATAGTCACATTACCTTAGTCAGTTGATAGTATGATGATGATGATGTCACTCCTCTGTAGAGTTTTGACTGCCAGCCTCTCCAATTTTGTAATGTTTGATTTAGGCAGCTTGGCTTTTTCCAGTGTTTGTCTTATTTTCTAGCTTAGCTCATCTGCCTGAGCCTGAGGAATGTTCAAGACTATCTCCTTGATTGAGGCAAAGATGTCCAAGTATGGTATCCACCTAACGGTTGTTGTGCCAATCAGCTGATGTTGACAAATTTTGATAACTGCCTTTACAAGGAGGTGATAAATCTTGTGTCACTTTTTGATCTTTTAATATATTCAATTTTCATACTTGGTAGATCGTGACTATATTGAATTCTTATTTGAATGATTTTTACATCAGTGATTTTGTTGAGGAAGGCTTCAAGCCTCTAGGAGATATTGGATTGCAATTTTTGTTTCATGTAATGGATTCTTTTTGTGAACAAAAGTGAACAGATGGGCTCTCTTTGAATTAACAGGAAATCTTGGTGCCAAGCTTGAAGGGATAAGTTGTAAGTCACATCATTGGTGTAGGAATGTTAAATGGTTTGACATTCATGCCAGCTTCTGGTGGGACTTTTCTATTTGTCTCCATATTTTCGGTATATTGGGTCTGTATCTATCCTTCAATATTTGGCTATATATTTCTGTATTTTTATAAAATAATCAAAAAGATTAGTAACACCAAAAATAACACTTAATCCTTGACAAGAAAGTTTGATAATTAAAATTAAAGTATCTAAAATATAGTTAATCATTGCATTTGATGTTAAATTGGAGAAGCATAATTAGTAATGTTGACATACGATATATATTCAAGTATAGTGTGAGTTTTTTTTTTATGATCAGTTTTTTTATGCAAAAAATAGCTGTTGCATTATACATAACTTTTTTTTTTCAAGAGGTTAAAGATCATGCATTTTTGGTGAGTGGTTGTACTATACAAAGGTAAATTTTTCTGGAGGGATTAAAATTCAATGTCTGTACTATACATAAAGCCAGCTTATACATGAGTATATATGGCATTTAAAATTTTATATTTTTTATTCAATAAGCCTAAGATAAACACTTAAAAGGTATATATAACAATGTCCTAACTAAAATTAACAAAATTTGTTAAAGAAAATGAGTATTTAGGTTATATTTTATGAGAATATCAGTAAGCAAATTCAAATTTAACATTGAAAAATCGTTTCACTTGAAAGTATTCTGTGAGAGTTAATCAAATGTTGTGTTGTTATTTTTATATCTCTTAAATTTACAAGAGGAAACATTATTTTATATTTGTGATGAACAAACTCAATGAGATTTTAACTTCCCAAAAACATTCTGGATGTTAAATTTTGTCTAAATTCATTGCAAAAAAAAAAGCCAAAAAAACTTAAAATCGCAGTTTCATTTAGTTTTAATAAAATTTATAAACCGATGTTTCTTAATTCTACTAAAAACTTATTTTGACATATTGTTAGTTTCAAATTATACAAGAAAAACAAACAAACAAAAACAAAAGTTGCTAGAAAATATTTGTAAGTCCTACAGACTTCTACTTCATACACTTTTTTTTTTATTTTGTAAATGAACAAGGGGTGTTTTAAGTTGTCATATCAGAAAAGATTCAATGAAAATTTTATTGAAAATCTTTAGTCGGGCCGAGAATTTTTCAACGCCTTTCGTAATAATTTTAAATAGGATAAATGAAATCTTAAAATATTGAGAAATTATCAGAAATAAATTTAGAAAACATTAAACGTACATACAATGAATTAACATTGAAAACTAAAAGCTTTTAATTATTTTTCAGCTTCAAAAAGGGGACGTAAATAAAATATAAATGCTTAAAAATTAGTTTCAAATAACTAAAACAAAATCGACGATTTATATGAAATTTTATGTGGGATTCAAGCTTAGAAAAAGTTATCTCAAAACTTCCTAAGAAAGAATAAAAAAAATTTTACTTCCTTAGTGCAGTTAAGAGAGAAAATTGTTCGTTTCACTTTTAAAAAAATGAAAGTAATAAAGAAAGTTATATAGCTTCTATATTCGTGAATGTTAAACAATATAAAAAAATGACAGAAAAATATTTTATTGTTTGCAGATTATGTTAAAAGAAAAACTAATGTTGTGAAAAATAACACTAACAGTGAATATCACATTGTGCCGGGTAGGAAGACTGATAGTATTTTTAAATGACGTGGAACTGTCTTAAAGTATATCATATTTTTTTGTATATTTAGATAGATCTATTGCAATCAAATAAAACATTTTTAATGAAAATACTTTCATATATATTCAAAATGGTACAATAATATCATAGACAAATTATACAAACCTTGGTTCCTTTCGGCAATAGGCCCAGCAGCCATGTTGAAATGTAAAGATGAACTTATAATGGTTAACTGCAGATTTCAAAAGTGGTTAATAATATTTGATAAGAACCTGATCTGAATTCAACTTCAATTCACTCGGTGAAATGTGTCTCATTATGTTTATTTAATCGAAATAAAATCATAATCTTAAATAAACTTATACTAAGACTATTTTTATATTTACAACTGAAATAGGTTAAGATTTATATTCTTTTTTTAAATCATTTAAAATCATTTCTTAAAGTTTTGAACCGATATCAAAATTTATTCCAACAGATTAAATTTTAAAATCTAAATCAAAAGAAAAAAATGCTGAATAAGCATGAATAATTATTATCCATCCGTAATTTAATTAATTTGTATTTTTTATTTTGAAAAGCAATGGATTGAAGCTGATTTTATTTTCTTATATAATTTCATCTTAGTTTTGAATGCCAATGGCATTATTATTAGATTCTTACATTTTTTTTCTGGTACGAAACGAAGAACATTCTGATCTTCAAAGATGAAATGAAACAGTTCAATTTCAGAACAGATTTAAAATAAATTTTCATTCACTAGTAGACTTCGAAATACAATTTTTCTCAGTCATGACTTTATGGTATAGACGGGGTTGAGATAATAAATGAGTAAGGCCAAGTTTTACCATCATTTTATTGTTGTTGTTGATTCTATAAAGTTTCATTGTGGAACACCTGGCAAAGTTTTAAAAAAGCAGATACGACAAGTTACTCCTCGCATAACATGTGAGTGAAGAAAAATATATTCTTTTCGTAAATATTTTTTAAGCACATCTTCCTTTGGTTGGTTGGTGTGTTGGTTGAATCTCTAACGGTTGCCTCGAATTCCAGTGTGCGAACTGGGACCAACTGAAGAGAGGAAAAGAGGCTATACACGTGTTCGCTGTTCTTTTTTTATGTTTACTTAACGCCTACGCGTTTCTACTTTGATTTTGGCAGGAGCGTTAGTCATTGGATGACTTTCGCATGACGTCAGTTGACTACATAAGCTTTGTCTGGGTTATAATCTAGGTTACCAGAAATATGAAAGTAGGAAAGATGTATGTGTAGAGAGAAAAAGAGAGAGTGAGAGTTTCTCTGTTATTCTATTAGTAAAGAGGAAAGGGTATATTTCAATACGCTTTACTACTTACATTTAAAAGAACAGAGAAAATTAGTTATTACAACAAAAAACTTTGCCCAAAACTTCAAATATAAATATTGAGTATTTGACAAGGTAAAACGTATTTAATTTAAATATAAAAAATACAAGACATTTTCGTGTTTTTAAACTAATCTTTTCTTAGCGTGTATGAGTGTTACAGTTCTTACAACCCTTGTTTGTTAAGATGAAAAAAATGTGATTTCTTTGCATGTATGTCTGAGAAAGAAGAGTTGATGGAGAAAGTGACGAGGAAAATGTAAGTTTCACGTAGCTTGGTGAGGAAGATGGATCAATGAAAAAAGCTTTTCTTTTAAACTGAGCGTCGTAAACTTTTGCCATCTGCCTTGCCTTACTGATTTGTCCATGTACAAACTTTGCTTAAATACCCTTCAAAAGGGTTGTGGTAAGTGCCAGAGAAACTTTGTAATTATTTCATTGGAAATTTTGGAACTAAAACCAACTAACACAAGACAAGAGTATAAAATAACTAATACATATTTATTTGATTTAGAAGAGAGGGAATCCTTTGGTATTAGGTGTAGTAAAATGTTCATTTATAAGGCGGATATTGGTAGCAGTCTCGAAAAAGTTTGTTTTGGCTCGGTAATGGATAGTTTCTGGTCAGACCTTACTGGTAGTAGTAGTCATTTTAAAAATAGGTCTGCGTCAAGCCACAGTGTTTCTCTCAGCTCTAAGAAAAACAGAAATATCATTAGCAGATAACCACTTGCCTGTGTCTCGAATGGGTAGTTTGTTTGGCGGTTACTTGTCGTGTACTATGGTTATTCTTGCCGTCACTTCTCGTATAGCACAGAGCTGTTATCTTATATCTGTAGCATAATCGTACGGTAGGATACCAGTATGATTTTGATGTGGTTGTGATAATAAACGAACAAAGGCCGGGTTTGTACGAACTATACCATCATTTTTTTTATTTTTTCTGGTTGACTCCATTATTTACATATTTTGGTTTGTTTAGGTGAGAATTATACACGTGGTTTGTTGTTGTTTTATATGGTCGTAACGCCTACGCGTTTCTTCTTTGACTTTGGCGGGAGCATTAGTGATTGGTTGGCTTCTGCATGACGTCAGCTGACCAAGTAAGCTATGTCCGAGTTATAGAAAAGAAGGAAAGGATATATGTGTTCAATGAGAGAGAGAGAGAGAGAGAGAGAGAGAGAGAGAGAGAGAGAGAGAGAGAGATATTCTCTGTCATTCTATTTGTGTAGCAGAAAGGCTTATTTCAATACGCTTACTACTATTCCTCCTCTAGATAACGAAGTAAATAACATTTTTGGTATAATTATGTTCTTTTTTATTTAATGAAAATAATAATAATCGTTCTGCTTTTTTCCAGGTGACACGTGTACCTACTGTAGATGTGCACGATTTCGTATTACTGCTTGTAATATTTTCAGATTTAACGGTAGTAATATCTTTTTCACTGTGTATTCATTTGATTTTACTTGTAATTTGGTACTATTTTCATTTTCTTTTACAAATGGTTTTATATATGATTTTAATCTATCGATTGATACTCGTATGTGTACATCATTATTTAAATTTATTAGGTAATGCTTCGGTGAACGTTGTAAAACTTTGTAAGGCCCTGAATAAGGTGCTTCCAAAGGTTTTCGTACTCGATATACTCGAAGCCAAACTTTATCGCAACTATGCAAATAATTTGGTATGAAAGTTTTTGTACGTATAATATAATGTTTTCTGTCGTCATTTGACATGTTGAATTGCGACATATTTTTACAGCAAAAATTTTAAATAATCTTCTTGTACGGGGGCATTGTTTTTAACATTTGCATTGTCAACTAACTGGTGAGGAATCATTATGGGTGCTCCAGTAACTGTCGTGAATGGTGCAAAATTATATTCATTTGGAGTACTACGAAAACCTAAAAGTACAATTGGTATGGCTGTTAACCACGATCCCTTTCTCGCCATTATTGATGTTTTTAGCGTGCGATGCGCTCTTTCTATCAATTTGTTACATTGTGGATAATATGCAATTGTTCTTAATCTATAGAATACGAATCCTACTACTTTTGCTAATTTTTGTAATAATTCGCTTTCAAATTGACAACCACAATAAATGATAACGTATATTAGTGGTACGCCGAATCGTGATATCCATGCATCAATGAAAGTGTGTGCTACTGACCCTGCAGTAATTCCTATCTTAGGTTGGACGTCAATCCAACTTGTCGCACGATCTATACAGGTAAGTAAATATCGATATTGTTCTGATTCTTTTCGTGTTGGCGGTAACGGCCCGACAATGCCGATATTTACAGTCTGAAATCTTCCTGAAGGTAATTCAAAATTCTGCAGACTTGATGTGTCTGTGAATCTTGGATTGTTGACAGACCACAAATTCTGAGCAGAATTTCTTTATGGATTTGTCCATTTCAGGCTCAGAGTATCTCGATTTTATTAATTTTGAAGAAGCACTCCAGAGTGCGCTAAGCAATGTACGCTAGTAAATATCGCTCAACGCATAACCTTAGGGACAAATGGCCTGGGTTGTATAGTGGAAATATCGCATCGTATGGATACGATTTTAGGGGAAATGTTATATTCTTTTAAATCTTTATATAATTTGATTTTGTCATCTTGCTTGTGCCTACGCTATCTCTGACAAATCACAAGCATCTATTTAAACTGCTGGTCTAGATAGACAGTGTGTAAATATGTTTTACTCGCCTCTGATATATACGATATCAGACATATATTCAGATAACACAGAAAGATAACACTTCTGACCTGATTTTGCTGGAGTCTGACTATGGAATGCTTCGCACAACGGTTTATGAACCGTAAACAACACTACATTAACATTAACTATCGCCCGGTTCACACTCCACCCACATCTATTGAACAGGTGAAGAGGCTCATCCCTTGTTCCCTGTTTAGGGTGTGGTTTCCGGCTTTCTCTTTTCCAATCTTTTTACTCTTAAGTATCCCCCTGCGCATCAGTGGCATTACCGCCTTGCTTGGGGTGATATGATTATAAAAAAAAAAACATTGCGAACCTCTATGAGGTAGGGAAAATGCAGTACAGAGAGATAAGCTGCGAGAAGCTCTCGATCAATGTAGACTATTTTGTCTGCGCCTCTGAAAATTCTTTTGAAAAAAATCCAATTTGTATAGGTTGTTTGTCTACTATTTGATGTAAGGCAGCATTAGCCGCACATTAACTGCTATCGGTTACTAACTGGTACTCTGTTATTGAAGACTGGAGTTGTGCTAATGTTGTTATCGCTATTAACAATTTAACTGCATGCATTCAGATAACGGCAATATAACGTTTGCATAATTTGGAATAAGCTTTCGGTAAAAACCTATCATGCCTAAAAATCGCTTTAGGCTTTTAGAATCTTTTGGTTGAGGAAAATTTTGAATAACTTTAATTTTGTTTTGTGTAGGTAGTAAACCGTTTTTACTGACGCGAAAACCTAGAAAATCTTGTTCATTTATGTTAAATATGCATTTATTTAATGAAATTTTTAGGTTATTGTCATTAAGTGTTTGTAGCACCTTATCAACGTCTTTTTATGTTTCTGTTCATTATCACTAAAAAGTAGGATATCATCCAGATATATGAATACACAATCCAGTTTGAAAAATGTCCTCTCCATGTAACGCTGAAATGTAGCAAATGCATTCTTCAAACCGAAAGGCATGTATAAAAATTCAAATAAACTTTTTCGCTATGTCCTCGGTATGGATTTTAATTTGATAATAAGCAGACATCAGATCTATCTTTGAAAAACAGGATTTATTTTCCAATCGTGCTGTAAAATAGATAATATGTGGTATAGGATATCTATCTGTTTTTGCTATACTATTCAAGGCGCGATAATCACCACTAGCTCGGTAAGTACCATCTAGTATTTGTACAAAATGTAAAGGAGACGCCCATTTCCTGTTTGATGGTCTAATTACACCTGTACTTAGTAACCTTTTAAATTCCGCTTGTGCGGCAAGTAATTTAGGTTCAGAAAGTTGTCTTGGATTGGAAAAAAAACTGGTACGTGTCTTTCAGTATTTATTCTGATATGTTTTATTTTCCTCATTTTGTGGGAAAGTTATACTTTTCACTTTTCTATAATTTCACTAATGTGTACGACCATTTAGAGTTCTTATTATCGTTTTTACTGCCACTTTTCTGTCTGTTAGGGTATCGCTAATATATTTGTTTTACAGTCCACAGCTAATTAGAATTGTTTCAAAAAATTTGAGCCTAGCAATGAGTTGATAACGTCTGCAATTACAGAAGTTCATCGATAAGCACGCCTAAAAGGTATTTTCCAAATTAGTTTGACCATAGCAGGTAATACGATCACCACTAGCAGATGAAAGTTGAAGTGGCTCCGGCTCTAAAAATATACCAGAAACTGCTGAACGAGGTAAAACGGAGATCTTGCGCCTGTATCTCTTATAAAATTGATTTTTGTAGCTCCTATTCTAGCTGGTAATGTTAATAGCAGCAAACCTGAGGGAGCTAGCGAGGCTCGCCCCGTCAGTTTTCCGAACCGCTATGGCTAGGAGACGAAGGACGAGAGCTGGGAAACATTTGCACAGTATTCTTTTTCTTATGCAGCCATTTACACCATGTTTCACATGTACGAGCTGCGTTTGCAAAGTACAAATGAGCTCTGCATACTTTTGGTTTTTGTTTTGCAAAAAAGGACGCAATCCTATGGGAATTGTACTGTTAATATTTTTTTATGCTTTGGCTTTATTGCTTGGTAGACTGATGCCTCTTGAATTAGTGCTATCAAATTATCACATATTCTACCTAGTTCTGTCAAAGGCATTTCTGCGTGTGCTGCTTTGACCGAGGCTATTTGTAGAGGAAGTTCTCTAATAAATTTGTGCCGTACTATTTATTCGCTAGCCCCAGTCCTACTCGCAATAGCCAACATCTCATGTAAATACAATGATGGACGATTAGCTAATGTTGTAATCTTAATTAATTTCTCCAAGAGCTCTGGCCTGGTTCTTTTGTAAGCAGTCGCAACTGATTCTTTAAGTTTTATGTAATTTCGTGATTCTGAAACGGGGGGGGGGGGGCTGGAATGTTTGTAACAAAATCGGGAGGTTAAGCACTGATTACTGTGTAAAATTCTGTATCTTCGGTGATTACTTGTCACAAATGAAATTGAGATTCAATGTGATGCTTTTCAAATTGGCCTTATGCCAAACGCAACCGACGTCCCCACAATTTAAAATATCAGAAGGTTAAAGGTTGGATGTTAGAATGTGGAAGAATAAAATATTTCGTTTTGTATGTTAAAGTAAAATTTTATTAACTAAACAGGATAACAAATTTGTAAGAAGAAAATGTTCAAAGAGAAAAATGTAAGTAGTTAAAAGTCCCAGAAAAATGGTAGTAAGGAGTTAAATGAATCCAGAACTTATAGTTGATAGTAGAAGAATGTGTGCAATAAAGTCTGTGTTCCTTTCTCTTTTTTATGGCCGGCGAGAAAGTGAAAAGTAAGGTGAAGCAATAAAGGAAATTGTACTTATCGGACTTTAGTTTTTTAGGAGTCGGTTGAAGTGCTTTGTTGTTGTTATTGTTGTTGTTGTTCTTCTTCTTCTTCTTTGTTGACCGCGAGAATGTTGAAAATGGAGAAGAAGAGATAAAAGAAATTAGCATGAGTGAAGAAGGAGAACAAATGTGCGACACGACTTTACGTCCAGGTCGGCAAATTAAAATGTTCTTTAGTCACATCTTGCGTGTCGTCTCTCTGTGTTCTCATTTGACTGAATGATTCTGACTTTCCTTCCTTTATACCTTTTCAAACTGGATTACTAACTTTTCTCTAAGTTTTACAAATCGCTTCCTTTCATTGGTTAGAAAATAAGTTTAACATCTGTTCGTGAAATCTGGCTTCGTCTTTTTCTTTCAGTATGGGATCAATCCTTTTCCTATTTGTCAAAATTAAATTTCACACTTGATTGTGAATTTTTGCCTTGGTCTAGTTATTTCAAAATGTTTTCGGTCATTCTGATCCATTTTTACGGATGTGCAATTTTACTTTTTGCGTTTCAAATAATTGTTAGATTATACAGGATTTGTATTCTATAAATTTTAGTGAACCAACCGGCGACACTATTCTCCATAAACTGTGGAGGTTGGACAATAATTTGTTGTGCTTTCACTCTATGAATTGTTTTTACAGCCATAATGAAATATACAAGAAAACAGGGAAAATTAAAAGAGGAGAAAATAGTGACTTACCCAGATTTATGCCAATGTTACGGGGTCAGTCATGCCATTTATTCATTTATTTTTGTAATCTAATAATGCCAGGAGCGTGGTTCAAGGTTTCTGTTTGGAACGTAGAATATTTGCTCGTTGATCAATAGACTGGCTGTTAGTGTATTAGCATTATTTTTGCTTGTCAGGATTTATGGAATATTTTCGTATTTCGTGTTGCTGCAATTGTTTTTTTTTTTCTAATCGTCTGGATTCATCATTTTTTGAAGGTTTGTGTTCGAACGTCAGGATTGTTTGTTGAAAATTTTTATCCACGTAGCTTCTTTTTGAAGGGAGTTCCTTAAAACTTCGGGGTTCACTATTGCAGTATAGTCGTACGGTAGGATGACCAGTATGGTTTTGATGTAGTGATAATAATAAACGAACAAAGACCTGGTTTGTACGAACTATACCATCATTTTTTTTTTTTTTTTTTTTGTGGTTGATTCCAGTAATTACATATTTTTATTTGTTTAGGTAAAGGTTCATCACTTTACGTGTATTTTGGTGTGGAGGTTATAAAAGGTTTCATATGAATTGTCCCGGTATTTGCACGTGTGGATTGTCCTTTTGACTTAGTCCTTGATTTTCTGTATCTCTTTTCTTGTGTGGATATTATTTTTTTAACACTTCATTCTTTAAGTTTGGTGTTCATTGAATTTCCGATGATTTGAAGCGTCCGAGAGCGAGGCAAAAACCAAGAGAATAGAGAATTTGTGGTGCATAAGAAATTAAGAATTGAAAGCGTTTTAGAAAAACCCAACTAAAACATACAAAGTAAACTTGCACACCTGCAAAAGTGGATTCAAACGACTAAAACCATTTTTATAAAACCGAAACCATGGCAAATTTCACAAGTCAGTGTGAAAAACAAAATTCTGGATCCTGATTGAATACGAAATAGAAAAATGAACGATGATGTCAGTCAAACGTTTTTCACTCCTAAAGAAGAAAATGCCTCTGGGAGCCGGTCACATAACCAGATTTAACTACTTAACGACATTCAGTGAGCGGTCAAGACAGTGAGATGGAAGCAGCGAGAGAGACACAACTAAAATGTAACTTCTTCATAAGGTCACGTCGCACCTTGTTCTCTTTCTCCTTCTTTTTCGTGTACTGAGTCATTTTACTTCTCCATTCAAAGAGACGATCAAACAAACTTTCATACACGCTTTAGTACGTACGCATAAACTATTTCCAACAATTTACTACTACGATCATTTTCTACATTTTTTGATACCCTTAACTTTCTCACGGAACATTAACTGCTACCTATTCTTGTTTTTCTTTCATTTTAATCAATTTCTATTTTAACATGAAAAATGTATATTTTATTCTTACACTATTCCACACATTCCAACCTATCGACAACCAATCTTCTGATGAAAACCTTCTGATAATTTTGATGATAATTCTGGATAAAACTTGTAAGGTATAGGGAGTTTGGCTATGTATGACACAAGGCCGAATTAAGAAACATTGACCATCTCCCTACGGTTCAGTGGTGACCCCCGACGGTTAAAAAGAACACGCACTCCATTTCTTCAAATTATACACGTGGTTTGTTGTTGTTTTATATGGTCGTAACGCCTATGCCTTTCTTTTTTGACTTTGGCTCGAGCATTAGTGATTGGTTGGCTTCTGCATGACTTCAGCTGAACAAGTAAGCTCTGTCCGAGTTATAAAAAAGAAAGAAAGAAAGGATATATGTGTTCAGTGAGAGAGAGAGAGAGAGAGAGAGAGAGAGAGAGAGAGAGAGAGAGAGAGAGAGAGTTTCTCTGTCATTCTATTTGTGGAGAGGAAAGAGTATATTTCAATACGCTTACTACTATTCACCACATATCCTTTTGACCAGGTTCCCAATCTCTAGCGTGAACCATCGTTTCAGATAACATCAAAATAATTTTGGCCAATCAAAAGTATTATTTTATTTTTAGGCGTTTTTCTCTTTTTCGTCATTTTTTATGTATTGGAAGCTATGCGTGTAGGTTGTCTTATTCTAGTAGATTTTTAGTCATAAATTAGTAGGCTTTGATCCCGTAAACTGTCGTCGTTTTGCAACCGAATTCAGTCTTTTTCTCTTCTTCCTCTTTTTTATTTAAGAGTTGCCTTCTCGTTAGTTGAGAGAGACGTACACAAAGAGAAGGACAGAAAGTGAAAGAATAGATAAGGGTTTTAATAGAAAGCGAATGCCTTATTTTAATTGGAATTCTTTCCTTTTCTGTTTATATATTTTATTTTCATATTTATTTTATTTATTTTTATCGGAACTCACTACAGGATCACAAAGCATTTTTTTTATTGTTGACGGGAACGCGTTATGTTAGCTGAAAAAATATTAAATATTTATTTTCAAAGGCTTAAAGCGCAATTTTCCGACTTAGAAACCTTAGTGGGGTTCATTTGGTCTTTGTCTTGGTGTTTATTTCCTTTTTCGCTCCTTGAATACCCCACCACCTTTGATTGAGAATTGAAAGAGATAATGATTGTATTATATTAGCATGTATGTTTTGTAATATTTAGCCCAAATGACCTTCCTACTGGCTTTGGTCATTCTATGTGTTGAAGGTTTCATTCTATCTATGGACACTGTGTCTCTTTTACCGTCTTTGAGAATTGTGAAATACTTTTCATGTTTCTCAATGATTTGATATGATCTAGAGTAGTTTGGGAATAATGGATTTTTATTATGTCGTTAAAAAGGAAAACGTATTCACAGGTTTGTAGGTTTTGGGAATGCATTATTGTTGGTGTGAATGGTAACTAGTTCATTCTATCTTTAAAAGATTGAACTAAATTTGTTGTAGGTTGTGATGTGTAATCTGCTTCGAAATTTGGGCCAAATAAAATTATGGTAGTGTTATATATCGCCGTACGACGACAAAATAATGAGAACACGCATATATAAAAATATAAGGTTATATTTTTATTCTTGACGACGAACCCGTGTGGAATAGAGAATGGAAGAGTGAGAGCGCACATAGAATGGGTCGACGGGAGTGTAGTCTTGCCTGAGGTGTCTCTCTGCTTCCACTGGCCGTTCTCTGCTGGCGAATCCGTGTGTCGAGGTCTTTTTATAGTCTTCTAGAACCGGGACTTTCCTTCCGGTTTTGCCTCGCCCACGCAACGCCCACGTAATTCCAAGAGACACCTGTTCTGTTTGCCTCCGTAGTCATTTCCGCCGCTGTCGGAAATAAGGTCAAACGACATCCGCTCCAGGCCCCGACAGGATGTATTTCTCAAACACCTGTCTTGTCGTTCGCCGACCCCTTCACCGACGAGAAACACCATCGCTTGCATCAACCTTCCTCGGGTGGGACCAGATTGCTATATTACACTCCTCGCCCTCCCATTTTCCAAAATGTTCACCTAAGAACATTTTAAGCGCAACACCCTCACACACCCCCCCATGCCACACAAGCCCGACAATTGTACAAAACATGTGCACGCCGAAACAAACAAAGCAAAAAAAAAATATATATATATAGGGGAGCCTACATCGGCAACCCAACAATGTTCGTGTCCATTGTGGAATTTTCATAATGTTCTTTTTTTTTCTTTTTTTTTTTTAAGTTTCTGTAACTTTCAATGTTCGTTTCCTTTCTCGACTCTGTCCATACGCGTAGACGCCTCGATGCACGACCATATGATCATAGGCGGTAACCGCGCCCCAGTTTCTAAACTGACATCGAGTAAATGACCTTTGACCAACACCATGCGTGTTTCCGCTCGAGTTTATTGTTACACATGTAACTTCATTTAATTTAATTTAATTTCAAACATACTATGTTTGAACACAGAAAAACTGCCATTATCTGCAGTACATATCATTCATAGTCTGACCGAGAAATGTTCAATAGAAAACGAAGAAAATTACCCTGATTCCAACGTTAATCCGCATGCAATTTACTTGTGGAGGATTAGAGGTTTCATCTATCTTAATTTAGTCTAAAAAAAATGGACCCGTGACTCGTAATTCCTTAGTTTGTATCTTCCGCATGTTTTGCTATAAGGAAGGTGACCTAACTATTTCACTTAAACTATCGTTAATCCTCCCACTGCTTTCTTTCCCAATCCTATAGCATATCAGCAAATAAGTCTACAAGACTTTTCAGTTGTTCTTTCTTTTTGTTCCGATCAACTGTGGAATCTGCAGGTCTATCCGTGCTTTTTGCCCCAACAGACGTTTGCCTCATTTGGACATCTTCGCTGCTAGGTGATTCCCTAGAAAAACCCTGATCTACATGAGTAGATCCAGTCGTTTCACACTTTGAGCAATCATCCTCGAACGTGGATGAAACATTATTTATACCACCGATTCTATCATCATTATCAATAGTTGACACGTTTTTATTCGCCATTTTACGTCGCGTCATGATGCGACGCTCCATTAATGGAACATCAGACTCATCGTCTGATTCCACACGTTGGTGTCGATTTTTGTGCACTGGAAAGTCGGTCTGTTCCGCTCCGGATTCGTCATCCGAATCACTGGATTCTACTGGAGCAGCCAATACAATCTTTCGTAACGGCCTATCGGAAGTAGGGATTTTCCATTCATCAATGGACGCTGCCCGAAGATGCTCAGCATGCGTCTTAATGACTGAGCCGCTTAACTGATCTCTAATTCTATAAGAGACCGGGCCAGTCTTTTCAATGATCACATAATATGGCCGCCAGCGCACATCTAACTTCCCTTTCTTTTGGTGATTGGTGTACTATAGTACACCAAATCACCAACCTCAAAAGTTGTATTTTTCGTCTTGCCACGCGACTTATCTATCGCGGCTCTCCTCGCTTTTCTTATATTATTCCTAACTAAAGTGAAGCTACGATGCATTTCCTGTAGTGCAATTTGGTGATGCTCATCACCATAATATATGCGACGAGGCCTCAGTATATTGTCCAAGGGCAAAATAACATCCCTGTTGTAGAGCAAGTAATACGGTGAAAACTTAGTGGTCTCGCTCACATGAAACCGGATAGCCGCCAACATTTGGTTAATGTAAATATCCCACGACTGTTCGTTGTTGCCGATTTTTTTTGCTAGAACATCATGCATTGTTCTGTGAAACCTCTCAACCTTACCGTTGCTCTGGGGGTGATAAAAAGAAGTTGTCACATGGTGTACATTTAGGTCTTCTAATGTCTTTTTCATTACCCTGTTGACATTTTCTGGCCCATTATCAGTTAAAAGCTGAAGTGGTGTCCCAAATCTGGGGAAAATTTCGTCAACTAAGAGATGCACCACTGTTTCTGCCTTCTTGTTAGGAACCGCAAATGCCTCCGGCCAACCACTGTACATATCTATGAATGTAACTATGTATTGGTTACCTGAATGGGTCTTTGGGTAGGGTCCTGAGACATCTAAAGCAACCTTTGCGAAAGGAAAAGGAGGGAAGTCACATTCCTGTATGTGGGGTTGCTGCCTCTTTAGGTTTCTTGTCTGACACGGGATACATTTACCTACGAAATCATTTATTTCTCTAAGTAAACAAGGCCAGAAATACTTTTGTTTTATTGAGTGGAATGTCTTATCCACCCCCATATGGCCACTGTCATCATGGTATTGAACTAGCACCCTTTTTCTAAGGTGAGATGGTACATACAGCCTGATGAGGGGTTCATCATCAGGTTGAGACAAATAGTACACCACCTCATCCATTACTATATATCTCTTCTGTTCTGCTTTGGTAGCCCTACCATTTCGTAATCTAATCTTCAGGTCTAAGATGTTTTTGTCTGATTCTTGCTCCCTGATTATGTCTATTCCTTTCAATGTAGGCCGTTCGGGTGCCTCTGATGAATTTCCGACATTTTTATGGGTTGCTAATTCTTCCGGCTCCATTAGGTTGGAGTTTATAACACTAACCAAGTAATTTCTATCATCTATATCTACTGGAGAAGCAATATGGTCTTCGTTCACATCAACAGCGCGTGATAAGAGATCCGCGCGAACATTATCCTTACCCTTAAGATACTGTATGCTGCAATTGTAGCCAGACATGCTCAGAGCCCAAGTCTGTATCTTCTTATTTTGTATGGGCGAATTAAGTAAGTGCTCCAGGGGCCTATGATCAGTGTATATTGTGAATGTTGCGCCATGCAGGTAGTGATTCAGTTTTTGAAGAGCATAGTGTATGGCATAAGCCTCTTTCTCTATAGTTGACCACCTCGTTTGTGTGTCACTTAATTTATGGGACAATAAATAAATTGGTTTTTCTACATCCTTCCTATTTTCCTTATCGTACACCACCTGGGATAGGCATGCGCCAATCGATTGATCGGATGCGTCAGTATATAACCTATACGCCTTATTTGGGTTGGGATAGGCTAGTGTTATCATCTCCGCGAGCTTCGTTTTTAGTGTATCGAAAGCGGTTTGGCAAGCATCGTCCCATTGGAATCGTGCATATTTCCTTGTCAAATTGACCAGCGGTTCGGCTATATCAGAGAAATTTCTAATAAAGCGGCGATAGTATGAGGTCATCCCGATAAAAGCTCTTACTTGCCTAACAGTGGTTGGAGTAGAAACTGACTTTATAGCCTTGACTTTATTGAGGTCTGGTTGTATTCCCTCTTCACTTATCTTGAACCCCAGGTATTGGGTCTCTTTCTTAAAGAACTCACACTTAGCTGGCTTCAGTTTAAGGTTGTGCTTACGTAGACTACTCAAGACTGTGTCTATATGTCTTAAATGATCTTCCACCGTATTTGAAAATATCAGAATATCATCTAAATATGCCAGAGCAAAATCTTCCTGTCCCTGTAAAACAACTGACATTAATTCCTGGAAGATGCCGGGTGCGTTTGCAAGTCCAAATGGCACAACATTAAAATGAAACAGACCCTTGTGGCAGGTGAATGCACTTTTTTCTTTGTCATCATCATGAAGCTTAACTTGCCAGTACCCTGATTTTAAATCAAGCTTCGAAAAGTACCTTGCCGAACCAAGTGATGCCAGTATATCATCGATGACAGGAAGAGGTCGAGCATATTTCTTTGTAATCTTATTAAGTGCTCTAAAGTCTACACAAAATCTCTTACCACCGTCTTTCTTCTCTACTAAAACTACTGGAAAACCCCACGGGCTATTGGATCTCTCAATTACACCTGCCTGCATCATTTCGTCGATTGCTGAATCCATTGTCTTTCTTTGTTTGAGGGGTGTGCGATATGGGCGTTTTCTTATGGGCTCATGCGTTCCAGTATCGATACGCATCTCCACAGTATCGGTTCTGCCCAGGTTCTTGTCGTCACTAACGAACATTTCCCTATTTCTTTTTAGCAATTTGTTAATTTCAGGCTTGAATTCCTCCGGTACATGTACCTGTTCCAAATCTACATCAGGACTTTTATTATTTTGTTTATCGGGCATAGTAATTTCAGTAATATTACCTGCCCTTTCCAATTTAGCCAGCGGACACCCCCGTCTCAAAGTGATTGTCTGGTTAGTGTTATTCATTATCAGCAACTGAAACTTACGAGACTTTGGCATTTTTACAACTGCGTTGGCTACTGATATACCACATAAGTTGCTAACATATCCACTACTCAGCTGTTCGATTTCATATTCTTTGCCACGTCCATTTCTCAGCCTGGTTAATCCCAGACAAGCATGCAGGTGTTGAGGTCTTAATGTTACTTTTTGAGCTAACCTAACAATAGAGGAAATATGAACATCCTCCTCCAATGCCACGTATTCTTCACCAATCTTCAATGCCCCCAAATCGAAATACATTCTCCCCCCGTTCTGCATCAGCCAATCTCGGCCAAGTATAACGTTTCTATTGAGATTTTTCACGACTAAAAAATCATGGGGTATGGACTTACTTCCTATCTGGACCTGTAGACGACAAAGGCCTTCAACGTATAACGGGGATCCATTCGCAGTTCGAAGTTTAATGTCCCTCTTTTGCAGTTCAAGTCCCAGTCGCAATTTTTTAAATACCCTACAGCTTATAACCGATACCTCTGCTCCCGTATCTACCAATGCCCTATAAGGTCTACGTTCTATTCTAATAAAGATGGAATTTGGCGCGCCCATATTACCAACTATGTGCGTTGGTACCGTCTTGTTCCGTTCGTTGGGCGTCGCACGAACGGACCTCTGCCGTTTCCCGGGGCGCGTCTACAAAATTTCGCTATGTGGCCTTCTTTCCCACAATTCCAACACCTAACAACGCTCCCGTTCCTCTCCCGCTCACGAGTCTTGTATTTAGTTCCCCTATTACCAACTTTTCTATTGTTCTTATTCCTATTATTATTATTATTATTATTAGTATTAGATTCAGCGGGGCTTACGGCTTCTATCGGTACCCGTCTCCGAGAGTGGCAAATTTCCATAGGCTCCTCTTCGTATTCAGAGTTTGCATCGAGTCGAATTTTCCATCTCAACTCAGATAACGCTTTCTGATAGGCAGCCTCTAGTGTTTGTGGCTCATCCTTCATAACTGCCATCTTTATTTCCCGATCCCTTAGACCTTTTATGAAAAATCCTAGAACTTGTTTTATCACAACTTCATTCCTCCCGTCAACCCCAACATATGCGCTCTCCGCTAGGCGTACTACTCTCTGCATGTAGTCCTACACCCCCTCTGTTCTACCCTGCTTAATGTTCACTAATTCGACTAACCGTGCGTCGGGGTCTAAAACCAATCCGTAGTATTCCTTTAAAGAAGTTTTGAACTCCTTCCATGTGAGTTGTGGGTTATTAGAGATTAGTCTATATACATAGTGTCCAACAGCTCCCCTTGTTGTGAGAAGAGCTGCCTGACACTTGTCTTCTTCTGCCACGCGCACAACTTTAAAATACCTCTCCATATCCTCCAACCAAGCACTATAACCACCATCTTCTTTGCACGCTAATGGTTGTATATTCTTTAAAAAAGATTCTCCCCTTAAAGTGTTCGACACCGAACAAACCACATTTCTCAATTCTAGGGTCAGACCTTGAACAAAATCGGCAAAAGTATGCTGTTCCATTTTTTTTTTTTTTTTTTTTAATTAGACTTATTATAAACTTATGAACAAGAGCAGAACACACACAAGATCGAATCAAAAGTCACCTACCTTTCGTTGATGTCGTCTATGGTCGTCCGGTTGCTTTCTATTTTCGTCTTCTTTTTTCTTTTTCTTCCTCTATCTGGTGGTTGTAATTCCGTCGAATTTCAATTGTCGCCGTGGTAACCAAGTTCGCATCTATCTGTTTTGTTGTTGTTGTTGTCTTAAAACAGCAAGTCACTAGGCACCAATTTGCGTATGTTATATATCGCCGTACGACGACAAAATAATGAGAACACGCATATATAAAAATATAAGGTTATATTTTTATTCTTGACGACGAACCCGTGTGGAATAGAGAATGGAAGAGTGAGAGCGCACATAGAATGGGTCGACGGGAGTGTAGTCTTGCCTGAGGTGTCTCTCTGCTTCCACTGGCCGTTCTCTGCTGGCGAATCCGTGTGTCGAGGTCTTTTTATAGTCTTCTAGAACCGGGACTTTCCTTCCGGTTTTGCCTCGCCCACGCAACGCCCACGTAATTCCAAGAGACACCTGTTCTGTTTGCCTCCGTAGTCATTTCCGCCGCTGTCGGAAATAAGGTCAAACGACATCCGCTCCAGGCCCCGACAGGATGTCTTTCTCAAACACCTGTCTTGTCGTTCGCCGACCCCTTCACCGACGGGAAACACCATCGCTTGCATCAACCTTCCTCGGGTGGGGCCAGATTGCTATATTGCAGTAGTCCCAAATACTATTTCTGATGTGATGGAGTCTAAGTCGACTTTAATTACGTTTCTTATTGATAGCAGCGTGATTGGTAAATTATCAACCCTGTTGTATGGTTCGACTTTAGTTGCCAGAGCCGTTTTTAGTTGTCTGTGAAAACGATCTATGATACCAATAGTGCATGGGTGATAGTTTTGATGTATTCAACACCCACCAAGTTCACAAATTCTTGTTTGGTACAGCAAAGATTGAAACTGTGTCCCTCTGTCGGTTGCCATTACTAAAGGTACGCCATATGTTGTGATCCATTACTCCATGATGGCACTGGTAACAGTTTCTGTTGAAATGTTCTTGCTTAGGAACTTGGCCGGACACCTCGAAAAATGATCCATCCACTATTGGTAGCAAGTAGCTAAATCAATTAGTATTGGAAAGACATTTTACCATTTCTCAAAAATAGTTTTATCTCTTAAAGGAGCCGATAATTCACTTAACAGAAGTGATTTATCATTCTGTACTTGTAGGATCTTTCTCGGTTCTTCAGTAATTCTTTCGTAACTTGGCACATTTGAATCAACTGTTGCAATTGTTGATCTGGAAAGAGTGTCGGCTGCAATGTCTTCATTGCCTGTGATATAATAAACATCTGAGGTGAATTGTGAAATATAATGAAGGTGATGCATTTTGCGTGGTGAATATTTGTCTGAGTTACAATGCAAGGCTTGTGGTCAATGGATATGGTAAAATGTCAATCTTCTAGAGTATGCCAAAAGTATCTTAGTGACAGGTAAATTGCAAGAAGTTCTCTTGAAATGGTACTGTATTTCTTTTGCGTTATATTCAGCTTGACAGAAAAAAAGGAAATAGGTTTCACTTCATCCTGTAATGTAATGGTTAGTAAGTTTGTCTCACTAGCACAATTACTATCCTCATTTAGTGCCTTATACTTTTGGCCTTGTGTCACATCTAAACTACGCTTACAAAATCACTACCCCTTCTAATTTGGTGTACGACAGCCCAACAGATTCTGACGATGCATCTGTTGTGAGTGTGAAATGAGTGTCTGGTTCCACACTTAAATAACTAGGGCATTTTAGGAGCTTCTGTAATCTTTTCAATTTATTCAATACTTGCTTTGCCTTTGGCTAAATAGGGGATGAGACTCTCCTAGTTGTTACACAGTAGGCTGAAGCGTCTTTTTTTTTTTTCAGAACTATTTCATTGGGAATTTTGTAAGATTTGATTGCACAGAAAATCAGAGCTTACACACACACCTGCACCTTTTCAAAACACAGTCGGCTCAGTAAATTTTACTATGTACTAGTGTTTGCAAAAACTAAGATGAATACAATCTCTTATTTATCAGGAGCAAAGTAAAATCTTAAAAGTTGCTACATTTCTCTTTTCTGCAAACGTGTAAGTACGCGTGATTCTTGCCTATCCCTTCAGTAAGATTGATTCCCCTTTTTCCTCATTTAATTGTCGGAACAAAAAAAAAAAAAAGAAAAGAAAAGCAAGAGAAACAGAAAACATCATCTCCGTTTTCATTTCACACTCAGAACGAACTTTTACTAGGGACATCAGATTTGTCTTTTTTTCACAAAAGAAAGACAAACAAAAACTTCATACACGTTAGCGACATCATATTGCCTTGCTTCAGAAAAGATTTTCATCTGACCTTAAAACAACTAAACTCTTAAAATACACATTTACGTGAAATAACTTTATACAGAACTTTCCTTTTGTCTTTTGTACAACCTTCTGATACTTTCAAATGTGGTGGGCTCGCTTACGTTTGACACAAGGCCATTTCGCAAACATAACTGACACTCCCTGCCCTCCGGCATCAAATGAAGTTCCCTGTTCTATTGTTTCTAAACGTTTCACTAAATACATTTTAGAGACTTTTTTTAACGCTAGGTTCCCTTTCTTCACACATGTAATGACATGTATCTCCAAATTATCGTCTTCTGTAACGGTATTACATTTTCTAATACACTGGGCTATTCCTTCAGGACTTATGAAGATGCCATTTACTGGTTTTAATGTAGGTTTTTCTCTCAGGCCTTTGTAAGTTTTTGGTTGCGATAATGTTTATATCAGTGCCTTTAACAATTTTAAATATTTATACTATGGGTCATTTAAATTTTTTTCTATCAGCTATCACAGGAAATTTTTCTTCATTTACTGTATGTATCGCATTCGTTTTAGTTCTGCGCGCTACAGCAAAATGATTAATTTTCCCACATTTCTTGCAGTGGTTCCCTTTCAGTGAACAGTTTTTTAAAATCATGTATTTTATTATATCTACGGCAATTAATGCTTTCACATGTTTTTTTTTTTGTCTTTGTTTTGTTTTTTTTTTGTTTTTTTTTTTTGCTTTTTATTTATTAATTTATTTTGTACCGCAAAGGTTTCTCTGGGTTTTTAGTTCGTCTCTACATTTTCCTCGTGGATTTCTTCCAGTACTCCTGGCCATCTCCGTAGCTTTCTCGAGTTTTAAATCAAGAATTGTAATCTTTCAGACAGGTCTTTATTCTGTAGTCCTATCAGAAGACGATCCCTGATTTGGTTATTTTTCTTTGGAAACTTACATGCTTCTGCTAATTCGTGCAATGTGCGAATAAAGGTTTCCATTGGTTCTCCTGGTAATTGAAAATAAAATTTTGTCCTTTCATGAGTTATATTTATTTTAAGCATAACGTCAATGTTTGGTTTTAGCAACTGCAAGCAATTTTTAACGCAATAAACATTACTTTCAGTGATTTCAATATTGTTGTGTAGTTGAAAACTACCCACTGAAGTGCCTACCGAAGTTTCAAATCTCTTGTAATCCTTATCACAAAATGAGAGCAAGCTTGGAGATTTATTCAATAATGTCGAACTGGCTGATAAAACGCCTTCACAACTACTACGTCATATGAAATTTGTAGTGGACGGTGCGTCCACTTACTAATTTAGATTTATGAGTCGACTCGACGTAACATGGGATCATGATTTAAAGCAGGTTTTAAGAAAGAACAAAAAGGCGAAAGTAACCAGAAAAACAATATATTGACAAAGGTTACATAGGGTTGAGAGAGCATGCATAAGAAAGTGAAAAGGAAAGAGTCATTCCCCTTCGTCTGTTCGTAGAAACAAAATAAGATGTATGAAGTTTTTTCTCTAGCTGAAAGAAATGTTTGTACAATCGTTAAGATTGTCGTAAAGAGTTCAAAGTTCAAATCCTTGATGAAGAAAGTCAGACAGAAGACAAAGTTCTGTGTCTGTGTGTGCGTTGAGTAGAGAGAGAGAGAGAGACTTACATGCGAATGTAGCAGTCTTAGTCAGTCTGTGGATTTCTACTGACGAAGGTTGGAAAAATTGTGAATTTATGTGTAGAAAGTTATTTTATGTAAGGTCCTGTTTGAATGAAAGTTAATGTGCATAGTGTTAATGTAGGAGAAGAAAAATAAAAGAAATTTTTGCGCCACTAATTGCTACACGCAATTAGTGCGCGTGTGTTTGTGTGAGTTAGGAAGACATGTTTGCTCTTGTCCCGGGACGAAATCCTAACTAGTGTACCACGTGATGTTTTCCGTTTTTATTAGCATCGTTTTTGGCGGGAACCAGTCATCACGTGGACGGCGAGTGACCATGCGTGTGTGTGTCTGTGGGGGTGTCAATGTATGAAACCCCACAAATTCTTATATAATATATTCGGCTTATTTGAATTTACCAAAATGCCTGCCGAGTGTAAAATGCGGCGTAAATATTTCAGAGATTTATCGATGACGTTATCAGAGGACAACCTTTGGTTTTCGCATATATTCATGATTTGCTGATAGCTAGTAAGGACAAATCAAAGCATTTTGCACACTTATAATAAGTATTTGAAACACTGATAGAATACAGATTAAGAATTAATCCAAAAAAATCCCTGGTTGGAGTCTGACAATCTTTTTAGTACATACTATCTTGTAGGAAGGAGTTATACTTGTTCAAGAGAAAGTTAACGCTATTTCCGATTTACAAATACCGACATCGATGCAACAGTTCAAGCTTTTTGTCGGACTTACCAATTTTTACAGAATTCATATTCTTAATTGTTAATACATTTTATCACTACTCACCTTCTTATTAAAAGTAAAGAATAAAAATATTAAATTCAATGACGAACAGGCTTACGGTCATATCACGTTGAATACACCGGTTCTCGCTCGATCACCGAAGTTAAGCCAACGTTGAGCCTGGTCAGTACTTAGATGGGTGACCGCTTGGGAATGCCAGGTGCTGTAAGTGTTTAGTGACGGATGTGCGTTGTGGTGCAGTGGATATCGGCTCGGAAAGAGAAATCGGTGAGCCGAGTTCGAATTCCAGTTGAATACCTGCATTTACTTAAGCATTGGTACCCTTGGGAAAGGTAATAATCCGTCCTTTCCCTCCAGTTATGGGGTAAATAACAAGGTTAGGACTTGGGGACCCTGCCCTTAAAAACAAATCCCAATGAATCTTGATACTAGAAAAGAAAAATGCATTACTAGACACAAAACTTATATAAAAAAAACAACAATAAATTGTTGAAAGAAAAAGGTATTACCAGCAATAAAAAATTAGTTGGCAATAAATGACCCGCCGAGGTTGATATGCCATAAAAGAAAAAAAAATGACGAACAAACGCAAGCAGTAGAAAATGGGGAAAGGCTTTAATGAATTGCGCCAAATTAAGTTATTTGCGTTATGATGGCAACATCAAATTGATATTAACAACTGATGCTAGTGCAGTTGCGGTTGGAGCCATTTTACACCAAATAAGTGAGAATATCTCTCAGCATATTTCATTTTTTCTTTTAAAAGGACTCCAACTTAAAGAAATTACAGCACTTTTCCCAGAGAACAATTAGCTATAGTTTTAACTGTCAATAAATATCAGCATTTATTAGAAGGCAAATACTTTGATTTTCACTGACCACAAACCTTTAATTTATTCATTGAATTCTGCTTCAAGCAAATACTCACCAAAAATATTGCGCCAATTTGATTTTATTAATATTTCGCAATTCACCTCAACAATTAAAAACATACAGGAATATGATAGCACTATTGAAGATACACCGTCTTGAAAATTACTTCATCATTCAGATAAAGTTGTTTTCGATTTTGATATTATTGCCAAGAAGCAAGAATCAGACGAAACCATAGGATTAAAAAGACAAGGGACATCACTCCAGTTGATTAAGTTACCATCATCTTTTAGCAACAAAATGATTTTGTGTGACACTAGTCTTAATACTCCAAGACTGTATATTCCGCTAACATTACGCAAAGCTATTTTCCAACACTTTCATGGCATATCTCATCCAAGCATAAGAGCAACAGTTAAGCTGATCACATAGCGATTCACGTGGCCCAGTATACAACTGACATACGGAATTGCGTTAAACATTGCCAGCATCATAAAATCGGTAGACTCATTAGGTCTCCCATGGGAGTTTTTAGTGTGTCGTACGTACGCTTCCTCAACATCCATATCGACTTAGTCCTTTTACGCAATCAAGATACTATCACTACATTCTCACGGCTGTCGATCACTACTCATGTTGGCCGGCAGCATCTCTGATCGAAGATACCAGCACAGAAAAGGTCGTTACCACATTTCTTGACAGATGGATTTCACAATTTGGCATGCCAAACACGATCACAACAGATCATGATCTTCAGTTTCAGTGTAATCTATTTAAGATCTTCACAAGAGTTCTAGGCATATACCATATCATGACAACAGAATACTACCCATACGTAAATGGTACAATAAAGAGGTTTCATCGTCAGTTAAAAGCAGCTTTATCAGCTAGGGATAACCCAAACAATTGGGCAAAAAACTTTCCACTGAGTTTATTATCAATACAGAACACTATAAAACAAATTTGCGGTATACCCCGATAGTTTTTTGATACCACCATGGCATTATCGGGCTAATTTTTTGAAGATAACAAAAGCATTCAACGGTCGACGATATTTGCCCAAGAATTAAAATAAAAAAAAAGTCGTAATTGCAATTTTCACCAACCAGGCAAGTTGCTACTTAAATTTATATCCTAAAAAACTTGTACAAATGAGAAAATGTTTTTGTACGCAACGATTTCGTCAAGAAACCACTAGCGCCATGTTATAATGATTTCTACACTGTTTGTGACAGAGCGGATAAATATTCTACAATTCTGTGCAATGATAAAAAAGAGAAACTATATCCATTGACAGAATCAAACCATCTTACGTAAACACGAAAAAAGATGACAATTTGACATTCACCAACATTTTTAGGTGATAGTACATTACCCACATCGCAAACACAACAGGTAGAAGTGAACTGAAGATCACGCCACAAAACACAGCACCGCATTCTATGAAATCTGGGAGAAGAGTTTCATGGTCTAATTTTAAAAACTGTGTACTTTTCAACTAACAATTTAAGGAATGAGAGTATTGTCGGGTTGACCAGAAGTTTACGTCTGAAAGTCAGAAATCGAATGAACAAAATCAGACATATATGCATAAGCTTCGAGTGGCACTTCTGGGAGTGTTTTGAAAGGTTAGGAAAATTAAATGGATATTATTATTCGACCACTGACAGTGCTTTCCCCGCATTTTGAAGAGTTTCATTTTGAGCCAGCACCTGCTAGCTGGAAACTATAAATAGGAAATATAAGAAAGGAAGGAGTTCAGAATGGGAATCCGTTTTATGTAAACTCAGACATGGATCGCTCATCAATTGAATCAACATTTTCCGTTTTGCTGATGTAGATTTTCCATTGAAGTTAAGTAATTACTTTTCCCTTCTTCTCAAAGGTTTTATTAACCACAGCTCAATGGATGTATGTGAACTTTTCACTTCTTCTCAAGGGTTATCGAACACACCTCAATGTGTTAGTAAACTTTTCCTATCTTCTCAAGTGTTGTATTAAACTGTAGCAGTAGGGAGATGGTTAGTGTTTTTTTTTTAATTGGCCTTGTGTGAAATAACCAAACTTCCTAAAACTTACAGGTTTTATCCGGAATTATCAGAAGGTTATCAGAAAGTGGATTTGTAGAAGAATAAAAGTATACCTTTTGTATGTTTCAACAGAAATGTATTAATAGAAATGAATAACATGAATTGGTAGAATTCAATGTTCAATGAGAAACAGTATTAAGAAGTTAAAGGTATCAAGAGTTCATAGTAGTTCTTGCAAGAGTGAGTTTATGTGTACGTAAGCAGGAACGTATGTATGTATGTATGTATGTATGTATGTATGTATGTATGTATGTATGTATGTATTTATGTATGTATGTATGAGCGTTTATTGTTGGGTAGTATTGTCTTTAAAGTTATCGCTCAGGGTGAATGGTAAAAAGGAAGGAGGTGAGAGAGAAAGAGAGAGGTAATCATCTATTGAACAGGTGAAGAGGCTCATCCTTTGTTTCCTGTTTAGGATGCAGTTTCCGGTTTTCTTTTTTCCAATCTTTTCACTCTTTTCTCTCTTTATTTTTTTTCAATTGGAGTAGATAGACTAAACTATCGCCCGGTTCACACCCCACCCACGTCTATTGAACAGGTGAAGAGGCTCATCCCTTGTTCCCTGTTTAGGATGTGGTTTCCGGTTTTCTCTTTTCCATTTTTTTTATCCTTACGTAGCCTTCTGTGCATCAGTGGCGTTATCGCCTTGCTTGGGGTGATATGATTAAAAAAAAAAAATAACGATCGCTTGACGTTTGTCGGGGGACGTGTTAATTAATCTCGTCTTCTTTTCTCTCTGGCGACAGTCGGTTTTGATCCGTCTTTTATTTCGTTTGTTGGTCTCGAAAAGGTCATTTGGGAATTCACTCCCGGATGTGATTCTGGCCTTTCTAATGGACGACAAACAAACTTCGCGTCGGCTCGTGAAAAGGGTCTGTAAAAAGAATTTGTTTCTGATAATTAAAGGTTATCTGAAATTTTTTTAGATATTTCCTAGTTTTCTATTGGCCGAAAAACATTTTGCATCGAGGTGTGAAATTTCGCGAGTTTTGTTTTGGATTCGCTTTTGCGTGTGAGCTAAGCAAAGTTTGTAATTCGAGCAAATTCGTTTATTTCTAACAAAATCAATGAGTCACTGCTTAGCATTTGAATTTTTAAATCTAGAACTTGTTTTGTTCACTACAAAACTCACCACAAGATGTAGAAACATCAAAATAATTGTTATTTGTTATTAAAAAAAATCTTTGTTTTGCGTTTCATTCTAAATTCCTTTGGTTCATTTTAACGCATTGCATAAACATCGTATTACTTTTTTTAAGTACGTAGTTTCAAGACTGTTTTATTCCGGACAACACCTGGAATAACTTGTAATCGCAATTAACTAAATTAGATCGTGCATCAGCAACTTATTTCGGGCCCCTAGCAAAGTAAGCATTACTTTTATAAAGTTTAGTTAACTAATCCTTAAATTTACTAATAGGCATCACTAGAAAAATATTAGATTTTAAAGAGAATTTTAAATTTGTTCACATTTTTTGCTTACAATGGCGGCTCGATCAGTCGCTGTAAGATTAAAAAAAAGTACCAATACTTAAAATGCCTAAAAATGTTATTTATGTACGGAAATTAATTTTATTTTAATTCTGATTAGCTTTCAGACATTATCCTTCAAATAGAACAAAAATTTAGGCCTAAAGAAGGCATTTAAATTATTTCAAATGCGTTTTTGCTTAGAAAGCCCGATGTGGTACTTGGACAACAAATCTTCAGAGTCACCACCAAAACAGAACTAAGAATATATATTTTTTTAATTCTATTTGAAATAATTTACTGTACAAAATGTTGGATTTTAAATAAAATAACAGGATAAAATAGTTTTCTGTTTATATTTCTGGGATGTGGTATTGTAATTATTCGCACTATTTACATTTTCCTCATCTTTGTTGCCATATTCCCGACGTTTTCACCCTTGTACGCTCCTGGCTGATAATTACGACATAGCTTTAATGGAAAGAGAATGCATATTTATTATCATTAATAATATTAGTTATAAAATCCGGTTTTATTTATCTAAAATATAAGACACTTTCTTTTTTTTTTATCTTTTTTTTTATTATTAGGAATGACGTGTACACAATCGGGTGTGGTCGTGTAATGTCGGTGGGCAGCTGGGTAACTGATCAGATCCTTCCATCTGTCTCGGTTACATGCCAGTTTCTCAATCTCTGTGAATGTGCGAAGACACGACATGCATAATAAGTTTCATTAACTTGATGACTGAAATTAATTTTTGGATCTTGCACTTATAATAAAAATGTGTAGTTTCAGTGCTTATAGTTAAATATCTGGAAAAGTCAGTAAGTGAAAGGTGTCGATATCTATCTCTCAGCTATCACTTACTGCCATAGCCTGTATTTGTTGTGTATTTCTGTTTTCTCTAAATCACGTGTCTTTCGGTATTCATTCATATTTATTTCAGTTTCCAGAAAGCAAAGACTTTGCACCACATTATTTCCATAATTTTTTCTGGAAAAGTTAAAATCAAGCAACAAATGAATCAATGTCGTTATATTTTTTTGTAAGTATCAATAATCAAATCAAAAGTGAAATATGAAACCAACAGAAAAAAGTTTTATTGAATATTTAACATTTTTGTGTATTTTTACACGTTGGCATGAAATTACTGAATGAGTGGAAATTGTGAAAAAGTGTTGCTAGCCAGATGTTCTTAGCAATATTTATCGGAAACTTCGGAAATAAACGAACAAAGCCAAAGGTCTAAACAAATAATATATGTTTATTTATTTGACTTCGATTGGACTTGGAGTGAGTTGTTGTGGGGCGTCTATAAGGATGTCAACCCCACAAACATTTGTTGAATAGAAATGTGTGAAACAGTAAAGACAATGAGGAAACGGAGGCGACGTCAATTTTTATGATGATGAAAACGACGAGCAAACAGTTGGAAGCTCAGACTCTTTGAACGTTGGCACGAAAGACTAAAAAGCAATAGTTGTTTCCAGTTAAAGTGAAACCGTAGACTGAAAGAAAAATGAATGGATGTATGTCAAATTTTGATTTCCTGGTATCGATATAAAATAAGTTTTTTTTTCTCGTCGTAAACTGAATTTTGAAGGCTAAATAAATCCTCTGAGTAAATGGTATCATGGCTGAGACTAAGAACTACAATTATACCTACTTAGAGCCAAACCCGCAGCAAAAACTAAAATAAAAGGGCTGGAAAAATACAGACATACAGGCAGATAAACAGACACACACACAACAAACATCTTGCCTTTTATATATATATGTATTATCGATTTTCTGCACTATTGTAAGAACCGCAACCTTGAAACTTCTGAATATCGTTTCTTATGTCTTTGTCTATGAGTGTATCAAATTTGATTAAAATCGGACCGCTCCTTCTATAACCCGATTTTTTCGATTATCGATTTTCGATATTTATCGGGGATATCTCGACACAAAACCTAGCTAAGAACACTCGCAGACGCTTATAGTACAACTGTGTAAATTTTCAAGAAAATCAGTTCAGCCGTTTCGGAGTTTATAGGTAACGGACACACACACACACACACACACACACACACACACACACACACACACACACACACACACACAGAGTTTCATTTATAAATAAGTTTATATAAGAAATCCGCTGAAACTTGTTCGGCTAAACCCAATTCTCATACATATGTTTATTGAATAGTAGAGGTTTATCCCTTGTTCTCTGTTTAGGTTATTTCTTCTTTGATCACAATAATTTAAATGTGTTGGTGGTCTGACCGATCAGTGGTTGTAACATTTTATTATGAGCGTACCAGGTTGGCAGTTTTCTGGTTGCTGCATCCGACTGGCAATGAGGAGCTCAAACTTTTTGGTAACGCCTAGAGAGGCTGTATAAAAATTTTATTTCTGCGAAATCCAAGCTCTTGTATTGTTTAATTACTAGAAATAGCAAGACATATTAATAGGCGTAAAACATAAGACAACTACTGCGTAAAATTTTAAAAGGAAAAACATATTTACCTACAGGTTGCAATTACAAAAAAGTTACAAACAAAATTTGCACATTAATTTAATTTTGTGTGCCTATTAATGCACGATAACAATTTATGATAAAGGATCACCAGCGAGAAATGGAGAAAAATACAACTCGAGAAAAGACAAGATTTTTTTTTTTAATGACGAAAAGAGAAAGCAACAAGGTAGGAAAAAACAAAGGTGCAAACCCTTAAAAAAAAAAAAAAAAAAAAAAGTAAAGAAAGAAAAGATCTAATTGCAAATTGCCCCGCGGTAGTCTCTGTGACACTATTTTTTTTTAAAGTCTCTTTTTGAGCTGCCTTCTCTCGCTGCCAAATGGTCTTTTTCCTTACTGTCAAAACATCTTCACTTCGTTTCTACTGGCCTGAGCTTCATTTATACAAAAAAATTTAGGCTCGCCTTTTACCCACTATTCGAGATGTTATTAGAGTTTGAGATCATGACTCTCATTAGTCAATATATACGAAAGGATATTTTCCCATAAACTGTAAAGGAATCTTTCACAAGTTTTGGCGGGTTTTAACCGCTGAGCCGAAAAAGATATACATTTGTAACAAATTTCACATTACCATCTGGCCTACACAAAAAAAAAAAAAAAATACACTTCTCTCATTAGAACGTGAATAAAAACCAAAACAAAACAAAAAATCCCCCCCCAAAAAAAACTAAAAAAAAAACGCCCGAGACGATTATACATGGGCAACATTCTTAAAAATAATTTTTTCATAGCTACTCTGGTCAACAGTTACATAATATCGGGGTATTCGCAGTACTATGTGACGCATGGATAGGCGTCTCTGCATATATTTCTGGTGACAACCTTGTGGCCCCATCTTAGTCGCCTTTTGGCCAGTGTGTATTGTCATAGACGATAGTAATAATTATTTGGGCCTGTTTCTTTTTAAAAGAAAATCTTCTCCTTGGTTCACACCAGTATATTCAGCCGCTATAACCCACTGAAAACACTTCTTCCATGTGTTCGATAGTGATATTTTCGGTCACAACAGACGTCTATTTATGTTTGCTCGTAATACTTGGAAACGTGTCCTTAAAGTGGGTTATCCATTCTTTTCCAGTTTATAGTGGAGAGTCCGTTCTAGTGAAGGCTAGTTGTATATTGTTGCAGATTGACGGAATTTGGCCTCGTTGTAGATAGCCCACTATAAGTCATAAAGTGATTATAAATCAAGAAAAGCAAATTGAGTCGAAAATTAACATTTTATATATACACATATCAATAAAGGTTTTTACAATTAAAGTAATTCTTTACATATGGGCCCAACAGACGTTAAAATGTTCATGGCAATAAAATGCTGAAAAGAGAATTAATACTTAGGTATGTGGGAGCGTTGTAAGTAAGGAATGTCTTTGATGTATTCGCTCCTTAGGTCAGTAAGTAGTTTTGAGACAGGGAAGATGAGAAGGAAGGGAGGCTAGCATAGTAAGCCGCTTGACGTAGGTCAAGGGGGATGCTGATTACACTCCTCTCTCTCGAGTCAGTCCGTGTGGGTCTGTCTGTCTGCGTCTGTCTGGCGATGCTTTCTGTATCGGCTTTTTATATCTTCTTTTTGGATCGCAGCAGATCATTTGGGATTTCATATTTGTATTTGATTTTGGGCTTCCCATTGGCCGATAAATAAAATTCGCGTAGGCTCGCGAACTGGAAATTTAATATTTAATTCATTTTTATTTTTCAACCGGAACATCTGCGCGAATCCGGCTGCGCACCGACGACTTTTGGTCATTTGCTTTCTGGTCGTTAGAGTGCAAACATCTGGTCCCTTGCTTTTGCTCGGTCGGTATCACCACATCCTCAAAGAGGTTATGCCTTCGTTTACTGATAGAATGGGATCCTGTATAACCTCTACCAAGTTTAAGTCATGTGACTACTGGCGGCTCTGTAATAGTCTTAAATAAGATTAAGTATTCTATCCCCCTCTCTTCACACAATTTGAGGTGTTAACATCTTCTACTGATAAAGCAAAATATTTTGCTCGTAAATTCTATTCAAATTCTACTCTTGACTCATCTGGAGTATTTTTGCACGACTTTCCACTTAGAAATGAACAAGTGATATTCATATTACACGATCTATGGTTTCTGATATTATCTCTAAACTGGATCCCCTCAAAGCATGTGAACTTGATGGAATCTCTGCAATAGTCCTTAAGAAATGTGCTTCTGATTTCTATAACAAATGCCTTGCTGATTCTTACTTGGAAATTCCCTTCTGTAGTTTCAGTCTTTAAGAACCCAGGCGAACCGTCTGATCATTCTTTCTACTAGCCTTCTAACTCTACCTGCCGGCTATTGCTTTGGATATGTCGATCGCATTTCGCTGGGTTTGGCATACTGGTCTTTTTCAGAAATTGTAACGTAGATCTAAGTATAGAGCCTTGGTAGACACATGCATTAATGCAAAAAGAACTAGTTGAGTGTCTGTTCAAGACAACTTTCATTTTCCGATTTGATAAGAATGATTGAATCAAATGAAACATTCGTCCAGAAATAACATAATCTTTCAACTTGTGAAGAAGACAAACATACCAAACCCTGTCAATGCCTTCGATATATCCAAAGCAACAGCCCGAGCTTCACCATTCTAGTCTAAAGCATGATACTCTTTCAGCAATAACCGTTAATGCATTAGCATTTGCCCAGAGAAGTGAAGCCATTACATTAAAGAAGACACTAATAGATGAGATGCTTAACCAGTTCAGAGTTGATTGGAAACTACGCGGTAAATTGCTCCGCTGTTCATGTGTCAGGGTATTTCGTTTTGTTCTGTTTAATAATGCTAAAATATTTTCACTAAGTCAAAGTCTGTACTACATGAGCATTGGATTGAACTCACAAACATGACGGCACAAAATTTACGAACTAACGCTTTAATCCCCTTGGTTATGTTTCTTACTCATGCCGTTGCTGCTGCTGTCGAAAAGAAAAAGAGACTGTGGACTAGACTAAGCGTGACAAGCACATAAACAACATTAGGCATACAATTCCAAGTTCGGGATTCTTCTACAGGACGATATAGCCTAATGGATTAAAGCGTTGGTTCGTGAATTTAGTGGCATAGCAATTATGAGGTCATTCAACAGTAGTGGGTCAGGTAGTACAAGCTGTGAACGCAGTACTAAGGAAAAAAACGAGATATCCCTAAACATGGACAGCGTAGATTAAATAAAGTGTTTAGTTTAAAATTCCCTAAATGTTAACCGGATCGACAGACACTTGAATGAGGTCGGAGAGCACAACAGCTGAAACATTGTGATAATAACAACAAAGATGAGGATATTAGTGCGAATGTAAATAATGATAACTCTTCATCACAGAAATTCAGACATAAATAAACAAATATTTATTACATACAACGTGTGAAAGCACGTGCGATACCCTACCCATCATCAGATGCCAACCAGAGGAGGTAACACGGTTTTGGTGGCTATGGTAGTACTGTCATCCCTGGCGCCACCAGCAGCTTTTGTCACTGGACAAGGTATTTTTTTTTTTTGTGTGTGTGTGTGTGTGTGTGTGTGTGTGTGTGTGTGTGTGTGTGTGTGTGTAGAAGTGTTCATCTCTTGCGAGTTTTTTTTTACAATTGCAGTATCGGCAATAAATTTTTTAACTTAGTTCAGAAACACTTTTCAACTAATAGCAACAAAAAACACCCTGTTATAAATAATGACAATAATACTAATACTTGCAATTGTCGTCACCCAAACAAATGTCCTCTGCAAAACAGATGTCACACAGACTATAATCTACCAAGCTTCTATTTCCACCAAAGAAAATCCAACTATTATCAAACATTACATTAGAAGTACTAAAAACACTTTCATGTCGCGATTGTATAAGCATATGCTATTCTTTAATAATAAAACCTATAGTAACTCAACTTCAATTTCTATATACTTTTGGCAATTAAAATATGTAAATAAAACGCCCATAGTAAAATGGAAGATATTAAAAAAAGTTAGAATATGTAACTCGTTACATGAAAAATGATTTCTTTTAAGAAAAAATTCAAATAATTCTCGAAAACTAACTTATTAAACCAACGTAATGAAATAACCATTTACTGTCACCACAAGATAATTCACACTCTTAAATATATCTAAAATTATCTCAATCCGTTTATTATATACTATACTATATAATCTAAGCCCTATTATTAATTATATATACTTCTAACCTAACATTGATTAACGATTACATTGCCGTTACCCTTACTTTAACTACTAGTTAACTTTTAAGTCGATTAATTCCTCCTAAGTAATTAAAATCATCGCTTTACCTCTGTTTCGTTCCATAAACATGAGTTTTTATATTAACAACACACTTTGAGACAAACATTATTGTTTTAATTTACAATCTTGTAGCATTTCAATTATTATATTGACAACATTTTTGTTTCATCATAATTTAAATACAACTGACACTTTCTGTTCTGTCTACGTGCTTACCCTTACTCACACCGCTACACATAAATGTCTCAATATCCATTGGTTTACACACACAATTCTTTTAAATTCTAATAACCTCCCACTACCCCACTTTTATTTAATATGGTAGCATCTATGTTTTTGATTTTAAGTTTCCATAACATTATATATATGACCCCGTAACTGAACAATGTTTCACTGTCTACTGATGGTGCACTTGACATTGAAACCTGAAAGCTTTTGAGTTGCAGTCCCATGTTATTATTTTAATACTATACTAAAAATGGATATATATATATATATATATATATATATATATATATAAAATAAATTAAAATACATTTTCATTCTCAAAACTGTTGAATGATCATTTCAACATGAAATCTCTAAGAAAGATTTCACATCTTATCAGCAACTAACACATATTTCAAAAGAAATAAAAAACGACGGTTAAGAATTAAGAAATTTACGTCACAAAAAAAAAAGAAAATTCGGTTAGCAATTAACGTAATTGCTAACCGAATTTTTTTTTTTTGTGACGTAAATTTGGGATTTACCTTCCTACTTTTCCGTTTGGATTAGTTATTTTTTAATATATATATATATATATATATATATATATATATATATATATATATATATATATATATTGTTTAATTACTTAATTTTTGGTCATAATAAGATTAGACCAGTGCACATTTGTATTAAAAAGTGACAATACAATTATATTGTAGAGCTTTTTAATATTTCCCATTAAACGTAAACCAGCTATGTTTGTGTGGCTCACTGGTAACTTATCACGAAAACCTATCACTTAAGAAGAAAAAAACTCGAATGAAAGAAAAAGAAAGACCAAAACGCAAATACCTAACTATAGTATTCAGTAAAGTGCTCACCACCCAGATTATCTAGACAGAACAAGCTTAAGTCGTTACTCGTGTTTCTCGCCCTCGTGATCTTCAAACGACTAGAACTCAACTGAAAGAAATGGGTAGGTGGGAGGTTGTCTAGCATTAATTTATATATATTTAGATCACGAATGCTTGAAACTCGAATAACGACTTGGACTCTCCTTGTATGTGTGTGTGTGTGTGTGTGTGTGTGTGTGTGTGTGTGATCTTCAAACTATGGTTGGTTCCTAGGTTCACACTTTCTAAAACGCAATCTACAATATTGAACATTGAACACTCTTTAGTCTTCTAAGCTTTATAGCAAATTATATATATATAATAATTTATAACTGAAGTCTCCTTTATAAAGCGATTGAAAGATTGATATGAGAGAACGAGATCATAATATGCGATTCGATTATTTGACCTTTATTGGTTAGAATATGAAAAATGCATTGGATGACATGACCTTAGGGACCGGAGCCAGGTTACATGTGTCAAGATTTTAATGCAATGCTGTGCGTTTTACTTTCATTCGAATTTTAATTATCCTCAATTAGTTTTTTGACAATATTGCGGTTAAATTACATTCTGCTAAAGATATTGGACCAGTTTTCCTGAAATTTTTCTAACTACACACTCACAATAAAATGGCTTGTAAAATTTCTGTGATGGGAATTTTTTTCATTCATTTAAACTAAATTTAAAATGTAAAATATACGCACACTGACAACGAAAAACAGTTTTACAGTACACACAGTACACACCATTTAATTTTTAATCATTTTTTTTTGTACAGATGAAAGTAGGAGGAGTTTTGTAGGATTTCATAGACAAGAAATACAGAACTAAAAATTTGTTTACTTTCTCTCATTCATTTTTGGTGTTTTCTCTCTTAAAGCACTCTCACCCCCTCTCTCTATTGTTTCCAAATGCTTTCTTCTCTCGTTAATTGATATTTTCTCATACGTTTATTTATACACTTACACATAAAGTCTTTGACATCTATTTATTTTTACATTAAAAAAAATTTTTCAAACAAATTTAAAACCATGGATTTCTCGTCTGCTCACCTTCATTTTGTCTTCAGTGTTTGTTCCGATGACCTAATCAGACCACCGACTATTTTCCGAAAATAAATGATGCGTCGTTTATAAAACTGAATCAACAGAACTTCATCTTTTCTTTCTTTCCTAACAAATGATCTGTCGTCAATTTAAGAAAATGTCTTTTACATAAGAAAATGCTTTAAAACATGCCACCACTTAAGTGAAGTACAAAAAACCCTTTAAAACGATAAGAGCAAGACAAATAGTAATTCATATTTTATTTTTAATTGGATTTTTATGTTTTAGAGATAATTTTTTTGTGTTACTTTTTTTAACAAATCTCACTATTCATACAAGTAAGGGAGACATTTTTAACGAAAAAACAAAAATCAACGTTATGATCTGATCTTTTTAGTATTTGAAAGGGCACACTATGTGTACTGTAAAAAAAATTTTCATTTAAGTTTTAAAGCATTATTAAAGAAAAAACAAAACGCCTTTTGATCCTGATGTTTGCTGCAACTAATTTTCTTATTTGTGGAAATGTTAAAAAAAGTTCATTTTAAATTCAGTTTCCGTATCGTGAATAATAACAAAATAAAATAAATAAATTTAAGTCACAACCACGAGGTCCAAACTTGTAACAATTTACCTGTTTTAAATTCGCAACAACAAACTGTTAACAAAACGAAAAACAAAAAAAAAAAAAAAAATCAGTCCGTCATTCATTTTTATAACTTAAATTATTAAAACAAAGACATTGGAAAAATGAAAATAGATAAGAAACTTAAAATAAAAAGAACTACTTAGTGATTTTCTTTTTAGCTGTGTTTAAAAAATAGTTAAAGAGTTTTAATGTCAAAATTTGTCTCATTTTTTAATTAAAAATACACATCATTGAAAAAAGAATCATACTTTTAAAAGTAATTTTAAAAATGATAAGTTGGATTGACGTTTACATAAAAAATGATATTGATTAAAGATTTCGAATTCTTCGATGGTTGATGAATTTTTACAAGTAGGCCGACATTATGACAATAAGTTCAAGGTGCATCAGGAAATAAAAACTATTTTTCATGTATAATTATTAATCAAAGGAAGTAGGTTAAAAACTAAAAAGTTACTTTATGAGTCAAACCACAAACTCCGATTTTAATCAAAGTGAAGCATAAAAACTGTCAATTAGGCAGTTTTTTTTTTTATCTTTGTTTCTATAAATGGTGGGGAAGGGCATAAAAAATAATGTAGTTAAGTAACGTACAGTTCCTTAATTTCTAAAGGAAAAAATTGTACCTCAGTTGCCTCTGAAATTAAAAATAACTATCATTAATTTCTTCTTTTTGAAAAATGCAGACTAGTATTAGTGTACCCCTTTAAAAATTTCTAAAATATAATTTAAATCTGATACAGTTGTTTTAGTTGTTTGTTTTATTGTTTTTCAGTGGAATTTTTAAAATTGATTATTTCTTAAAAGAATCAGTAGAAAAACTGAAATAAATGAAATCGCACTTTTTTCCAGTAGTGACATAGTTTAAGTAAATAAATTGATAAACAACTATAAACGAAAACATTGCTCAGAACTTCCAATGTTAAGAAACAAAACGAATTATAAATCGATTGCTTACTTTGTTTCTTCGAGATTAATTTCAAGATATTTTTTGTAAATTAAAAACTGTTAGACAGGCTTTCCTAAAAATTAAAAATAAATAAATATAAAAAAAATCCTTGTAATCAATCATAAGAAAACTGGAAAACCAATCAATTTTCTCTTTTCTGATTAGCCTTTTTTTTATTCATCTTTTTTCTCTATAGTAAAAAAATAAATAAATAAAAAATACGAAAAGAACAGTTTCAATTAAAAATATACTGTCATTCATTACAAAGAACATCAATATTATTACTGTACACTGTGTACAGTGTATTACAATACATTTTTATACTTTTATTATTTGTGTTTTTTTTTTAGAATTACCAGCAAAGTTAGCATTATTTATTCAAGTGCAGTGTTCACTGCACTACCATTTTTAAGGAAAATTTATATAATTAAAATAAAATTTAAAAAAATAATGTTATTGTTAAAGTTATGATTTGTTTCATGCCATACGTGTTCTTAAATTGAGAAAAAAAAAGGTTGTTTTTTTATTTTAATTTAAAATTTACCTACAAGTGGCTTTTTAACATGGAAATGTTGGGTTCAAAGTTCGCCTAGATATTTCTATTTTACTGGGGGAAAAATGTAAAAATATGATGCATTTAACTTGGGGTAACTAACTTATTTTACCTAACTCGGTCATATCGAAACATTTTTTTTTAGCTTGGCACTCTAGAGAGAATGTTTGGGGTGGACTGGAGGGGAAAGAAAACCTTTTAAAGACACATGCAGCCATTTCTTATAGTGCCGAATAATAAACATCTGATTAGTTTTACTCATTTATTGATAAATTTCCACAAATAGTAAAAGAAATACTATTTTCTTGCGTACATGAGAGTTGACCATTGTTTAAAGTGTATCAGTTGTTAATATACAGTAATTCTTTAAAATAATAAAACACGCACATGCGAGTACACGCATGCGCGTACACTTTACACACACACATATATATATATGTATATAAATATATATATATGCACATACATACACACACATGCATGTTTTCACTCTCATGCGCGCACATACACATACATTTAATGAATGAATTATCATCATCCACCTTAGTATTCAACAGTTTTCACAAGAATTACAATTACCCAAATTTACTTTAAACCTAGAATACTTTAGATTATACTATAGTTCCCTTTAACAGTAATCACCAACGAGATAATTTTTTTTAACAAACAAATTTGCAATTATTCTTCACAACAAAATTTGCGATTATTCTTCACAACAACAAAAAAAAAAATCTTTTACGATCTTCTTATTCTTCTACATTTTCTTTTTTACTTACAATTATTTTTAAAAAATCGATTGCAATGTAATTAATTACTAAAAATATTACTTCCATGACACTATGTGTAAATGTGTATGATTTTGGAGTGCCTAAAAAACAAAACAACAATAGAAAAAAAAATATTTTTCGGAATATTCATTCCGGAGTTTAATTTACCTGTATTGTGCGCATATTTTTCAAAGAAAGAAAGAATAATGCAGTCTTCATTTTGAGACATTTTAAAAATCAAATAAATAACAAGAGACAAATTATTGCAGAAGCATTTTGAAAATAGTTGTGAAAAGAAAATTCGAATGTTTAAAAAAACTGAAAATGTTTATTTTATTTTAATTTCGTTCCTAAATAAAATACTTAACTTAATTTCACGTGTAATCTTTAAATAAATTTGTAGTATATATTTTAATAATAGCTTAATTAATAATCTTAATTAAATGTATCATCATTTTTTCATTAAACTATGAAATGTAAGATTCGGAAAAGCACACTTCCATCATTCTTTTACCTTTTCTGTCATTTTTTTTAATAGTATTTTACCAAACACTTGTTCTTATTCTCCCTAAATAATACTACGTACAGCAAATACACGTAAAAGGATTGCAAACAACAAAAATAAAAACAAAGCTAAATAGAATAAAAATTATTTTGTCCATTACAATTTATTGCAAAAAATCTTGACGTTTTTAAGTTTCAATTTAAATTGTGTTATTTGATATATAGACTTTAATGGCGGAGAAATTGTATTACCTAAGGGGAGTAGATTATAGAACAGGAAAGAGAGAAAGCAAAAATAACTGCTTATAAGTACACGATATATATATATATATATATATATATATATATATATATATAAAGCGCTAAGAACAAAATAACTTAAGAAATAAATTCAGCTTAAAATTCTCAACAAAGTGAGTGAACAAACCCAATTTTCTTTAATTTTAGAATGACTTTCGTGATAAAAGTCTCTTATTTGTGAAATGATGCGAAAGAAAATTTGGGATTATTTATTAATTGATGCAGAAAAACTAAGAGTCGTCAACAAATTTTGCAAAGAATTTGGAAAAGTGAACCCCACTTTTTATGAGATTGCACACTTCAAGATGAAAATTTACCAAAGATTAGAGATAATAATAATAATAATAATAATAATTATTATTATTATTATTATTATTATTATTATCATTCAGTCAGTAGTAAAGAGAATGACTGAAAAAAGAGTTTTCTGGTTGAAAATAAAATATATCTCTAAATTGAAAAAAAAATGGTTTGAATGACTTTTTTTCGTTATTTTACATTATTACATAATTTTATTATTATTAATTAATACTCATGATAGTAATTAATTGCTATTTGTATTTGATGTAATTGTGCCAAATTAAATTGTTATCCGCTCTTATTGAAAATTTTATGATGACTGGAAGTGAAATGATAACTGACCTGTGACGTTAAAACGAAAAATAGACATTTCAAAATTCAAATCATTAAAACAGCCAAAAGAAAGTATGCATATTTATTATAAAGAATAATAAAAAACAATATAAACTATGAATTTTGCTTTTGTTTAATGAAAAGATGTGCGAACATGCAACAACAAAAAAAAAACGTTTAAACAAAATGTAAAATTAAAATAAAATCTGATATTTTGTAGAATTTTTTAAAATTCGGACATAAAAATAAACAAAAAAAATTTAATAGTCTCTAGTCTTATTTACTCAGAGCGAAGCTAAAACAAGCAATAAACTCAGAAAGCAAACTTTCTCGTTGCAATTACAAAATAATTCTAAGGTGCAATCAACTAAAAAAAAGATCCTTCTTTCTTAATCTCTCTAAAAATATGTATTTTTACACAACACAGTAAAAACAATATCTCTTTTAGTCTTTTTTATGAAGATTAAATCACAAAAAATACAAAGATATGCACGAATTTATTTTAAAATAACATCACATATCTTTTCAACTTTTCGCTTCTTATAAAATGGCTTTGTTAGTTAGTTTTTCCGGGATTCATTTATTTAAACCATTTTATAGAAAACTTAAGTTTAGTTTTATCCTTCGAAGACAAGATTTCTAAAAATGGACGAGTCCATCGAAAATCAGGGAGTTGGAAAGGCTGCAAGAACAGAGAAGCTACATGTGAATTCTTATTTTATTTACGTAAATAAACACACAGACTCATCAAGAAAAGAATGACTGTTTATTATTTTGAATCTGGATGTATATTTTCTCCAATGCTTTTCGTTATTTTTTTGTATTTATAAATCGAGTGCGACATTTGTCACCACTGACCAGCATCTTCCATTCTAAATCAGTGAGGAAAAGCTTTAGTCCACATTCGCCTTAGAAGGAGGTTTGTTTTCTAAGCTCTGGCAACTTCAATATTATTTTACTCCGCTTTTCTTATTGTGATCATCTCATTTTAATCAGGTAATTATGCAAAAGTAAATTCATTTCGCTATATTAAACTTTGTTGGATCCCGATCTTTGCTAAAAAAATAATTTTTCATTTTTTTCTATTTACTACACAAATTTAATGAAAAATAACTTTTTTGAATGTGTTTTCGTATTTGATATTTTAAAAATAAATATATCTTCTTTTCCATTTTTAATTATATGTTTTACATTTGTCTCTTAAATTTAAAATAAACTTGTTTTAATTTCTTTCTCTCTCATTTCTTAACTGTTTTTGTTTCTATAATTTTTGGAGAATTTTTTTCAAAGAAAACAGCTTGTTTGTTGTTGTAGAGTTGAATGCTTAGAACTATAATTTAAAAAGCATTTTTTACCATCTTTGATTTAATTATTTTTCTTTTCTAAACTGGAAATATCTTCCCAAATGCCCTACTTCCAAGTTAAAGTTAGAGAGAAAGAGAGGGACAGGAGCAAGAAAGGAGGAGAAGTAGGAGGAAGAAGAGTTGGAGAGATTCAATTCACTGAAATGTTGTAAATTGTAAAATGAATCTTAGGGTAGTATAAATAATACAAGTCTAGCTCTATCTATCGGTCATTTTCTTGTTCGATTTTGTGTTTATTTGTTGCAGAAGAAATTGGGCTTTCTTGTCATTGCGAGTATTTAATTAAATTCCTTCGAGAAAAAATTTTGCTAAACTAAATATCCGTAGTCCTGTTAAGAGAAAACTACATTGTGCCACAACATGGCTGACTGATGAACTATTGTGAACCTTCGCAACTCTTTTCAACATTGCTCACACCCCTTAAGTTCAATTTCTATTCTCTTGATCATCCAGTGATAGATAGTAAACACCCCTTTTTACTTTGTCAACTCTCTGAGTCTGCTCTGGCAATGTTTTTTATTTTTTCATTTTATAAACATAATTCTCGTAACTTTTTTTTTATTCTGTCCACTTGAAGTTGGTCTGGAACTGTTTTGACTTGGAATTTAAAAGTCAGTGTAAACTGACCCCCACTCCTCCATCGGGCAACAGATAATGTACACCAAGAAGTAATTAAGATAAATACATCAATGTTCGGTGGGAAATAATCTGTTAACGAAATGAATAAAACTCTGTTGCTCGGACGATGTGTAGTTGAAAAACAAAAAAATCTTGACTCCTTCTCCTGCTTTTACATTTTTTATTTTTATATTTTTAGGGATCATAAGAAAAATGCCAAATCTTGGAAGTGGAAACAGTCTTCTTAGGAATGTCTTTCTTTTTTATGAGATAGACTAAAAAAAACTTTTATAAACAGACATTTTCCAAGAGGTAGATTTTTCTCTCTCTTTTTTTTTTATTTTATTATCAAACAAAAGAAAACCGTACGCTTTATTTTCTCATAAAAAGAAAATATAAAGAAAGATTCTCTCATCATGGTATCTTCCTTTTCCAAATTAAACTTTATTTAAAAAAATTAAATTTTCTTTTTAGGAAGACTAATATAAAAAAAAATCAAATTGTACTCTTAAACTTTTTATAAAAAATGACGATCATTTTTTAATTTTTGGAAAATGTAGGAAAGCGATATTGATAGTAATTGATTTTTTTTTTTTTTTTTTTTTTTTTATAAATTACATTTTTAAGTTTTTAAATTTCAGTTATTTTAACTTTTGTAAGTGCTAATGTTTTAAAGTTTTCATTATTAAAGTTGAAGAAATTGTCTTAGTTAACTTTTTTTACAATGAATGAAAAAACCAAAAAAGGAATAAAAAAACTTGTCAATTGTTTTTTTTTTTTCAACAAGGTGACTTTGTCTAAAAATGCTTATTTTCGTTTGTGAAGCTGTAATATTTGATAAAAATCATAACTGAATCTTCTTCATTCACATAATGTCTCTTGTTAGTCACTCACGTATGATTTCAAAATAACCTTTTTTTATTCTTCTCTCTCATTTCATAACCGATATGGTAGAAAAGAGCTTTCATTAAAAAATAAAAAATAAAAGGCAGATATTTTTCTTTTATTTCATGAATTTAATTTTCCCCTTTGTGATGTTTCTAACTTCCATTTGTTACTGCAACGATTTTTCTTTTATTGATGATTTAAAAAAATAATGATCCTAAATATCCGTGTCGATCCAATATTCTGTGTGTCTGAATTGATAATAAAAAATATTTCTCATACCATAAAAAAAATCACCAACCATGAATGTTTCTTAGTTCGGCATAAGGGAACATTTTCTGGTGATTCAGATTTAAATTTTTCATTATTGTGCTTATTTCTACTCTGCAACATATATTTTTTTCAATTTTATTTCTGGATGCATTATTAAATTTTCGTTTGTTAATTGATTATAATTGAAGAATAACACCTTTTTTTTTAAATTGGCAAAAATGTGCATTTAAATTCAGTTATTGTAATTGCTTGATATCTTGTTAAATGTTAATTGTTACTAAAAAAATTCGCTAAAAAATGTAGACCAATTTATTAACGCGTAATGATGTTGATGAAATAAAACTAAAAGTAAAACTGTTTTTCTGAATAAATTGTAGAATAGATTTTTTTTTCTTATGACCTGAAACAAAATTGTAAATTTTAAATGTTAATCAGAAAAGTTCAGTCTGAAATGCAAGGATGAATCCCTTTTTTGCAGGTTAAAAATACATTTTTTTTATTAAAATTCACTTAAAAAAAAAAAAAGCTCCAAAAACCACATCAATTCAAAATAGACTTGACTTGAATTTTCAAGCTTGTGAGCTATTCATTTTTAGCTTCAGTTTAAGAATGTTTCTAATTTTTTTTGTCAGACATTTGTTGAGCTATTATTTGTTTTATATTTTTCTAAAATTAGTTTGAAAAATTCTTTTTCAAATCAATTTTATTTTTACAAATAGTTGATCCTTTTTTTTTTTTTTTGTACCTTTTTTTTTATTTGAATTGGACTTTCAATATTCAACAGAGAGACATGAAGTATATTCTCTTGTACAAATTGCAAGTAAGATATTTCTTAAACAGTTAAAATTTATCCAATTCTAGATAATCATGGATTTTCATATATTGCATAAGCACTTTTATAAACATGCAATAATTACATTGAAGGATTTATAATAAAATCATTGCTTCATTGCATTTACGCTTTATTTTCATGCTAAACAATGTCATACAAAGCTTTGACTTGTGACAGATTTTTTCTATTGGTGTCATACATTATTAAAAAATGTATGCCATGAAGATTTTAATGAGACAATTTCAAGCCTGTATTTTAAAAATTTTATTTATTGAATTTTTTTTTTTTTTTTAATGAGGAAATTTGCATTTTGGTTTTCATATTGAAAATAAAATTGTTTTAAAAGCAAAAATCAGACTATAAAATTTATATTTAAGTATATCTTTATAAACATATTAGTTATAACTTGTTGATAAATATTTTTACTTTGTAATATAAAGCGTAAAAATTTAGCTAGAATTATCGTCCAAATATTTCTTGTCCATTCCACTAGAGCAAGTCCTAGTAAAAATGTGATTTTTTTTTTTTTTCACATTTCACCCCAAGTGAGGCAATAAAGCCACTAAGAGATAAAAAGGGTTACTAAATGTGAAAGAATGTGAGAAAAAAACATAAGGACAGAAGCCAATAAACAAACAAGAATTAAGATGGAAAATAGCAATTGACATTACGTTTAAATTTTTGAAGTTCAAAGTTGACTGGAAAGCAGGATGATGGAAGAGAGTTCCACCAGTAAGAAGTATGAGAAAAAAAACTTAGCATCGGACATATGGTTACATTGAGCCATTTCAGCTGTAAAATGATGATATATAGCTGCCAATCTAGTATTGCACTTCAAGAGAAAAAGCTCATCAAAATAATAATCATGAAAGTATTTTTAGAAAGTCACAGGGAAGCTGTTATGGTAGTGGAAAGCTGACTGAATCAGAGATGCCAGGTTTGGAGTGATAACATTGCTGATTCTTCTTTAGATTTTATCAAGAATCTCTACATAAGTATCAGAAGCACTAGACTAGATGTGACAGTAATATTCCATGCATGGGCTAAAAATAGAATGTCTAAGATAGGTTTTTGTGATAAAAATCCATCTAGCATGACAAGGCATGAACTTTCCTAGCTGTAAACTTAGAAACTGGTTTAATATAATTTTTCCACTTGTCTACAGAAAATGTTAGCATAAGAAGTCGCAATCAGTCATTCTTCCTGGACATTAGCATTAGCCATGCTGATGGAAGGCAAAAAAGTTTCTCTTAGATTATTAAAAGGAACCAGTTTTGTTTTTGGGGTATAAAAATTAGCAAGATTTTTTTTTTTTTTTTTTTTTTTTTTTTTTTTTTTGTACTCCTGTATCTGCTAATTTGACTTCATTGAACAGTTCAGACTTTCCATTAAGACAGAAGTAAATAGTTGTGTCATCAGCATAGATATTGAGTTGAGAACATATTACATCAGGAAGGTCATTGATGAAAATCAGGAACAACATAGTTCCAAAGATATAGCTCTGGCAGACATCAACATTAATGCAAAAAGATATAGAAGAATTTTTCCAGAAATACTATGTCACCTTTTGATTTGTGAAGAAGACCAGCCTGCTAACCTTTGTCTTATTGCTTCAAGATATTCAAAGCAACAGCACAAGCTTCATGACTCTTTTAGAAATAACTGTGAACATATCAGCAGTTGACCTAGAGAAGTAAAAGACATTGCTTGTCTGAAAGAAGACCCTGAGAGCTTAATCATTTCAGAGTTGATTAGAACTTAGTAATTTGCAAAAAAAAAAAAAAAAAAAGAGAGAGAGAGAGCGCTAATAAAAGGATCAGACAACTTGTGTATGTTCTTAAAAACAGGAATAAAAATCAGCATGACATTTATTATACAGTTTAGAAAGAGTAAGAGTCAGTTCAGGAGTACATTTTTTAAGGACTATTACAGGAAAACCATCAAGTCTACATGCTTTGAGGGGATCCACTTTAGAGATAATAGCAGAAACCATGGATGAAGTTACATACATATCACAGCAGAGGCTCAGTTCTAAATGGAAAGATACTCCAGATGAGTCAAGATTAGAATTGTAAGAGAAGTTATGAGAAAAACATTCTGCTTTATCAGTAGATGATAACACCTCAAAATGAGTAAAGGGAGGTAGGATAGAATACTTAGTCTTATTTAATGCACTATTACAGAGCTGCCAATAGTCACAGAAACCAAACATTTGGCCACTTTCTCACCAGTGAGATGTGGCTTTCCTCTGTCTTTTGTACAAATATTTCCATGGCTTCTGCTCTCCCTATCTCTCTATTGCCCCTCTACATGAATTTACTTGTGCTACTAGACTTGTGACTAGGTCCCACCCTTTTACAGTCAAAACAGTCAAATGTAACTACCCCTTCTACTCTAGTAGTTCTTTTCTCGCACTTCCTGCCTTTGGAACTCCTTCCATACACTTGCTTCCCTGATAGCTACAATCTCCAAGATTTTAAGTGCAACGTCAATTCTATCAGTAAACAAAGACTTAATCTCTTCATTGAGGGTATATTTACAATTATTGTAAGTAGACACAAAGAGGCATCTCTTGTGATCAGAACTGTCATGTTGGTACAGCTGGAAAAAATTATTCTTGTGGGCTATAGTTGCTGAACAGGCAGATGTGAACCAAGGAGAAGATCGTGGTTTTAACTTGGATTTCCTTGAAAATATCAGGTAAAACCACAATGTTTGTGGTTCAAATAATGTCAAATAATTAGACATAGATTTTATACAAAAAACAGTTAACAAGAGGCAGTGTTCTGGTTCAGTGGTTTTCCTTATTGTTGAATGTGAAGACAAACTTATTAAACCTGGAGCTTATGATAGAACTCAAGACTTTTTAGATTTTTACTCTCACTCCACTAAACCATGTTCATAAAAGTTTTGTCTTTATTTCTTTCTTCAGGTACATTTTTCTGTTTTCTTAAAAATTTATCACTGAAAAAACTTAACTCAATTTTATCTTTCTTTCTAAAGCTTTAAAGTTTTATATCAATGATTTTTCGCTGTCAACTCCTGTATATACTAACACTAATCATTTTTCTTAAGTTTTATTAATTTTTGTAAAAGAATTTAGTCAAGGAATTTCATTTTTTTTAAATTTTTTTTTATTTTTTATGACCAGCATAAAATATATTTTTCTAGATAATTCATATATCTTTTTGAACATTTTGATAATATATGACCACAAATTCTTAATTTCAATAATTTTGATTTTTTTTTTTTTTTTTTTTTTTTTTTTTTTTTTTTTTTTAGTTGATGACATCTCAAAAGTGATTACTTATGCAAACACAGTTAAGCTAATTCAAGATGTTTTTCATATGATAGACAATAATAGTTTTAATACAGATTTTTTTAAAAACTTGTCAGAAATGTAATGCACAGAGTGATTCACTTGATTTTCATGTTTCTTTCCAAAATTGAAAAATCATTATATTGTTTTTCCGGAACATTGATTTATAAATTCGTTGTTTTTAACCAATAATTTCTGTGACAAAATGTATTTTCTTCCTTTGAAATTACATAAAAAAAAAACAATTTCACTGAATTAGTATAGTTTACGCAATGTTTACTTCTGAAAATTGAGTATTTTTTTATTTGTAGGTAGACATTTTGAGACCTATTTTTGATATTCTAAAAATGACCAGAATTGATACTTACTGAAATTTTTAGATAATTGGCAATCTTTTTCTTTTTCATTACAATGCAAATTCTTTTTGAAGTTTGATATTTTTTAATATAGTATCAAACTTTTAACAAATATTTTTTATTATTCTTTGTTTTTGATTTGACAATAAGAATAGATATTAACCAACATTTTCTATTATTAATTTTAGGATTATATATGGTTAGAAGTGGTTAGGACATTCACTTTCTTATTACGAAACCTCAGTTTAAATCATCAAGATAGATATATCAGGAAGATGACTTTTTCATGTTATCAGCCTGTAGAGGGGATCCCAGTGTGTGGCACCTTTGGAAAGTGTCTGAAAACCTTACATATGTTGACCCAAGCCTTGTGAGTGAAATTAAGTAGCTGGAACTACTTGGGAGCTGTGTATGGTTGAGCTAGCACAAATTTGTAAGTTACTGTGATAAAGAACTTGAATGTACTGGCTTTGTTCAGACTGTTGATCTCTTCCAGAAACTGTAACTAAAGCCTGTTTAGTATAGTTGCAGCATAAACCACAGTTGGCTCTGTGGGTGCTGAACAAACGTGCCTGAGCAGGCATCTTCATTAGGGATCGATAGCCACCCTAGTAGACAGGCATACTTATGAGCAGATAGTCTTTTTTTTTTTTTTTTTTTTACAAAAAAATAATACACACTTAAGGAGGAGGACCATGGTGAGAAATGACAAACTATAAAAACAAATAGTTTAATGATATTGCTTAAAAACAGAAAAAGGGGATATAAAAAAAGATCTGCTTAAAAAAAGAAACAAAACCCCGAGCCAAGCCTTTCGTCTGACAAAACTAGTAGGGTATATGTTGGAAGAAGAAGATTACAATTAGGGAAAATGTAGGTAATGTTCAGAAAGAGGGAGGAACAAAAAAACCCCCATTGTCAAAAACATTCACGAAGAGACCCAACCTTCACCAGCATATATTCACTTTATATAACCTAAGTGTGTTCGAAAATAACTGACATTGAAGATATCGGATTGTATAGGGATGATAGCCATATGGTAGTTCAGAAATCCTCTAATTTAAAAATTGATATGATTAGAAAACTCAGTGTTTAAGAGCCTAAATCTAAAAGTAACTATTAGCACCAAAATAAAAAAAAAAGCACACTTCCTAGTTATACCTTTAGACCTAATGAACAATACATACCAACCCTATAGAAAACCTAATAGCAATTCTCTATATATCCACCCTAAGTCAAACCATTCTCTTTATATAGCTAAACAAATACCCCTATCCATTGAAAAAAGCATCAGTAGAAATTTCATAAACAAAAAAATATTCTATGAACATAGAAAATTTTATAATAAAGCTTTGAAAGAAAGTGGCTATAAATGCCCTGATATTAAATATAACAATGAAAGCATAAATAGTAAAAGATATAGTAGAAAAATAATTTGGTATTACATGGAAAAATGTGTGCATGAAGAATAATATTCTTATGTTATTAAACCTGGAAAAGTAAAGGCCAAGATATTCTAGTAAAGTAAAAAAATAAGAAGTTTCTTAAAATATTGCATTCAAATTTTATTTTTAAGTGAAATATTTTAAGTAAGAAATTTCTTACTTTTTACTTCACTAGAATATCTTGTTCTGTTCTTTTCCAGGTTTAATAATTTGTCCTGTTTGCCAGGTTTAATATAATCTAAAGAATATTACTTTTTGTGTGCACATTTTTCCATGTAAGCCATTAGTTTTCTAGGCATTGCTATTAATTTAATATAAATTTAATGCTGAAAACCACATTAAAAATATTAAAAAGAAAAAAATTATATGAAATTGATTAAAAAAAAACAGTTAAAAATTAATTGTTTATAATTCTGATAAGTGATAAGCAAAGTTTGATTAACAAAAATGATAAACAATATCAGAATTTAACTGTTGAAAAGTGCATGCAAAATATTAACCAGAAAAAAGTTATAAAGAATAAGATTTATTATTAGAAGCTTTAGTTGCTCACTCAATTAAGTACTTATGTGCTTAATCTTCCTTTTCTTATTTCACATATTTTGATGTAACTTTTTTTCTACTAAACCAAAATTTAAAAAAACTTTTTCAAAGTGTAACTAAAGAGGTGTCCTATATAACACTGTAAACAGTTTGAAATTTGGTGGTTGAGAAATGAATTAGTGGTGAAGCTTGAAAGCTGCTTAGATTCACTCAATGTCAGACTTAAGAATATATTCAACCAGTGCCATGGTTAAATAATACACTCCTTTTAATTAAATGGTTAAAAATAAATTTTGGATACAATTTTCTCCAACTAATCAAAAAACACTTCCCACAAAATAATACACTAAGCAAAATTTTTAATAAAAACACTTTAAAAATAGGATATTGTTGTAATAATTTGGAAAGAATCATAAAAAAAACATAATAAAAATATACTAAACAAACATTCAGACCAGGAACAAAAGAAATGATAAAACAAGTAAATTAAAGATAAATAAGAATAAAGAAAGATTTTATAATTGTAGAATTCCAAAAAACTGTCTATTAAATAATAAATGCCTTACTGAGTCTGTAATTTACCAATGCACTATCTCATTGATAGAGAATCCATATATTAAAAGATTTTACATAGGTAGCACAAAAAATAAATTTATACTAAGGTGGAGTTAGAGCCTTTATTTCTTTAAGAATAACAATTGCAGAAACCAGACCTCTTTAGCTACGTATTTCTGTCACTTAAAGGAAACTAATATTTAAAAAAAAACATGAACATGTAGGTCCTTAAATGACCCATGCCCTTTGTACTTGCATGAAAAATTATATATTATCAGAAGTATAAAAAATAAAGATTTACTAAACTTTAGAAAAGAAATGACTGTATTCTGTAGACACTTTAAGCTTCATACTAGATAAAAATTAAAATTTTGAAAAAATAATTAAAATTTAGAAAAAAATAAAGAGATATGAACATTGATAAACATGACAAAAATTGATAAAATAATGAATTAAAAATAACTATATATAATAATTTTTTTTTACTGTGACTTTATTCAAACATAGTTTTTAAAAAGAGTAAAAAACAAAATAAATAACTAGAAAAGTAAAGTGGGTGTGAATAATAAAATAGATGGTAGTAGTCATATATAAAAAAAGAAGAAATAGCAAAAACCTGATACCCTTTTAGCACAGACACAGACCCTGTAATTTGAGAACCTCACCAAAAGCTATTTATACCTTATAAGTATAAAAAGCCCTCACTTTTAGAAAAAGAAATGTCCGTTAGTCACCCCAAAATGATCACTTAAAGATGGAGTCATAGTAAAAATATGATTCTGAAATAGGGAAAATTCTGTGTTGCGAAAATGTTAAATTAATTATGTTACAATAATATATAGCTCTACTTTTGTATTGAGCACTGTAAAATTAAAAATAAATGTTAAGGCACATTAAATTTATTATTGTCTTTTCTTCACATTGTGTGTGTGTGTGTGTGTGTGTGTGTGTGTGTGTGTGTGTGTGTGTGTAGCTACCTCCAAAGTTTAACAAAAAAAATAGCTTACATGATGAAGAATTACCACAAAAACATAAAATTTTTTTGTCAAAATCTTTATTAAGAGGAAAGACCAAGGGATTTTTTGATTAAATTGTTTTTTAATACTTTTTGAACTTTTAAAATTTTTGCTAAAAATCTCTCTCTCTCTCTCTTTCTCTTGGTAGGGAAAAATACATTGGTTTGGAAATTCTTGCAAAATCAAATAACTGCCAGATTTTAATGAAACTTTTAGGACTTATTCACAAATGAATGAAATTCAATAACATTTCTTTTTTTTTGAAAATCTTGATTAAAGAAAAATTTTGTTATATCTGTTACCCCTTATTTAATTCTATGAAATTTCAAGAAATTTATTTTTGTATGACTTAATATTAGTTATAAGCAGTCTTTGGAGAATTTAGATCATCAATCTTTTTTGTAAGACAGGACCTTCAGTTACTGAAAATCTACTCTGAATCATAAAATAAAGAATTCAATAAAAATTCTTTAATTAGAAAAGCACTTAATTGCTTTTATGATTAAGATATGGACACAGACACACACACACACACATATGGTAATGTAAATTATTAAATATAGATATGAGGGTGCACATATGTATAGTATTATTATTCAGATGTTAATAAAACAATGCTCAGTGTAGTATGAACAAAGCTATTTTATAGCTTTATTAATTTATATATTATTAAATATACATATTGTCCTACGTTGATGGTATGCCTCAGAGTTTCATGTTTTATACAATCATCAGGTTCATTTTCAAACTGACAGTTAAATAGATTTAAATTTAAGTTCACTCGATATTCATGGGAATTAAATCTTATAAAGTTAAGTTACTGCTTTTTTAATAACAAAAGCAAAAATTTTAAATTTCTAAGATTACATGCAGATAAAAAAATTAAAATTCAAAATTTTAAATTAGAATTAAAATTTAAATTAAAAAATTAAATTTAAAAAATATTAAAATGCATGAAGAAGAAATCAAAGGGGCGTAATTCATAAAATGTAAAAATTTAAATATTCAAAGATTACATGTGGATAAAAAATTAAAATTTTAAATTAAAAAAAATCCTGGAAGAATGAGTTTAAGATCCTTAAGTAACTCCTCTCTAATTTTGAAATTTTCTGTTTAGAAATTCCTGTTGTGTTTGTAAAAATCCTTGTTGTACGTTTGAAAATGTAAAATCAGTAATTATAAATTGCCTAAAGATACCGAAAGGTTGAAATGTATGTTGTGAAAATAACTTGCTTCCAAATAATATATATATATATATATATATATATATATATATATATCCTATATTTTTATTTTTTTCTCATCAGGATTTTTTTTTTGTAGATCATTACAATCAAATTAAACTTTCCTATTTTCTTTTTGAGCTAATATCCAAGAACAATAAAATCCATTAATTATTGAAGCAAGAGCAAAAAATGGTAATTATTTTCAGTTTATGAATCTGTCATGAAAAATAAAAACATTTGCGTCAACATAGGTATCTTTTTGCAGAAAGTTTAAATTTGCACAATCATTAGAAATGAGATTGACTGGATAGGTTATTAAAAATTTGATGACAATTTAAAAATTCCCTATTATGTAGACATTTTATTTATTTTTAATTTTTTGAATTGTTAATTCAAGATTCAAATATAATTATATTAATATTAAAATTGGAAAAAAAAATACTTTTAATATTTACAAAACCTGCTCCCATCATCCTTTCCCTATTACAGTTTGGCTTTGCAAGAGTTGGTTGGAGGTGAAAGAAAATTAGAATAGAAAAAAAAATGCCAAAAGCATGAATTTGTTTAAGGCTGCTCTCAACTTACCACAAAGTGACCCACACACTTGATTTCATGGTCATTCTCTGTGCCACATATCAATGACATGCAGAATCCAGGTATTAATATGCAGTAGACTTCTGATAATGTCTATAATTTCAAGTGGTTTCCTCATGCATGGCCCCTTCATCCACTGATTCAATCATTGAGCTCTGTTGTAATCATCATCTACTTATTTCACTGTTAGCGTCTTTGGGGTTGGTCATGTTTAGTCTGAGTTCGTGTCTTCGATTGACTTTGCTCTCAGAGTCGTTGGATCACACAAGCTCCTCTACCATGACAAGAAGTAACTATCAGAGAAACCCACATAAAAATATACATGTATACACACACACACACACACACATATATATATTTTACATTGGATAATGGAGTAAACAGTTCATCAAATGTTACTTTAATGACAATAATAGAAACAAAACAATGAATAAGAAAAGAATTGAAAGTATAAAATTATCATCAAATATGAGAACATTTTTTTATTATTCTTATTAATCTCTAACAATTTTATTGCAATTTATTATATATATATATATATATATATATATATATATATATATATATATATAAATCCAGGTAAAGAGAACCAACATTTTTAATTTTCCAAGTTCTCTGGCATTTACTTTTTTTTTCAAAAAATGCTCAATACAACAAATATTGTAGAGCATAATATAATCATATAATTGAATTTGACGATTGTTGTGAAAATAATATTCACAACGATGATCTAACATTGCCTGATGACAAGGTAGAAATCTCGAAACATAGAAATTTCCGTGTTGCTATAATTTTTGATTAAATAACAAATTTTATATATTAAATAAATTGCCAACATTGTGTCTGCTTATTTTTAATAAAATCTGTTCATGCTCATGGATGATCTTTCATGTATTATAATTGAACGCTGTGAGAATGTAAATTTGACAGATGATTTTATTCATTTCTCAATGTTTCCAAGTACTTTCAATCTTCTTCCGAGATCATCTCCAGGGGTGTGAGTTGTGGTAACAAAAATAGCCGCAACATCTTTACATCTTTCAGTTATAATATGCGAAAGATTATCTGTGAATATGAACTTATTTTATGAAAAATAAGCTAGCACAATGTTTGCAATTTATTTAATCTGACATGCCTAAAAGAAAATTTGCTGCCTAAATACACAATAACTTTACTGAACAAACATTTACTATTCTGTTCCATTACCTTTTTCCAGATTTTTATGCAGTTTCCTAATTCCATTCTTTCTTGGCGAGGAACTGCTGTAGGTACACTTTGCAGTTTTATGGAGAATTGACTTTTTTCTTTAAAAATAATTTATGTAAAGAGTAGAATCAATCTGGGAAATATGGCAGATGACTGAAAACTTCTCAGTCATGCTGAAGATGATGATTGGCCTTTGATGTTTCATAGTGCTTAATTTCACCATTTGCTTTCATCTCTTGTGTTTCATGCTGTTATGTATCCACTTTTTATTATTTGTTTCAGTTTGTTTAAAAAATGTTTTATTGCATTTAAGTAGTGAATGACATAGAAATATGGTCCAGTAGGTATTTTGCTTCATTTGTGTGAAAGTCAGTCATCAAAGCAGCTAGTATAATTATGCTGATGCAAATTATTTAGTCATTTTGAGGCTGTTTACTATCTTGTGTTGTATAATATTGATTATTCACAAGTAATGTTTTAATTTGATCAATATCAACCTCTATTGGTCTATCTAATCATGAAGCGTTGTTATGTGAGAAATCTTCAGCCTGAAACTGTAAACCAATTTTCACATGTTTGATCATTCATATATGAACAAATCTTTCCTTTTTTTTTTCTCATTTTGAGTTTGTTTTTAACTTACTTAAAATAAAAAAAGAATTGGAAAAAATATTGCTTATTTTTTTGCCTCTTCAATAAATAAGTTTGCCAATTCTTATATATTAAAACATGCATGTAGATTTAATTGTCATAATACAAATTCAGTTGGAGTATTTTTGAGGTTAACTAAAAACCCTTCCAATGTGAGCTGATGACAAAAATCAAAATTAACTTTTTTGTTATCCAATACTAAGTGATAGTATCATTCTTTATACTTAGAGAAGTAAAATATAAAATTAAAAAAAACTGTTTAGAATAGGTCTTTCACAAAATGATTGCTTTAAGCTCGGGTTTGAATCAGGTGAAGCTGCAATAAGTTGATAAAAATTAAATTAAGAAATGTCTTTTTGCACATCCTATGTAGTGTTCTATTGTGTATATTTCTTAATAAGATCCCATTTAATGCTAATGAAGAATTCTTAGCAGAATTTATTGATGAAAATTAAACAATCTATCTAATTTTTGCTATACTTCTTGACTACATAATAATTTTTAGATTGTAAGCAGACATAAGTATAGTTTTTTACCTGAAGAGATAAGTTATAAGTGCTTCCTTCATGCTTTGATGAAGTGTAATTCTGCAAACTAATATTGACAGTTTTGCTTAATATTTTCAGTGTCACATTCAGGCTATACTGATATAAAATTTTAAACATTTGTATTGATGAAAGGAAAAATGATCTAAATGTATATATATTTGAACTTTGATGTATTTATTATTAACATTTACTAATTTTAGCTAACAGGATTAAATAGAGCAAAATGAGTGCAAAGAATAATACTATGTTTTATTGATCTTTCAAGTAGAGAGAGCCTTATAAAATCAGCATACATCTATCTCAAGTACCAAAGAAGCTGATATGTCCTGGAAAGGGGCATATATCAATATGAGGTAGTTAAGTGGTTTAGGCAAAATTAACTGGGTAGGTCAATTTAGTACATGGACGTAGGCATAGTCAGTAGACCTCTGGTTGAAAGATCTCTAGATCTCTCTCACTAACTCACTCTGTATGTCCTTGCCCCTGTCTGTATTTATGGATGACACCAGCCAATCACATTCCAGTGAGAGGGAACCAAGGTGTATACATATTCATTACCTATTCATTACATCAGAAGCCTATGAATTTATTATTTACTCAATACTGTTAAGTGTATATTATAGCATTTGTTAGTCTTAAATATAATGAAAGATTTATCTTCTTTAAAACTAATTATTAAAGTTGGCTTGCACAAAACTAAAAATTACATTCAGTAACATTTATCTTTTCTCTAATTTATCCCTACTTTTATTATATACTTTATTGACTTCTGTTATTTTGTGAAAATTAAAATAACTGAACTCTTTCTAGATTTGGCATGTTGTGAAACTATAATGAAAATTTCTGTTATGGCATACACCAAACAATTAGAGAACTTGCCTACTGATATATTATAGAACACACTACAGCAATAAACAAAGTAGTCTTTATGGTTCACTGTTATCGTGAATAGCTGTAGTTTTTGAAGAAATCACTATATTTAATAACATTTGATTGAATTGAAATTGTAAAGCTTTTCAGAAGAAATTGTCATGGTCATAATTTGTTATTTGTATGTCTGTTTGCATTTCTCTCTTGCTTGAATGGCTGGATATATGATTGACTGAAAATTGACTTTTAAAAAAAAGATTTTAGAGTTTTTTACTTGAAAATATAACATCAATTAGGTTAGTTACAGTCTTAGTAAATAAAACAAAATGAAAGTAACTTTATGAAAGAGATTACAGAGATTCTATATTGAAAGTAATTTTTGACAATATTTTATAATTTGAGACTAGAATGCCTAGGCATATTGTTTTTTTTTTTTTTTTTTTAACCAGGCTATAACTTGTTAACTAACTTAGCAGATATACCAATAACAATAAATCCAATTCATGCATTTCACTGATTGCAGTTTCATGGACTACCCCACCTTTTAAATTTAGTAAGACTCATTTCCCAATTCTCAAACCTATCAATCAGTAATTTAAAATATTTTGAGACTGTAAATGTAAAGGGGAGTAACTCATCTTTTTCACTCATTCTACTTTACTGTTATTGTTTTAAATTCTTTTAATGATTTGCGAAAAATATGCTTATATTTGAATGTTAAAACAAATAGACATGTTTATTTCCTTTCTTTATATTTTTCTGAAGGACACTTAAATATCAAAGATAAATAAATGTGAAAATATAAAATTTATACTTTTTATAAATAATTATCAGTTTAAGAACTTGGATCAGTTGTCTCAGCTTAAATAACAGCATTTATTTTGGCTTTGAGTTTGAATCTTGCTAAAATTATAATTACATTCTTGACTTTTAGTATAACATGAACCCAGGTGTAGCTTGACCAATTCTTCCTGACCTTTAACCAGTCCACCCATGTTGTGTTGTTTGATCTCGGACTGGCCAAAGTAGGACTGCTTGTCATCACCTGGCGAGGTTAGCCCTGAGACACAAGAGGTTGAGTATATAGTTAAGATTGGATTTACGCAATCCACAGTAGCTGATAGCAAATGGAATATAGTCAGTAGAATACTGCAATGCCATGGGTGTATTTTTTTTATATATATATATATTTATATATTGATTATATACACAATTATAAGCAAGTCAAAGCTGGTGACACTCAACAGTTGGCTAGTATTTCAATAATACATTCAGTAACAATATTCTTGGAGACAGGGCTTGCTCAGTTGTCTTTAGCAGCACACTGATTCAGTTCGACCATTTCATTCAAATCATGGGCCTTGAATCTGCTAATTTTGTTTTTCACTTTGGGTTTTATTAAAAAGGCACAAAACTGGGGTGGTAAAGGGTAGTTATGGGTGGTTCAATTTTCCCTCACTGTCAAATTCTTACCAGCTCGAATGAAAAGAATATCAGTTATCCATTTCGACTGAGTTTCCCCGGCCCTTCACTAATGAGAGGAAAAGAACTTATTCTCTCCTATCGCTTGCCTGTCCGGTAGCCTAAGACAGGAAATTCTCACAATTCAGTTTTGACCTGGGGTCACAATTTGTCAAAACAGTATGACAATATTTTGGTTATGATTCTTTTATGCAGATTTAACCAATTCAGTAAATTTTCCTGACAAAAATAATTGTATTCTCCCATTTTAGAGAAATTTCTTATCTTTAAAATTAATAAAAAAATAATACCAGCCATCTGGGAATAGGGTTACATTAGTAGAATGTTAAAAATAAGATTTATTATATATATTAATCTTTTTCTTTTTGTGAACACTCAAAGAATTCACTTTGTGTAAATAGATGTTACAAATTATGTGGTTTCTACTTTAAATAATCTATTTTTAATTGGGATTAAAAATTTTCTTTGTTGTTATCAGTATCCATCTGACTTTCATTCTTTTTGTTTATAAAATACTTAGAAAGAGTACATGAACAGGATGGAAAAAAACATGCCACTGAGTATGTGGTCAAGTTATTTACCAGTGAAGGCAATGTGATCACATTGTTAAAAAAGATAGGCTAGTTGCAAAATCACAGAAAATCACTTATGTGCAAGCAGGTGGGAATTGCAGAATGCTATTATGCAAAATGAAAGCTTGAGGAAGCTGGCTGGTAAATGAATAGGCAGGAAGATAGTTACTGTAATAAAAAACATTGTGGATCAGCTCTGTGATTACTGATAGAAAAAGGATTAAGACAAAAAGCACTGCAGAAAATATAGTAAATAGGCAGTTGAGAATACTGGATAAACTTTTGATCAAGTTTCAAAGATTGTAATTGACATCAATCAATTGATCCTGTACATGAATTGGGAGAAGTTAAAGTTAAAACCAATTGGATGAGGTTGGCCATTGACATAATGCCTTTTTGGAGAGTGGTGTATTTGTTGATAGTAGATTGTGGATTTGGAAGGAAATCCAAGATGAAACAGCAGCCATAATCACAGGAGTGCTTAATGGGGGTGGGGAGAGGAAGAATTCTTCATGGGCAACAGTACAGCATTTTGCTTGGAAATCCTTTGAAAAATGCTAGATAGATGGGAGTTCAGATGGCACTTCAGAATGGCCTATAGGCCCAAGTGATATCACCATAACATAAAGCAATTGTTAAGTGAGAGGAGATGTCACCAATCTAAGTGATATTTTGGTACGGCATGTCACTTTAGTCCATATAGTGAGGGGAAAGAGTGCTGCAAAGTTCTGTATTTATCTATGAATGGCAGCATCCAAGATAAAGTCTGCTAAATGAAAACGTTGATGAGCTAATTTCTGTAAAAAATCAGGGATGAGATGGGAATAAAACTGTCTGAAGCTCAATGCACAACTCAATGGGCAGGTGTGGTGAATGCAGTACTTTGAAACATCCTGAATGTTAGGCATATCATGAGCTCTACAGGTGATAGAGCAACCTTGAAAAGAAAGGATGAAGCTGAAACTGAACAAGTGTGGAGACTGCAAAAGAAAGAGTCACTATCTTACTGGTTTTGCAATTATATAATGCAAACTTGATTTGAGAGATTAGGGCACCATGTAATTAAAGAAAAGAAAAAATCAAGATAGGGAAGAGGTCTTTTGATGGTTGTTAGTATTCATGTGGCCATATAGTCAACCTAAAGTAAGAAAGTGGAGGGGAAGTCAGTTTGAGACAGGGTAGAGGATAGTGTAGTAGACATAGACAGACAATAGGACAAACATTTGTTATGTTCCCATTGAGACTAAAGTTGCAAGAAACTCAGGTGATTGTAAGCTTTAGTTTTCTGTCGTGAACTACATGTTTATAATACTTAGAAGAGAAGTTTGTAGTATTAAAGATCAAATAAGAAAACAAATATAATATATAAAGCATATTTTTTCACTATACAAAAAAATTTACACAATTTTCATAAGTTTAGCCACCTGGTCTCTTTAAAATTAAGTGTTCCAAAAAAAACGTTGAATAGTCATATAAATTTGCAACTTCAGCATTCTAAATCTTAATTTTGTAATTTTGTTTTAATGCACTTTGCTCTTAAATAAGATGAGAGTATGAAATCAAAGCTTTTTTTAATATCTGATTTAATGGCATCTTCACAATAAATTTTCCATTAGTACGAAAAACTTGCATTTTCCTCCTCTTCGTCTTCTTTTATGTACCATGTCCTTTCAGGATGTTGGCAATCATGGCTTTCCACATCTGCCTGTCCCTGGTGGCTCTTAGCACACTTTCTCCTGTTGCACCATGCAACCCTCGTTCCGTCATCCACCTGATCAGCTCTTTCAAATATGTTATCTGCTGCTTTCCTCTGTCTCTTTTCCCCTCTATCTGGCCTGTTAGTAACAGGTTCTCCAATCCCTCCTTCCTCATTGCATGTCCCAGGAACTTTAGTTGTCTCATCCTGATGCTCAGTATTAATTTCCTTTTCGTCTCCATCCTTTCTAAAATCTCATCATTGCTCACATGCTTGGTCCATGATATCCGCAGCATCCTTCTGTAGAACCATATTTCAGCTGCTTCAAGTTTTTCCTTCGTCTTCGAAGATATTGTCCAACATTCACTGCCATATTGAAGAACCGACATCAGATAGCAATCTAGTACTCTCCTCTTTGTTTCTAGTAAAATTGTCTTTTTTCTTAATACTTTACTCAACTTCTGGAATGCTTCCTTCACCATGCCAATTCACCTTTGGATCTCAGTGTCGCACTTTCCGTCTTCTGTTGGAACACTTCCTAGGTATTTAAATTTCTGTACCTGCTTGATTTTGGAGTCCCTCAACTATACTTGGCATTTTGGGCTACCCTTTTTGCTGATGGCTATGCGTTCAGTTTTCTTGCAGTTTATTTGTAGTCCTTTCTTGTCACTCTCTTCAGCTATCTTCTGTAGGAGGTCTTGTAGTTTTCTTTCTGTATCTGATATCAGCACTGTATCATCTGCGTAGCTTATATTGTTTAAATTGTGGCCTCCGATGACGAATACTGGCATAACTTTTAGGGTTCTCAGAATAGTCAGTATAAGTTGAATAGATCCGGTGAAAAGATGCATCCTTGTCTTACGCCCCTTTCAATCTTAGTATAATTGCTGAATTCGTGACCTGTCTGTATGCAGGCAGTTTACTGCTAGTAGAGATTCTTGATTACTCTTAGGTCTTTCCCAAATATGTCGAGGCTGCCAAGCATCTCCATCAATTCTTTGTGGCATATTTTGTCAAACGCCTTTGCATAATCAATAAAACATAGGTACAAGTCCTTCTTCAGTTGTATTACTTTTTTAGAGAGCATCCTAATTATAAATATGGCGTTCCTTGTTCCAGTGTTTTTGACAAAACTGCACTGTTCTCATCCTATCTCTGGCCTGATTCTGTTTCTCACTCTATTCATCAAGATTTGGACGATCAGTTTTGTTACATGGCTCATTAAACTGATGGTTCTGTGGAATTTGCACTCATTTTGCTCCTGGCTTTTTAGGCAGCGCTATGAAGATCGACTTGCTGAGGTCATCTGGTATTACACCACTATTATAAATTTAATTTATTATTTCTGTAATTTTCTCTATGCCAAATTCTTCCAGGGCTATCAGCAGCTCTATGACTATGCCGTCTGGTCCTGCTGCTTTGTTTCTGCTCAGTTTGGCTATTGCAGATTCCACTTCAGACTTTAATATTTCTGGTCTATCCACATATTTATGAATTATTGGTTGCTCTCTCTTGTCGTGATCTTTTATATATATTCTTCCCATCATTGCAGTTTTTCCTCTTTCTCCAATATGATTGTTCCATCCTTGGATTTTATACATCCTCTTGAAGAGCAGGTTTTTTTCCTGTCAGTTCTTTTATTTCTTTATGCATGTCTGCTTTATTATGCCTGCTCAGTCTTTCTACTTCTGCACATTTGTCATTGAGCCATTCCTCTTAAGCCTGTCTGCATTTTCTCCTTATTTCCTTGTGTAGTTCCCTGTACTCTATTCCATGTCTTGATATAATTTTTTGCCTCCTTTGCATCATTTCGAGAATCTCTTCAGTCATCCACTCGTTTTTTCTTCTGCGCCTGATTTCCTTTGGGGAAATGTTGTTTGCTAATGTCACTATCACTTCCTTGACTGAGTCCCATTTCAGCTGTCCTTTTCCAACTTTTTTTTCATATTGGATTTTCACGTTGTTAGTGTATTCTTTCTGTAGATTTAAGTCATTCACGAGCGTGTTGTATTTCAGCTTTGGTGCTGCACTAGGCTTCTTCAATCTCTGGAGTTTCACCTTTAGTTTGCAGATGACTGGGACGTGGTCGCTTCCACAGTCGGCGCCTGGATATGCTTTGCTCTGAACCACTGCGTTTTTGAATCTCCTGTTTATGGTTATGTAGTCTATCTGTTTTTTTTTGTGTCACCTCCTGGGCTTCTCCTTGTCCATAGATGTCGTAGGTGTTCTTGAGACCAGGTGTTAGTAATTACCTGGTCATTTGCGTTGCACCATTGAACCCATTTTCCTCCTCGTTCGTTGCGGATTCCTAATCCAAAGTTGCCAGTTGTCATACCTTCCCTCTCCTTGCCTACTTTGGCATTCAAATCTCCCATGATGATTCTAATTTCTTGGCTTTTACATTGAGCCTTGGTATTGTCTAGAGTAAAAAACTTACATGAAATATCTAAAGTCTTAAGGGCTTCAAAAAGTTCTCTGAAGTACACAATTATTGAGGGATGTATTTATCTAAGGATGCATGTATTTGGTACACAACTGTCCTATTATCGTGATTTCACTTGGACATTTATGATTGCAGATACCACAAAACCCCTCTTAGGTTATGATTTCTTAAACCATTTCATTCTGAGAGTTGACTGCACAAACAATAGACTGATTGACACAACTGCAGACAATCTAATGTAAATCTGACTCTTGAAATTATGAACATATTGGACCATGATAATGCTGCTGACAGAGAGAATTATGGAAATATACCCAAACATAATTTCACCTTATTACAATCTTAATGCAGCAAAACTGAATGTTTTCAGAGGATCAAGATTGCTAGCAACTCTCCCACGTTTGTTAAACTATGACAACTATCGGCATAGAAATTCAACATAGCAAAAGAGGGATTTAGAAAATTCCAAAGATCAGGAATAATATCTCTTTCAAAATCAGAATGAATTTCAGTCTTGCACATGGTACAGAAGTTAAATGGTACATACAACCCCATAGATGATTACAGGCAGCTAAATTCAATAATAAAAGTAGATCGGTGCCAGGTGCTGAATATAAATTCTTTATCATCTAAGTTGCATGGTAAGAAAGTTTTTTGAAAATTAATTTATCAGCAAGTATCATTTGTATGAACATAAAACAGCCATTATAATACTCTTTTGTTCAAGTACAATTACATGCCTTTTGGGCTATGTAATACATCAAGTATATTTCAGCGGATAATGGATAACATCTTCTGTGGCTTCAGTTGTACATTCATGTACATCAATGACCTCCTCATCTTCTCAGATGAAGAAACTTATTCCAAGCACCTCAATTAAATTCTACAAAATTTAGTAAGTACGATCTTAAAATTTCTTTCGAAATGTCTGTTCAGTGTTTACAGACTTGAATTTTGGGGATTCAGCATTTCTAGTGATGCTATTGAATCCAGCTCTAAGAAATTAGCTGAGTTCAATGACTTTCTTCTACCAAATTACTCTAAATCTTTTAAATGACTGATTTCTATAAGATGCTTGTTCTACATATTACAGATATAGTTTTACCACTCACTGATTGCATATGTGTGAACCCCAAGTTGAAATACTTAACACTAAATAGAGATGGAGTCTTTTGAAAGTATAAAAAGACTTTATCAAGTGTAATTGTTCTGGCCTACTACCCCAACTTAAATGTTAATAACTATCAGCTTGTGACATATCTAATTATGCTGTAGGTGCAGTATTATACCAAATGATCAACAATCAACTGATTCTGATTATTTTTCTTGAAAATTATCACAGACACAGCAAAAAATATTCCACCTCTAATAGAGAATTGCTTGCTGCCTATCTAAGTAGATAGTAGTTTTGCATTTTAAATGCCACATAGAAGGCAAGAATGTGGTGTTATTAGCAGACTACAAACCTCTTTGTAATGCTTTTGAAATTCAAACTTCACTGAAATCAGATGGATAACATCACCTTTGTTTTATAAGTGAATATGTTAGTGATATTTCATATAATCAGAACATCGTAGCTTCTTGCCTATCGCAACCAGCTAATGTGGTTACTATAGATATGATTTTGCAGGAAATAGTGAAATACCAAGCTCCAGATGAAGAAAAGATATGAATATGACATTAACCTTTCCAAAATCTTTTGTGACACAAAAGTTCAAAAAATCGGTAATTGACTGTCAACAAAATCTGTCACACTCAAGAATATTAGCTTCAATAAAAATGATAAGATTAAGATACTACTGGCCAAAAATGGGCAAATCAATAAAAACATGGTTCAAATAACTAAACATACAAAAAAAAAACTGAAAAATTTTATTGACTACTATTTCTCACTTTACAGATATTTACTAACATGTATCAATAGAAATTCTTGAAGGATAGTTGATTTACTAAGCAGTGCTTAGATGTGGCACAAGGCCGAAAGTATGGGGTACCCAGTGAGTATTGAACTCACTACTCAGTTGTAATAGGTTCTAGCCAGACAAGCTTGCTAACCATTACACCACGCTGAGGTGCCCAAGAAATACTTGAATAATAAAAGTGTGCCTGTTGATGAAGATTTTGGCACAATCAATTCCTACAGCTTTCCTTGAATTGTGGATATCCAGATTTGGAGTTCCCCTCCATGTTAGAGACAAGGGCAGTCAATTCAAATCACAGTTGTTGAGCTGTCAAAGATCATAGGTTGTGACAGCCCTTGGAACAAAGTTTTTAGTCTTCCCATTGAAGACTGTGCATCTGAGGTTTTTTCATAGGTTAAAGCTGGCATCAATGCGTTCATCCCAGCCAGGAAGTTTTGACTTAAACCCCATTTGTCCCCCTGGTTCTCCCCTGCTTGCTTGGCTGTTACTGCTCACAGGAATCACTTCTTCTGGCTTTATCAAAGCCATGCGTCTGACCATAATAGGCACCTCTTTGTCTCTGCTCGTAATCAGTGCAAGAGGATCCTAAATGATGCTCAGCTGTTGTTTGCTGAAATAATGAAACAGCATATAGCATCTCGCAAGTTTGGCTTCAAAGACTACTGTCTGCTCTGTAAAAATATGTTAAATGACAGCAAGCCCTCAATTCCCCCTTTAATCAATGAATTTGAGGTCCTCAGAAGGCTGAATGCTTTGCTTGCAGATTCTCCACCAACTCAGCATTTGATTTGTCTGAGGTATCCGCACCAGACTTCCCACTTAGAGCTGAGGCTCAACTGAGTGATGTTCATGTTACTCTCTCACTGGTCTCTAACATAATTTCAAAGCTTGACCCCCATAAGGTGAGCAGAGGTGACGGAATCACAATCATTGTCCTAAAGAAATGTGCCCCTGCACTTTCACCTGTCCTCTCCATACTCTACTCTGGTTCTTGCTTCCCTGCCTGCTGAAAGTCCTCCTGTGTGGTTCCTATCAGCCTCCTGCCAATTTTTGGCAAAGTGCTTGAGGTTATTATTAATGCTGAATTGATTCAGCATCTCACAACCCATGGCCTCTTCTCCAATAAACAGTATGGTCTCCACTTCACTAGGCCTACTGCTGATATGTCAACAACTATCACAGAGTTTATATACCAGGCTCTCGATAATAATGGCGAAGCTTGAGCTGTTGCACTAGATATCTCCAAAGCATTTGAAAGAGTCTGGCATGCTGGCTTTCTATGCAAGCTACAGGGCTGTGGTATATAACTGGACAATTGTTTGACCTAATCCAGTCTTTCCTTTCAAATCGCATAATGAAGGTAGTATTGAATGGGCATACTTCCAGATACTATCATACGAATGCGGGTGTCTCTCAAGGCTCTATTCTAGGTTCCACGCTTTTTCTGATCAACAATCTCTCTGATGTAATCAGATCCCAATTAGGCATTTATGCTGATGACACAACCATTTACTCCTGCCTTGATAAGAAATCTGCTGAGGCTGACAAAACAAACTTCCCTGCTGATCTTGAAAAAGACCTCCAATCTGTGGTGGACTGGGGTAAGAAATGGCTTGTAAATTTAATGCTTCCAAAATGAAGCTGTTATCTTTTAACCACCATAGACAACTACTCATAACCCCCCTCTCCCCATTAGAATGGAGCAGGCTAGTCTTCCTGAAAGCAAAACACTGCACCTCCTTGGCCTAACTCTATCAGCCAGCCTCAAGTGGAATGACTACATTGAATCTATAGCTAAATCTGCTGCTAGGAAGGTTTGGTTCCCTGTGTAGAGCTAGGAAGTATTTTCTCGTCTAAAGCCATCTTGCACATATATAAATCTATCATCCGCCCGTGCATTGAGTACTGCTGTCACCTCTGGTCGGATGCCCATTCTATTCAGCTCGGACTTCTTGAGAAAATCCAATGAATAATCTGCAATGTAATTGTTCCCGACCTGGTAGCTCAACTGCAGTTACTTTCTCACTGACATAATGTAGCTTCCTTCTGTCTCTTCTACAAATATTTTCACAGCTTCTGCTCCAATAAGCTTAGCTTCCTGGTGCTCTCTTATAAATTTAGTCGAGCTACTAGGCCCCACCCTTTTACAATGAAACCAATCAAATGTAACTGCATGTAAGTGCTTCTTTGCTGGCACTTCACGCCTGTGAAATTCCCTTCTGTATACTTGCTTCTCTGACAGCTACAATCTACAAGAATTTAAATGTAAAGTCAATTGCCATCTCTTATCTCCTTGACTCATATCCTTTCCCTGATAACCCTTGTATCACAATCTTCTTCTTTTCCACTCTACTCTCATGCAGCCCTCTTTACACCTGTATTCTCATACTTCTCTTATACACACACACACACACATACACACACAGAGGATTCTCTCATACACACAGGATTCTCTCATACATACACACACACACACACAGAGAGAGGATTATCTCATACACACACACAGAGGATTATCTCATACACATACACACAGAGGAATCTCATATATACACACACACAGAGGAATCTCTCATACACACACACACAGAGGATTCTTTCATATTTTTTTTTTTCAATTGGATTAGATAGACTAAACTATCACCCGGTTCACACTCCACCCACGTCTATTGAACAGGTGAAGAAGCTCATCCCTTGTTTTCTGTTTAGGATGTGGTTTCCGGTTTTCTCTTTTCCAATCTTTCCACTCCTATGTAGCCCCCTGCACATCAATGGCGTTACCGCCTTGCTCGGGGTGATATGATTTAAAAAAAAATAAAATCATTCTCTGACACCCTTGTAACTTGTTCCGCTTTCCCATTACTCACCTTTTATGTGAAATGATTATTAAAAAAAAAAATGATTGTGGACAACACCCTATCATCCAAAAACAGATTATTTTAACGAATGCATCAAACTTTAAAAATAGCAATCATTGCCAGGAAAGAATTTTGGGGTATCAGCTCACTGTCTTCTTCTTTTTGGAATTGAAGTAACACCTAATGAGTTGAATTACTCCTCATTTACTACTTTAATGGAGAAATATATATTTGGTTATGAACAAAGTCAGTTTGGAAACCCCTGAAAGCAGTGTATACAGTTGCATTTGAGATATTACACTGTAATCTGAAATATATTACTATAAAAAATTTTAACAAGGTAAATAATACCATCTCAGTTGATAAACTAAAGTCTGCATTAATTTTGGAAACCAAGACTACTAGAGATTTTGTAAAATTTCAACCAGACTCAAACAACTCTGCATCAAATTTCAAAGGATTTAATTAGTAGACAAAAATACTACAGCCAAATCTAAATCTGGAAGAACAATATAACAGAAAAAAGTCAATATGTATTTTTATTATTAAAAATTATGCATAAAACACACACATACAAAATATGAATAATTTTATAAAACTGTTCTCTAGAGCACAAAGTGTGTGTTGATGGAGAAATAAAAATAAATTAAAAGCAGATGAAAATTTCACCATCTCTAAAAATTGACAGATAATAAATATTGCCAGGCAAACAAAGACATAGTTTGGCCAATCAATCGGAAAGCTTTCACAACCAGGATGTAGGAAAAGAAATAAATAATAACAATAAAACTAAAATTTCACTATTTCTAAAAATAGATACTTTAACCAATCACAAAACTTTCACAACCAGTACATATGGGTGGAAGCCAATGAGAAGTAATTCTATAGATGTATATATAAATATAGAAAATCAACTAAACTCTATCCTTGTCAGATTCTATCTGGTTACCAGTGGGAGGAGGCTCTTGGTAGACCTCGACGCAAAAGAACACACATTGCAAAAAGAACAGTGTCAGTCTTTGTGCTCGACAAACTAATGTGCAAAATTTGTCATAGTGATGAAATCACTGATTTCCTTGGGGTGTTACCCTGAGGACTGTGCAGAGATGACTTCCCGTAATTTAATCACCAAAGAATGCATCATCCACACAAAAATACCAAGGACATTGTCAGACCAAGGTGACTGTGCAGAAGATTCGTCACTATTCTTGGGGAGCACTTATGAGCATATCTGATGCAGTATGACCAATTAGTGTTACACTGGAATTGGAGTAACACCTAATTAGTTGAATTACTCCTCATTTACTACTGTAATGGAGAAATATCCAAGTTTACTGAATATTGATACAAACTAATATAAGGACATTGGAATAACAAATTCACAAATAAAGATTTTAGATAAAGAAATGTAGGTGAATAGGGGTTTGATTGAACTAATGATAGATTGAGAAGCCTTCACCTCCATTCCCAACAGCTTGGAGATAGACAGGAAGAAGTATCCCATCATTGGGACAGGGAGGAAACCAATGTGTTGGAAGTGTGGTGTGATTAGTCACTTCGCTCCTTCCTGCCTAGAGAAGACGGCCTATAGAGTCCCAACTGACACCAATTCTTTTCAAGCTGAATCTTCTTCCTTGGTGCCTGTAATAGGCCTGCTTGCAGCTGGCACCAGTGGTGAAAAGGCTCTGATTGGGTCTCTTCCAGAGCCCACATTGCTTGCACAAAAGGTGGCAAAAGAGGCACAGGAATGACAAATTGTAGGTAGAGCAAGAGGGAAGCCCCAAGCTGTGGAATTTCAGTCCTCTGAAGGACAAGGACAAAGGCACTAACAGTTCTAAGGGTGAGGCTTCAGCCATCTATGCTGAATCATTAGACAAGGTGTGCTGCAAATATGACCCAAGATTTGAAAAATTCCCTAAATTCAAGGAATTGAAAAAGAATCTGAAAAAAGTAAAAAATGCCGGGTCAGCTGGATTAGTGGGGTGCCCCATCCACCATCCTCCACCCCATCTCCATCCCCGAGAAAATATCAACCCCTCCTCCTGTGACTAAGTCACTTCCCTTCACACTCCCTAAAATTATCTCACTCCAAGAAGTACCAACATCTCAGCCATAATCTTCAGTTTCTCACTCCTCAGCTTCTGCTTCTTCATCTCCTTCTCAAAAAAATATACCAGTGACTAGATCACTGACTCCAACCTCTTTCAATATATCCCCCATGAAAAAGGTAGCCACTCCCTCTGCATCACAGTCTACTAGTACACAATCTCCATCTAAACCCCAAAACACAGTCACAAACAAACCAAAAGAGACATAGAAGCTCATCTGCTGATGACAAAAAGAAAAAAGAATGAAATCAAAACTGAACTGCGATCTGAAGAAATTTGGAGCATCACAAACTGATAAATTGCTAGTGACACATTGCCAGATGGGCGTACATTGACTACAAATGATGGCATATGTGAGGCTTTCCAGTCTTATTTTCAGGAGCTTTTTGCCAGAAAGCATGGTCTGAGCCCAGCTCAGTTCAACATCTATTTAGCTGACTTTCCTTGCCTCAAGGTGACTGAAGCAGCTGAGTGCAAGGGTCCAATTACAAAGGCAGAAATCTGGGATGAGCTGAAGCTTATTGGCTGAGACAAGACTCTGGATATCGATGGTCTCCCTTACAAGGTGTACTTGAGGCAGTTGCACATGTTTGTCTCTCTGCTGGCACTGATCTTTAAACAATGGATGAAGAATGGGAGTATTCCCAAATCCTTCACCAAAGGTGTGATGAAGTTGCTTTGCAAGAATAAAGATTATGTTGAATACTGAATTAAAGATTTTGGCCAAGGTCTTAGCCAACCATTTGCAGGCTGTCTTGCCTACTCCGATTGGCCCTGAGTAAGTAGACTTGCACTGGGAAGGGTACAACTATTCAGGACAAAGCTTAATGCAATATGTTTGATCTTAGAAAAAGTTGACAGTGAAGCTGCACTGATCAATTTGGATCAGTCCAAGGCATTTGATATAGTTGACCTTCAATTTCTAAAAGCCGTTCTCAAGATGGCTGGTTTTGGGCTGTACTTTTGGTCCTGGATATGTCTTGTATTGGTCTCCCAGTACGATGGTGGAGGAGAATGGCATAAGGTTAAAACCTTTCATGTTGCCCAGATCTATTTGTCAGGGTTGCTCACTTTCACCAGTGCTGTACATTATTGTATTTGATTCCTTCTTTTGCAAACTAAAGGCAAATCCGGTCCTACATGGAATTACCCTTCCTGGTTCAACCACCTTGACCAGGTATTTTCCCTATGCTGACAATGTGACTGATTTTGTGCAAAGCAGTACCAAGATTCGCAAAATCGGTAAAAAACAGGCATGAGACAGTAACAGGAGCCAGGATCAACTATGACAAGTCTATGGGTTTGCAGTTGGGTACATGGAAGGGAGTTTCTCTTCCCAGACCCTTCAGATGGATGGATGGGCCTGTCAAGATACTTTGCATCTGGTTTGGCCCTGATCTCCGGTTAGTGAAGATTTGGTTGGTGGTTCGAGAAAAGCTAAGGCAGCAACTCATCTGTGGTCTCAGAGGAGGCTATCCTTGAAGTGGAGGACAGAAGTTTGTGCATCGCACATCTACCCCATCCTACTTGACCAGCTCTTGGTGCTTCCTCTTCCATGTACCAAACTAGTTTTTACTGGTTAAAATTGTTTTTCACATTTTGTACTGTAACAGATCTCAAAGTGTGTCACAAGGTCTGTTGCCTTCATCCAGCTGAGGGAGGTCCAGGAATGCCAAGTGTTGAGATTTGTCAACAGACACTGTGGCTCAAGCTTCTAGATTGAATGTGTTTGCAAGATGAGGGTAACAGCCTCTTCTGGAAGGAAGTTGCTAAGAAAGCTTTTCCGGCTTTGAGAAGTGTACATGATGGCAAGGAGGAGGCCTGCTGTAATCCCTAAGTTGAATGCACTTATTGCGAATGTTGACTCGCTCTGAATAACTTTACATGGATTAAGGAAGGCCTTTCTGATACCCAACTGTTGTCTCCTAAGTCATTATATTGTGTGTTAGTTCAAGGGGCCCTGCAAGATGCTCTGAGGAATGAGCTTGGTTTGACGAATGAGGAATTTAACTCTCTGTGGCCTTGGGTTCCCAGGTGGATGTGTCTCAATAATGATGAGGCATTACTCACTTGGCTGGTGTTGTGGAAGGCCCTCTGGGTCAGCAAAAAGCTCTGTGCAGCGAGGCTGGCAGTTTTGCCAAAGTGTGTGTGCTGCAGTGGAGTCCTTGGACAACATCTTCTTTCACTGTTGTGTTGTGTGATCTGATTGAAGGTTACATGGTTCACATCTTGGGTGGAAAGTTTTTTGTTCTTGAGGCCAGTTCCATTTGTAGCAATGTCGTGCAACAGCTGAAAAAGAAATGAACACTGTGTTCTAGTGTTTACTTGGCATTATGAGAGTCGTGACTTGGATGACGTGACAAGGAATTTTATGAGGTGAGAAATTTTTCTCTTCTCAATTGATTTTGACTTTAAGCATCAGCTTAGAGTGGAAAGGAGGCAACTCTTTTCATTAAAATTTGGTGAAAAGTGGGTGACTGCTTTGTGTTTGGTTTGTGTGAGAGTGGCTAATTTAGAGTAGCATTTGAAGGTGTACTAGGTCTAAGAATATTAGTTGCTTGATTTAAACATTTATCAACTCAGCCCAGTAAGATTAGCGTAGGACATTTTCCGTTTTGTTTTTGAACTATTGGACTTAACTTAGCTAGAGTATGGATGGTCATTCCCCCCTCCATTTTTGCCCCCGTTTTATTTTTGGTTTATTTCCCATTTCCTTTTCTTTTATGTGACAGGGATGGTAGTTTTTTTGGTAACTGTTTTTTGTTTTTAGTGAGATTTCGTAATTGTTATGTGTCTAAATGTGTGAATGGGCGTGTGAGTGATAGTTGAACATATGCATGGGATTTTATTTTATTAATATCACAGTAGTTTTCGTTCAGTTAACTGCTATTGCTGCCATGATTAGACTGTGGGGGTTGCCCCATACTAACACCAGTTTTGTTTAGTTGTGTAAATATATTCTCTTTATCATGAACATTGGGGAATTATTATTTTAACTTTTATATCAACCCAGCCCTCCACAAATGGGATTAGGTAGGAATTCCTAAAGCAAATATGGCATTATGGTGCTTGTGTAAGCTTTTGCTGCATGGCTGATGTGTTATGGTGAAAGGAACAATATTTAAATGATTAGGTCAGTGATAGAGGCTAGTTAAGTTAATAATAGGACAAATGAAGACCAGCCTCCCTCATCCCCATTTCAGGTCTTGTGCCGAATTTATACTGTTTTGTATAATAAATAATCCTTGTCAGATTCTATGCCTTTAGGTGGAGAGGAACCCAGTTGAAAGCCCAAGTGTATACCTTTGTGAGGAGGCTCGGGTAAATACTGAGTTAATAAATTAATTTTGTCCATTCTCTGATGATACTCAAAGGGTGAAATATGACATTTTCATGACTAAAATACTTTCATGGCTTCTGCTCGGATGAGCTTAAGTCACTGATGCCTCCTCAACAGGTGTTTACCCGTGCAACCAGAATGGCAACTGGGTCCCACCCATTCACAGTCAGGTTAGCCAAATGCAGACGACAATTCTACTCCTGCAACTTCCTCTCTCGCACTTCCCGCCTGTGGAACTCACTCCCGTATTCTTGCTTTCCTGATGGCTACAACCTCCAGAAATTTAAATGCAAAGTTAATACTCATCTACTAACCACTGGCCTCTAGCTCTCTCCCCTCCCCTGTATAACCTTCCCTTTCTCTCCACCTATGTATCTGTCATCGCACCTGCTTTCTCAGCTTTCTATTGTTCCTTTCTAACTAGCTTGTACTCCTCACTCTTTTCTAATTAATCTTTATACATTTATGTAACCCCCTGCACATCAGTGGCGTTTCCGCCTTGCTCGGGGTGAAATGATTAAAAAAAAAAAAATCTTAGACAGCTAAACCACCCTTACTACATTGCAAACATGTATTTTCCTTCATTTGTGCAAGCAATGGCTACCACACATGGGTACAAAACATCCATAACTCCTTTACATTTATATAATTACGTTCTTTCACACATTCTCTTCTGTATGTCCTCATAACTATCATAAGGCTGTTTATTTGCTTAATTTTTATCGATTGATTCAAACAGTAATTACCTGGTATAATGAACACATTTATGAATAGACTAGCGATTTAATTAACTGAATCAAGTTCATTTATAGACTGAAGCAAGTTACTATTAATTTTGCCATTCTGGATAGCCATAATTTGAACCTCCATGCTTAAGTTATATTACTAACATCATCATCATCATCATCATCATCATCAAGGGATTATTGCTATACCTGCCCTTGAGCAAGAATTTTGTTTGGAATATATTCTGTGAAAGAAATTTCTCAGTTGATTGATAAAATAAATGCAATTCCTCAGTTAGGTGTATAATTGGATGGGTAACTGAATGTAGCAAGCAATGCATTTTTTTATTTGATTTCTTAAAGTTTGTATGACTGAGAATAAAAGCTGGTAATTTAAATTCTCTTGAATTTTAGTTAAAGATGTGAGAATTAGATTATTATCCTTGTTTTATCTCCTGTATTTGGATGGTCTTGAATTTTAAAATTTTATTACCCAATATAACATGTCTTATTTTTAGTTTCAGTACAAAAAGAAAAAAATCAATCAAACAAGGAATTAATAAAAAAATATGCTTGCTACAGGTGATATTGATATGTTTTTGTGACTCTCAAGATTATTTACATGCATAAATATATCAAAGGCCACTTAAAAATATTTTGAAAATTACTAAGAAAAATTCCATTGAGGCTTGATTTTCTACTATTATAAATTCTATTCAACTCAGTCTATTTTAGGTAATGTGTGGCCTTTCTTTTGTTAATTTCTTTGAAGTTTATAAAAAAAAGTTTGAAGCTGTTTTTTTTTCTTTCTAAATTGTTCTAATTATGTAATATATTGAGCATTAGATTGATTTCTAAATAGTTTTTAATTGTTTACGGCTTGTCCTACAAGTTGATTTATTCTCAATTTTTCTTAACTTTGCATTCTTGGATTGTAATAAGTATATTTAAATACCATCTTAAACTGTAATGGTAAATTAGGGTAGGCATAATACTATGATGTCTTATTAATTTATTAAGAGACAAAATGTTAGGCCAGACTAAAACTTTTCAATTTCTTTTGTTGTTGCTACAGAGCTGATAAATTGCATTTGTGTTTTAATTCCAGAAAAGACTGAATAAAAAAAAAAAATTAAGTTGATTGATTTTATAAATTTAAAGTTTTGGTTCTAAAAAAAATTAAGATGCTAGCTTTTCTAAAGAAACTATCTTCAGTTTTATTTTCCAAAGAATTTATCAATTGATTAGATATTGTCAATGTATAATTAGGTATTAATTGTTGACTTATGGCTAACTTTGAATTAAGCACTCTCTTGGGCTGTGCGCTGATTCCCATTACATTAAGAGAAGTTGGGTTAAGGTTATGAGGCCGTTTTTTGTGTACTTGTGCAAATTTAATTCAAGCTTACTGAATATTGTCATATTTCTAAATTTTTTTTTTCTGTAGATGGAATCTTGTTTAAACACTATGTATAAGTTCTTGAGTCAAACTTTATACAGATTATTTGGAGAGACCTTGTTTCACTGTCTTTTATCAGTGTGGTTTATGTCATTGTATTATGTGATTTAGCTTCAAGAGCTTTAGTGCAAAATGGATTGATTTGGTTACTTTCCAGGAATAACTATAACATAATTTGTGCTCTGAATATACTTTCTCTGCAGCATAATCCAGTAAGTTACAAATTATATTTATTAATATTTGCATGGAGGAATGTCTGAACTTGAATGAAAGTAACTCTGAAAAAGATTTAGATAATAAATATTTGATCTATGAAAAAAAGTCAGTTGATTTTGCTTAATATTTTGATGATTATTCACATCAGCATTATGAAGCATCTTTCTCTGCCTATTTTATAGTACAAAATTATATATGCAAAATAAAAAAGAACAAATGTCACAGTAAGGCAGTATTGATAAAATGTTAAGAAGTAAGATAAACTGATGTGAAGAAAGACAAACTGATGCTATTGGAACTGAAGAATTTGGAAAATATTGATTTAAGAATCATAAATTAAAAAATCAATTATAAAGCAACAAACGTTTATTTATTTACTGCATGATGTTTACCTCTTTTACCTCAGAAACCTTTTTTGTTATCCATATCAGCTTGTAATTTTTTAAATGCTTTTGCCTTTCAATATTATAAAAAAGATTCAAAGTTTTTATTACTAGTTGTAGTGTTGACAATATTTAAGTAAAATTTTTATGAAGGATTTATTGCTTGCTTTATTTTTTATGAATTAGCTTGTGTATTCAAGTCCTCATTCAAACTGATTTTCTCAATTTATCATGAAGTAACCTTTTAATGAATGCCCCATTATTAATTCATTATTGCAAACCTTGTCAGAAACGTACTTACATCATTCTGTAAATTGTAATTTTAAAGATATTCCTTCAGCATAAACCAAGCCAGTTATTTAAATATTTTTCACTGACATATTCATTGGTTAGTTATAAAATTTTATAAACTTCTTTATATTTACAAGCACTAGTCACTACTTGGTCATTAGAAAGAATACAATTGGAATTTCCCTGAACAGCAAAGTTAACCAGAACCTAAAACATTTTACTCATTTTCAACTTATGCAGTGTTCAATTTGAGAAGGAAAAGTTATAAAAAAAAAAAAAAATGATTTTTCATTTTTGTTTATTTTAGTTATTGTTACAGAGTGCAGGTCTTTCTTCTCTTATTTAAAAAAATAAATGCGGTTTCAATAATTTATTTAGAGATAAGTTTAGTTTATCTTATTTCTGGTTGTATGGAAACGAGTCAGACTTGAACCAGGAATGTTCATTCACAGAATTAAGTATAAATTCTTTCAGATTATTCTCATTTATCATTTCTTGTAAGTCATTTTACAGATAAATAATATAAAATTTTATTCTTGTGAATATTAGTTTTAGTTAAAAATTATTTTATTCAATGTCGATGTTTTCATCATTTTTTTAATTTTATCTTCTTGTGAGTTAAATCTTTTTTTTTTAAGTCATGCTTTTGTAAATGTCAAATATTTTCCAATGTTTGAATTTTCCATTAAAAGAATCAAACCTTCAAAATCTCCAAAAAGGAAACAAATTATCTGAAATGGCATATTTTGTGGCGTAATGTAAATTATTATGAAAAAGATAATTAGACAACGCAAAAAAAACCTTGTGTAAGAAATGGGAAATTAATTTAAAATTACCATATTTTCTTCCCTAAAAAGTATAAAAAATAGTCGAAGACTTCTAAAATGTTACAATACTTCGATTGGACAAAAAAAGTCTATTTTTCTTGAGCTGTTGGGTTTTCGACTATCATAAGCCTTTTTTTTTCTTTTTTTGGTAGGGGGGAATTAACTTTGATTTCTCTGTCTTTTTACTCTTTAACAACTGGTTGTTGAATGTAGGGTCGGCCATATTGGATATCAAAATGCCAATCGAGAAACTTAGTTTATTTATAAAAAATCCTCTTAAATTTATATTTTGCAAAAGAAAATTGGCTTGTTTTAATACTTACTTCAAATGTGTAAAAAAAAATTAAACAATGCAATAAAAATAATTTGGTCAAGATTTATAGAGCTTAATTTTGAACTCGAAATTTAAAATAAATTTTTTCTAAACTCAGTTAAAATTTTCCCATAATTAAAAAAGAAATCAAAAAATGTATTTACTATTTTTTATCTGCTTAAAATTTACTAATTTTGATATTTTTTAAGATAATAGTAGAAAAAAAATGAAGAAGTGAAAGTCATAAATCGAAATATTTTTCATCGAATGAAGGATTTTTTAAAAATCATTCTTTTAATCATAATGAATGTTAGCATTTCTTGATGATTTTCATATTTTTCTAAATCTAAACACAAGGTTAGTTGCAGGATGGCGTAATAATATTGTTGCTGCCATAGTAGCAGTTAGTGGCTGCTGCTGCCATCGTCTTTTCTCTTTTTTCGTTAAGTTTTTTTTTTTCCTATTTCTTTTAGAATAAAAAAGAATAAAAAGCATTACGAAGACTTACTAAACAACCGTTACTCAAGTTTACTTACGATATTGTGTAAGATTTACAAGAACGGAATTATATTGTAATATTAATTAAAATCAGCGTAGTAAAAGTATAAAAAAAATAAAAATTAAAAAAAGCTTGGTCTGGGGTTTCTTGCCCGGCCATGATTTCATTAAATTAATGAAATTTTTTAGCAAGTTTAAAATAAAAATGTCAAAAACTTAAGCAGAATGTACTTTTCATTAATTTATTGTCAATAATATTAAATAAATTAATAAAGAATAAATTTTATTCTTTAGAGAAAAAATGGTAAACATTTTCCATGAAATGTTTAATTGAATTTATTATCTATCCTCGTATTTTCTTTAAAAAATAAACTCTGCTTTTGCATAAATTCACTTATTTTAAAAAAACGTTTGAGTTTTTTTTTTGACATTTTTTTATTGGTTGTGGAGAGTAGATAGTCTTGCTATATTTTTTTTATTGTGAAATGCCACTTAAATCAGTTTAAGAATTTCTAATGACATTAAACTTTTTTTTAGAAAAATATTACAATTCAGCTTAAAACGTTACTTTTGAAGAGCTACAGGGATTTAAATTAAATTAAATTTTAAAGTTTCTTTGTCTTTTTTTGTTAAAAAAATTGGTAAATGATAAGAATTGTCATTGAAACTGATAATCCTTTTTAATGTCGCATTTGAAGGAAACAGAAAAGTGAAATTAAATTAAATACCCTCATTATCAGAAATTGCTTTTTATTTGCTCAAAAAAGGGGGGGGAGAAAATACATAATTCAAATAAGTTTTAAAACAGGAAGAAAAAAGTCAGGCTGTTGTTTTAATGTTTGTTTGACCTTTTCGAAGACTGAAGAGAAAAATTGAATATCGACTAAAAATTAAATTAATTAGTTAGGATATTGTATTGCAAATGAACAATATTTTCCGGTTTATTATTTTTACCCGCAAGTTTTCATTTGATCACAACAGCAAGCGATAAATGATTATTACAATACATTTATTAAAATCACTTTCACCTTGCGATGTAAAATTCTTTTAAAGGACAATGTCAATATGTTCAATCTTTCTCAGTTAATTTTTATAACTCAGATTTAGAGAAAAATAGAATTATTACAAAATGAGCTTTTTTTTTTCACACGTAAAAGTTGTCATTTCTTTAACGAAGTTTTCATCTAAGCGCTTTTATTTGTGGTAAGAAGCTGATTTCTTAAATGTTGCAACCTACTTAAATACAGCAGCAGATACATCTGTATTATAAAAGTGGAAATAATATTAACCCAGATAAAAGGTAGTAAAAAGGCTTCCTCCTGCTAGTAATAATAGTTATTGTTGTTGAGCCATGTGCAAATGCGCAAGGGGAGATAACTCGTTCATCAATTCCTCCCAACACACGCTATCTTCTCTAGTAATGCCAATTTAAGCTAAATTCAGTTTCGAATGAAGGTAACACTTTAAATGTTTTTTTTTAAATTATTATCTAGTAAATATTCAAGCTCATTTAACTTTTTGTCACATTTCTCTTTTACTACTCTTTATTTTTTCACCTTATTCTCTTGTCATTCTATTTTTAATTAATTTTATTTTTGTTTTTCAAATTTTGAATTCGTTACTAAACTTTCTCCGACCTTTTTATTGGGATTAAAAAAAGTCTGAATATGTTTGTTATTTTTACTAGATTTAGTAAAAAAATTAGAACATTGTGTTATTATTGTCTAAGCTCTTTCTGTGAGATTCTAACAGTTAGTAGTATTTTTCATTAAAGTTTCATTCAGGCAACATCGCTCTTACCCACTCATTGCATGAAAACAACAACGAAGAAAAACTACAAATTAAATCTGTTTAGTAGGAGTATCACTAATTTTGGAACTGGTTATTATTTTGTTTTATCTTACATATTTCTTGGCGAATGCTATATAAAAAGATAAACTTATTGGAATTGTAAAGATGTATTTTCTATAAAAATTACGATAAACTGTAAAAATAACGGATTTTTTGTTTGTAAAGAATTTATTTTACTTTTTAAATTGTTTAATGTATTCATTAATTTCAATAATATTAACAAATTTTCATGTAATAAATTTCTTCGTCAAATTTTAAGTAACTTGAAAAGCAGTTAAACGTTATTTTATTAAACTTAAAGTAGGTACCCGTATTTGAGTTCATATTCCCTTTTTATTTTATTTTTTTTTTAATTCTATATTTAGAAGTCAACTCAAGAAAGTAGTTTCATTCTAGGCCAGTTGTTAATGAATTTATTTCACTGTTTGAAAAAAAAGCAACTCCCCCCCCCCCCCAAAAAAAAAAAACTAATAAAAACTCAAATTAGGTGCTAAAAAAAATAACGTTTAGTAATAAAAAAATAATGCTGAATAAAATTAATCCCTTTATATATACTAATTAAATCATTATATTAATCATTGTATGTAATTTACTGATTTGATTTGAACGAATCATTTTCAAAAATTCAAGAATTCAAGCCCAGTTGCTTACTCGTGCTAAAATGGTAGAATTATTCAAGTTGTTTAACGTTCTCAGATTTATTAAAGTTCTTTTCCTTACCTTTTCTTAAAACGTATGTTTGATATACAGAAAGAGAGCTTTAAAACAAAAAAGATTTTCATCTTTTCGACATTAATGTCTTATTTTAGTTGAAAAATCTCTAAGATGTTTCAGTAAGAAATCTATGCAAATATCTCTAAGGGTGAACATGAACATACTGAAAAATAAAATTCGTCCACTTCAAAGTCTTACCAAAAATAATTCAATAACGCACAAAAATATTTTTGAGAGTTGGTGCTTGTATAAAAACACATCAGAATGGACAAAACAAAAAAATTACACTTTAATTTTTATTTTACAAAAAGATTACTTGTAATTTTTCTTTGCAGTTTCAAGATTCATTACAAGAGTTTAGTTTATTAAATAAAGACATGATCAAAGAATTGAAAAATGTAAAGTTTAATGTCATTTTCAAGTGTAAACCTTTTTAAAAGAATTTTATTTTTTCATTTTAGCAACTGGTAGATTATTTTTTTCTGGACGTACAAAAGGGAAATAATTCTGATTTCTCTCTGACCATTTTACTAAATTTCATAAAAGCATATAGAACAAAAATTGTATTCTTAAACTGTTATATATACGATTATAATACTTTTACAAAGTAAAAATTAAGGCATCACTTGGATGCTAATGAATAATTAAGAAAGAACTTGAAGTGAACACAATCTATTAACATTATCATTTCAATAATTCTACCAACTCTGCCCATTTTTTTTGTGCAAACTCCAGTTCCAGTATTTGAATGGATTTTCTTAAATTCAGAATTATTTAAAATAAAAATCTCATTGGGTGCAATTGCATATTTTATAGTATGAAATATTTAAGAAAATAAAAAAAAATAAAAGCAATGAATTAAACTCAAAAGTATCATTTAACTAGCAAAAATAACTACTAATGTATAAAACAAATGAAATTATTTATTCTAAGTATATAAAATAAAAAATAAAAAATTAAAGTATTATATATAATGTTTAAGATATTTCATTTTTAAACATAAATACCAATTTCTTGGTTATTGCACTGCTGGTGTTCTATATTTAATTTTTAAGCTTTCAAGCATTTTTTAAATAAGGATATACAAATTTTGTGTTTTAACCTTTGAACCCACAGGCTACCATGTGTAAATAAAACATTATTTTCATTAGGTTTTAAGTAAAAAGTAAACTATACATTTACAAAATTCAGTTAATTAAACCTTAAATTCACTAAATAACATCAAAATATATCTCTAGAACAAATATTGGACTTTTAAGGAATTTAAAAATTTGTCATTTAAATTTTTCATTTATAATGAGTGATAAGAAAACATGTCCATTTTTAAACATGCCTAAAATTTTAATTACAAATGGAAAATAATTTTTCTTTTTAATCTGGATTAGAATAAGCTGATATCTTTCAAATTAAACTAATGGGTCAATTCACCAGTGCCTTACACGGACACCAAATTACATGAAATTTGGCACAGATCTTCCCCTTTATGAGTTAGGAAAGTACCAAATTATTTTGTGCTAGACCTTACTGTTCCAACTTGGGTAGGGCTGCAGAGTGTCACAGAATCTGTGTTTAAAAGACTTTTAAAAATACTTTCATACATTCAATATTTCTGAAATTTGGTATGTAGGACAAATAAGAACTGTAGAATCCAAATATCCAACTATTTTAACCCTATACTTGGTGTAAAATTTTATTTTACTCACCCAAATGCATGACTCCAAAATCAACAACTTTTCACTTAATCAAATATATCCTGAAACAACAAATTTTTCTGGTTTTTCTTCAGCCCAATATAAAAGTCATATATTAGGTCATAGTTTTCATATTTGCTACATTGTTTTATGGCTATTTTATTTCTGACAAGTGGAATAAATTGATGAAAACTTCTTGTTCCTGGGGCTGTGGATTTTTGAATCTCATGGTGAAGTCCCTTGCTTCCTCAACTTCCTCTTTTTCAATCAGAATGAATTTGATATCTGCAGATTTGCAATATTCAAACATAGATTCTGTGGAAAGGATTTGTTTGTTAGTTGATCTTCAGAGACTTTCTTTTGAGACTATACTTTTCATTGTCTCACCTATGCCATCACATAGTAGTTTGTTATGACTTGTTGCAAAGAAATTCTATTTTGCATTGAGTTCAAAATCTTTCTGATGATTGAACGAATTGGCAAAATTTTTACAATTCTTGTATTGCAGTGTGCAATCATCAGTAAATTACTAAATATATTCTATATTTGGCAAGGTAGCTTTGATTTTTTTCTGTACCATATAAACAAATGCTACATCATGTGAGTGGTCACTTGACATAATGCAGAAACGTTGATTTTACATTGCATTTTCAAGCTTAAAGTAGAATACCAGAGTATATAAAGTGAGGTAATCTAATGAAAACTCTGGATCTCATTTTGAACTACAAATTTGTAGTTCTCAGCAAAATCCCTCAGGAACAAAACTTTGCTATACCTAACCTCCTCTTTCCTTTGCTTTAAATACTTTGATTGTGATTTAGCCAAGTAAGAATGAGATGTTAATTTATTCAGTTAGCAAACAGCTAAATCAATGTAAGCTTGACAGGATTCCTTTTGTGTTTTCAAAGTTGATCAGCCAGTTGTCCATTCTATTGATTCAGCATTATCAGTATATCTTTCGATGGTGTCAAAGAAATTTTTCAAGCTGCCTTGATGATTTAGAACAATTTGGGTATCTATGAATCATACATCTGCTACTGGTATTACAGACAATATATTTCAAGAGATCTTAATATGATACATTCAGTGATTCCAATAATAATTTCTTGTTTTTGTGGATAGTGCATATATAAATAGCACATGTACCTGCACTACCAGCAAGAATATACCATTTTGGCCTTAGACTAAAAAATTTTGAAATTTCCAAAGGTACTCTTGGGTTCTGTTCCTTGAATGCTCTGAAGAGTTCCTTTAGGTTGCACAAGATGAATTTCTTCTGCTGATGAATATTATGTTTAATACTAATGTAGTCTTTCCTACCTGGCATCAGTCAAGTATATTCATTATCTTGGTAGAATGCTTCCACTAGCTGTGCAATATTGGACTTGCTTGTTTTTGATTCTAGCAGAGCAAAAACACCTTTTTCCAAACGCAATTTGCAAGCCTTGTGTACTATGTGTTCTGAAACACTAAACACATTTATGACTTTTGTGTGAACAGTCATTAGGGGCAAGTGTCAAGAACTGTATTTTCTTTTTGATGTCACTGTTTTCACTTTTGCTACAAGAAGCTCTATCATTTTATCAAAACACTTAGCTTTATCTAAAACCTGATTTTTGAATTTCAAAGCCTCATCCTTCAACAGCCAGAGTCAATAAACATTCATTGATGTTTCTCTTGTTTCCGCAGAAGTATTTGTATCAAGCTCTTCGTTTTTTTTGTTTTTTTTTTTTTTTTTTTTTCCCCATCTGATACACGTCATGGTTCTTCATTATTACTACCCTTTTCTGATTAAGCAGAAGTACCTGCTTCAGGCTCTTGTATTTGCTCATCCAATACACATCTTGGTTCTTTTTCATCAGGAAAAAGTTTGTGGATTTGTAATTGACAATTAGGGCAGAGTTTCTTGCCTGGGATTAGTTCCAACTTAACATTTGCCTTGTCTGCCATCTTCAATGAAATTGTTTTCAAACAACCTTTGATTTGCTTTTTATGATTTTTAAATGGATTACAACATCTCTTTTCAAGCTATTCATAGTTAGTCAACAAGGTCTGCTTTTAATGGTAACAGATATTCTGTATTTTTTCCTCATCAAGTCCTGTTCTATAGGCAATGAGCTTTGCTTCCAACTGATCAACTGAAATCAATCCAACCTGTTCAACATGACATGCTTCAACTGTTAGCTCAGTACAAATAAAACAATTCATCTTAAACTGAAAAAAGAACCTACTGTATTTCAATTATCCTGTGTGACCTAGTAAAAAATCCAAGTAGTTAGGAAAATGCCACCTTTCTCCTTGGATACTGGATGGTAAGTAATTGATGTTTCAGGACCAGACAGACAGGATCAATCCAAGTCATAGGAGGGTCATTCAAAGTTCCCAGTTTGACCTGATTTCATCTTTATCACATGGCCTTGGTACCACAGATCTTGCCACTACAAAGATAGTGGTCAAAGAGAGTTAAGGAACTAGACAAAAATAGAAAATTCTTTGATACAATTTTAAGATGTTTTAAAGAATTTTTGTTCATTTAGTCATCCTTATTATTAAATTTTTTCAGAATGAAAAAAAAATCATGTTTTTGTTCCATCAATTGATTATTAAAATTTGTAAAAAAAAAAAAAATTATAAAGTAGATCAAAAACAGTAATAAAAGTATTTCTTTCAACTTCATAAATATGTTTAGTGCCATAAATATTCTATGCACTGTTGATTACCCTATAAGAGGCCATGTTTAAACAATTTAGTCTATATACACAAAATTTAGTGCACAATATAGTTTAGGATGTAATTTTTTTAAAGATTTGTAGATTCATTTTTATTAGCATTTTCTTAGTGAAAAAAAAAATCCAATGTTTTTGTTTCATGAAAATAATTTATCAAAATAAAAATTTAAAAACACAAACAAAGAATTTCTTTCAATTTCATATGTTTTGTGTCATCTACAAATATTCTTTGCACTGTTGATTATCATGCGTGAGGCATTGTTTACAACTTGTTAAAGACAAATTATTCATACAAAAAGCAATATCTGCAAAATATATTTAAACTATTTTTTTAAATTAATAAAATCAATCTTATTGAATAATTTAAGAAATCACTTAACACAATATCAACATTTGAGAGGTCATGGAGCATTAGGATGAGTGTCTTTATTTATAATCTTTCACTGAAATCCTGCACGCACATCGAAAAAAAAAATCTAAAGATGGCAAGGTCATATCTTCTAAAGTAGACTTGAACCCCTCACAAAATTCATTGGTGACCTTGAACAAGCATAGTAGATGTTAAAAAAAAAATATGAAAATTGAAGAGGTCATATTTTCTACAGACTGTAAGTTACATAGGTGAAAAGTTTTTGTTTTTGGAGTCTTGCATTTGGGTGAGTAAAATAAAAGTTTCTATCAGGTATAGGGTTAAAATTGTTGGATATTATTATTGGAGCAGTAAAGTCTAGCACAAAATAATTTGGCACACTTTCCTAACTCACGAAGGGGAACATTTGTGTAAAATTTGAAGTAATTTGGTGCTGGTGGGTGCAGATTTCCACTTTTTGCTGATGCCTTGACATGAAATGACCCTAATATTTAATTTTGAAGAAGACACTTAAAATATTTAAAATGTGTTTTTAAATTTTTGTTATTAGAAAGCCTATGTACATACATATTTTGAATCTAATTATATAAATTTTCAAAAATATTTGCTTTGTGTATTTTGATATTTTTTATTTTATTTTTACAAACTGATCTTAAAACTTGTCATAACTTTAACTGAAATTTGATATTTTATTTTAAAATGTGCTTTTCACTTTATTAATTTTAACTTTAGATTTAAAATTGCTTATAAATATTTTGGTGTTAAAAGAATTAAATGCAAAACTAAAACTTTTTACTTTCAGATGGCACAGCAATTTAGTGAATGGTAATTTTAGTTGCTATGGAAACCAGTTCATCACCAAGTCAAACAGGTGGGAAACATGCAGAAGTAAAAACACCACGTGGTATCATCTTGAAACAATCTCAAGTTGTTGATGGTTTAGGTGAGGGTCATTCTGATTATTTATTAACTATTCTCAGTTACAATAAATAAACTTGCTTCTTTCTTGTTTTCTTCTATAGAAGTAAAAAAAGCATCTTTTGGTCAAGTTTTGTAATTCAATTACTGTTGTATTTATTTCCTTTTTTTAACTATTCACTTTAACTCAATTGTTCTTGCATGGCATATCAAGGTTCCAGATTTTTCCAACTTTTTCACTCATCGCAGAACTGTGCTGAAAAGATTTTAAACTGTTCTAAAATCAAAATTTTTCTAAACTTTATTATTTATCATTGCTAGTAGCATAAAAAACAACATTAAAATGTTCAGGAAATAGATGAAAAAAATAAAAAGCAAAATTATTAAAGTTTTAAAATGAATGAATTCAAAAACAAATGATTTGAATTTGATTGTAATTTTTATGAAAATTACCTTGAATAATTTTAAATTTGAAATACTTTTATTAATTTTATGATCAAATTAATGTAACTTTTATGATATCTTAAGGATTGTGCTCTATGCATTGATTTTCTATAGGAAGAATATTAGCACATTGCGAAAATTCAGCAAAGTTTTTATTTTTAAATTTCAATTTGCTGATTTGTTTCTTTGGCTTTAACAAAATTAAAACTTTAAACTATAATTAATTTTAACAGGAATCTTGTACTTGAAAGTCAATTAATCTATTTTTATGTTAATATTTCATAGATTTCAACTCCTGTGGTAAAACCATTTAGAGAGGTTTTAATAATTTAGTAATTCCACTTTGGTTTTCACCCTGTTGACTGGTGCTTTAGAATATGCCAACTGCATTTATGCAGAGGGGTAAGGTCCCTCCCTCCCCTTAAAAAATGTAAAAGCAAGGCCACCTGTTTGCTGTGGATGCTGACCTGTGATGCCTGAGGACGGGATCCTGTTAGTTGAGGGCTCCGGGTATTTAGTAGAATACTTCTGAATTCCAGCATACTACTTTGGTCCTTATTTGTGCTAGACTAGCTGTCAGAGGGATCTAACCAATTGGCTAGTCATGTCAAACCCTAGTACTATTCCACCCACCAAAAACACAACTTCACAACCTAGAAAAAGAAAATCATAACACTCACCAAACAAATGTAATCAAATTGGTACGAGAAGGTGGTGGCAAGGATCAGTCAGGTTATAACTAAAATGTATCATCAAAAATTAAAACATCAGAGGGGTAGAAGAATGAAAGAAATTATTGATGACTACATATAAATACTTAATCTGAGTACCATTTTTATATCCCTGAGATGCTTAGACAAATGGGATCTCTCCCAACCATCTCCCACAAGAGGGCTCTGAGGAAGGTGGGGAGCAAGGATGATGAAAGAAAAAATATATGGTAACAAAGAAAATGAAAAGATCCCTATCTGAATCAAGCCCTGATAATGAATCAGAATTGCATAGTTACTTCCCTCAATATATCATAATGGAGTCACTGTAAGAATCTCCTATTACAAAATTATCGCCATATTAATTTGAAAAAAATAATATACTCACAAATTACTCTATAACTGTTAAATGTTTTTTTAACAACACAATTCAAGTAGGAAAAATGTATGCAGAAAGATTTCCCAAATGATCAACATTTAATAACTTAAAAATCAAAACCTATCCACACCAACCTTATCTAGAGGTATTTGTCTATACTTCTGACATGAAGTAGTAGTTCCATTATTCACATTGTTCAGACTATTGTCCTCCTCTTTATTGCCATTATTACGTTTCAGCTGTTGTATGTTCTGGTTTTCTTCAGGTGCTAGGAATTTCAAACTGAACCCTTTATTATGATCTTCAAGGACACATGGCTCAGTGGATATTGATGTTGGTTAGTTCCAGTGACTTGACCTAATGAGTTGTGAGTTTAATACCAGACTACAGCAATAGTGAATAAATAACTTAGAGAGTTAAGTTAAAGAGGTATAACTACATAGCCACTAGAAATGTTGTCACACATAGAATAAGAATGATATACCTCAGTGATCGTAATAAAGGGTTCGGTTCAAAATTCCTAGCACCTGAAGAAGGCCGGGGTAATAATGGCAATAAAGATGAGGACAATAGTCTGATCAATGTAAATAGTACATCTAGAGGTGTAATCAAAAGTCCAAACCTGACAGCTTGCTCCCTAGAAGAAATCAAAGTTAATCTAAAAAGCAAAATGTAATAGATGCAACCAGAATAGCAAAAGAAATGGCCAAACGAAATAAAAATAGCCTATATTGTCATGAAAATGGCAACTTACATTCCTAGACCTCTAAAATGTCCTAACTGCCAAAGATTTGGCCATCATAAAAGATGTAAATGAATTCTGGTATGTTCAAAATGCAGCAGTACAGATCAAGAAACTAAGTGATAAGATGCCATAAAATTCATAAATTGTAATGAGAACCACCCTTACATCTTTGTAAAGTTTGGCAAAAAGAAAAAAATAATTGAGATCAAATATATGAGAAATATAACTTTTCCTGAATCCAGTGAAATTGCTGAAACACTAAACAAAATATTGCAATAAATTTTGCAAATGCAACCAAAACCCAACAATATAGGAATGAGAAATATGATTTCTATAAATTAACAATGTTAATTCAAGAGTTAAAGAAATTAATTGAAACAATGAAAACTGATATCAACTGGAAAAATCAATGATTAGACTGCATTCCATAAAAAAAATCTTATATACTAAATCAAAATACAGAAAATTCTAATTGGTTAAACTTAAAAATTAAAAGACTAAACGAATCATCTTGTCACGCATCTTGATCTAGAGATTCTTCACCTATAACCCAAAGAGGAAGATCTTGAACAAAACAAAGCAAGCAAGCCCACAAACTGGTCGAAAAGAAAATTCTACAAGGAAGAAATCACCTAAAATCAACCTTCTTCTATGTGCCCTATCCTTTCAGGATGTAGGCGATCATGGCTTTCCATGTCTCTCTATCCCTGGTGGCTTTTAATATGTTTTCTCCTGTTACTCTACACAACCCCGTTCCGTCATCCACTTGATCAGACCCTTCAAATATGTTATCCGCTGCCTTCCTCTGTCTCTTTTTCTTCTATCTGGCCTGTCAGTATCAGGTTCTCCAAGCCCTCCTTCCTCATTGCATGTCCAAGGAACTTCAGTTGTAACCTAGAAATCAAAAAATCAAGAAAATTCAGTCAAAAAGTAAACCCTGCAAGGAAAAAATCATCAAAAAACAATCCATAAAAAAAAATGGAAAGACAATCCAACAAAAATTGAAAACCTGAACAGTCATGACTAATAAAATTATTTAGTGGAATGCAAGAGGAGTAGAAGCAAATCAAAATGAATATCTTTTGTTTATTGCAGACCTATATGCTGCAATTATCTGCCTTCAGGAAGCTTTAAAAACTATACATATACAATTTTATTAGTAATGGTGGAAATTGAGCTTCAGGTGGTGCTTCTATATTAGTAAGAAAGGATATTTCTCAGAGCAAGATCGACCTCAATATAGAACTACAGACAGTGGCCATGAAAGCCTCACTACATAAATACTTGGTTTACATTCCTCCTAATGATCCTATGGATAAAACTGAATTAGATAAAATAAGCAGCAGGATATAGGATCTGCATTGTGGTGCAGTAGATATTGGCTCAAAATGAGAAATTGGAGAGCTGAATTCAAATTCTGTTTGAATTTGTTGCATTCACTTATGTGCAAATTACCTCTGGTAAATAGCAGAGCAGATTGTGTTCTATGGTCTTGGCAACCAGTCCACCACAGAAAGTAATAGCAACCTACTATGGAAAAGTCTCCTGCTCAGTCAGTCATGTCCTGAAAGAGACATGATTTCCCAAGTGTGTACCATATATGGCACTTAACTGACTGAAACAGCTTCCAAAATCACTTATTTTAATGGGAGATTTTAATAGCCATACCATCATATGGGTTGCAAAAGTACTGACCAGAAGGGAAGATTAATGGAAGATTTTATCAATAGAAATGACAAGTCATATACCTATTTCTACCTGTCAAGTAGTACATATACAGCAATAAATCTAAGTGATCCTGCAATATACCTAGACTTTAGCTGGAAAGTACATTATGATACATGGGGTAGTGATCACTTCCCAGTTGTATTGGAAAACTCTGGATCTTTACTAGATGAAAGAATACCATATTGGAAACTTAAGAAAGCCAACTGGAAGGGATTTAAAAATGCATGTGCCTTAAAACTATGTACCTCCATTACATAACAAAAAAATCCAGCTTAAAAAAGGTTCAAAACTTAAAACAAACTTTTTCTATCCAAAATGTTTATAATATTATGAAGAGGAAAGATCAAAGTAAATTTTATTTATTTTATAAACTTTTTTAATCCCTTTTAATATGTTCGAAATTTTGGCAGAAAATTGTGTTTTGATTTGGCATTAGCTTTGTCGAAAATATTACGACTTTTACAATTGATTACATAATTTTTTTATGTAACTCACTTTTTCGGTGACAAACACATTAATTTGGAAATTCTCGCAAAAATCAAATATTTGTCGGATTTTAATGAAACTTTCAGTACTCATTCACAAATGAATAAAATTAATTTTGAAATTATTACTTTTTTAAAATATTGATGAAAAAAAATTTTTTTAACTCTGTTACTCCCCGCCCACCTTCAAGTAAATTCATGAAATTTTAATAAATTTTAATTTTCTGGTATTTTCTTTATTATTAGTTAAATGCAGAACTCATCGGGAAATATAAAATCATGTATTTTTTTTATTTAAAATTATGATTCACTATACGAAAATCTGCTCCGAAGAGAAATATAAAAAATGCAATAAAACTTTGATATAATTTAATTTGATAAGCTTTTAATTGCTGGAATAAATAATAAAAATTAGGGACATTATTGTCTGAAGAAAAAAAAATTTTTTGATTACTAATAAAATTTTAAAAGAATTGTTTTCATTTTTTTTTTTTATTATAAATAATTCATAAAGTTTTTAAAATCTTTTTAAAATCTTTTAAAGAACTGAATTTTTTTTTTTTTATTAGTAGTTAAATGATTATACTGCCTATAAAAAAAAATAATTAATAAAAATTTTCACCCCGTATATTTTTAAAAAGAAAAAAAAATTAATTATTTGTGCAAATACGTTCAAAGTTATAAAGTATGATGTTCAAATTTATAAAGTACAGTGTTTCATATGAGTCAAAATGATTTTATAAGTTAACAAGTGTTCTGGGTTATTCCTCCTTTAGCAAAACATAGAAGAACGCAATTTCAATCTTACGATATTTTATTATCTGTTTCTAAAATTTTTATTTATTCAGAAAGCATATTCAAATGTCTGGCTATAAATCTAAACTAAAATTCTATAAAATATTATATAAATGCTGAAATTATTATGTTAAATTTTTAATTTCACTATTTAGTCCCCCCCCCCCCCCCCAAAAAAAAAAATTTTTTTTATCACGATTGGTCACCAGACATTGCGTTTCTGTCAACATCCAGTAGCAGTCATCTATTAACACATCCATGACTTACATAACAAAAAAAAGGGCTACCATAATTAATTTTTTTTTTATTGTAAATTTCTGGGAGTGATCAATTATTAATTGATTGAAAACAGATAAAGGTAAGTTTTAATATTAAAATTTGACTTAAATAACGTGCCAGCGCTGTATATTTTATTTTTGAAAGATTTTTAAAAACAGAAATTTGGCTACTGTTTACGTAATGTGTCAATCAATCAAAAATGGCAGTATTTTAAAAAAAAATTTTAGATTTAAATCAATATAATTTCGGTTAAAAATACACCAGTATGTTTTGTTTACTAGAATTATTAAATTTAATCTCTTGGCTTTCAATTAAAGCTAATTTTAAAGCTTGAAGATAACTTATTTATTTTTAAAATTTCAATTTCAATTTAGATAGAGAAAAATGACTGGACTCCAGTGGAGGTACCTACTTAAAACTTACACCAAAATCTAATATAGAGGACATCACTTATTTTACAAAAACTCTTGTTAGTATTGCAGTACAAACCAAAACCAAAATCTAAACCTGTCAAACATGACAGACCTTAGTTTAATGATACGTGTGAAAATGTGATCAGATTGTGTCATGCAGGTCTATGTAATTTCAAATTACATCTAACCCAAGAAAATCTGAATATCTACAAAATAAATAGAGCTAAAGCATGCAGAATAATTAAAGAATTCAAGCAATTCTCATGGAAGAACTTTGTATCTGATATTAATTCTAGCACCAAAACCAAAACAGTATGGAATATGATTTGGAAAATTGCTGAGAAAAATATAAGCACTGCATTGAGACATTTATATCAAAGCAATATTAAGGCAACTAACAAAGAGGATGTTGCAGATTTATTAGCACAAAACTTCTCTCAAAAAAACTTTTCCTCAAATAATACTAGTAACCTATTTCAGAATATCAAAATAAATGAAGAGAAGAAAAAATGAAATTTCTACTCTAATAATAAAGAAAATTACAACCAGGCTCTTACTTTAACAAATTAAAAAAAAAAATCTCATAACTCAGCAGTTGGCCCAAATGAAATTCACTATGAATTTCTAAAAGATCTACCAAATATTTCCCTGAACTCAAAATTTTCAACAATAAATTCAACAATTTTTCAGTGGTAATATTCCCAGTTTCTGGAAACAAGCTATCATAATTTCAATCCCAAAATGTGGAATGGACTTAGAAAATCCCTTAAACTATCATCCAACAGCACTTACAAGTTGCATGTGAGTCATTCCATATCGATTCACTAAGGGATTACACCCACCAACACCAAATTACTTGAAATTTGGCACAAATGTTCCCCTTCATGAGTTAGGAAAGTGTGCCAAATTATTTTGTGCTAAACTTTACCATTCCAATTTTTAGGCGCATGGTGGGGTATATATTTTTCCTAATTTGGCTCTAAATTGAGGCCACGCAACATTGCTGGATCTCAGTGTTTTTTAAAAATTAAAGAAAAATACTTCCATACTTTCAATATTTCTGAAATTTGGTTTGTAGGGCAAATAAGAAGTGTACAATCCAGATATTTAACTATTTCAAGCCTACACTTGATAGAAAATTTTATTTTACTCACCCAAATACATGACCCTAAAATCAACAACTTTTCACCTATGTAGCTTACAGTCAGTCTATTGATAACATGTCCTCTTCAATTTACATAACATTTTTGCCTAACATCTACAATGCCTGCTCAAGTTCATCAAAAGAGTTTGTGAGAGTTTTAAGTTTACTTCAGAAGATATAACCCTGCCAATTTGAGTTTTTTCTATGTATGTACAGTATTTCCGAGAAAGATTATAATTAAAGACAATCATCCTAATGCTCCATGAATTCTAAAATGTTTATCTTTTCAATTGGAGTAGATAGACTAAACTATCACCCGGTTCACACTCCACCCACATCTATTGAACAGGTGAAGAGGCTCATCTCTTGTTTCCTGTTTAGGATGTGGCTTCCAGTTCTCTCTTTTCCAATCTCTTCACTCTTATGTAGCCCCCTGCACATCAGTGGCGTTACGGCCTTGTTCGGGGTGACATGATTTTAAAAAAAAAAGTAACTTCTTAAACTCTTCAATAAAATTGTTTTTATTCATTTTAAAAAATAATTTTAATATATTTTGCAGATATTACTTTTTGTACAGATAGATTGTCTTTAAAAAGCGGTAAACATTGCTTAATGTATGATAATCAACAGTGCATAGAAAATTTTTAAATAGCACTTAACAAATGAAGTTAAAAGAAATTCTTTCTGTTTGTGTTTCTTTTAATTTTATTTTGATAAATTATTTTCATGAAACAAAAAAAAAACATTTAATTTTTTCATTCTCAAAAAGTCATAAGATAAATGTGAATCTTTAAAACATAATATTTGTAGTTGGCACTTAACATATTTATATAGTTGATGGAAATGCTTTCATTAATTTTTTTAAAATTTTTATTTTTTAAATGATTTTTCAAAATTAATTTTATGAAACAAAAATATTTGATTTTGTATTAATCAGAGAAAGTCATAATAAAAATGAATATATAAAGAGTCTTTAAAAGATTACATTTTAAACTACACTATGTACTAAATTTTGTTGTGAATATAAACTAAATTGTTTTGGATATAATTTTTTGTAAAGATAATTTATCCATCTTGGACAAATGATAAACTCTACCATTTGCTGTTGTAGGAACATCAACAGTGCACAGAATATTCATTAATGGTACAAAACATATATCCTTAAAATCTTCTTTCCAGTAAAATGAATGTGATGGAAGAGCTGGGTGCATGAACTTAATCAGCAAGTCCTTATTCTCTATATCAATTTCCAGGAACATGCCAATCCAAATGTTATTGTTGCACTTACAACAAACATATCCTGAAACAAAAAGAAATTTACTGGGATTTTTTTTTCAGCCCAATACAAAAGTCATATATTATGTCAGTTTTCATCTTTGCTACATTGTTTCATTACTATTTTATCTCTGGCGAGTAGGATAAATTGAAAACTTCTTGTTCCTGGGACTGTGGATGCATTTTCGAATCTCATGTTGAGACTCCTTCTCACTTTCTAAACTTCTTCCTTTTCACCCAGAATGAATTTGATACCTTCAATTGCAGATTTACATAGATTCTGTGGAAAGGATTTTTTGATAGTTTGTCTTTGGAGACTTTCTTTTGACACTATCCTTGTCACTGTCCCAACTATACCATCACACAGTTGTTTGCTATGACTTGTTGCAAAGAAATTCCATTTTGCATTGAGCCCAAAATCTTTCTGATGGTTGCACATATTGGTAAAGTTCTTATAATTCTTGTATTGTGCTGCACAAGATACTCAATATTTTATGTTTGGCAAGGTAGCTTTCATTATCTCAATAATTTTTTTCTGTACCATATAAACAAATGCTACATCATATGAGTTGTCATTCAACATAATGCAGAAACATGGATTTTGCATTGCATTTTCAGCACCACTGGATGTAAAGTACATTGTGAAGTATTCCAATGATAACTTTCGTTCTCATCTTGAACTATAAATTTGTAGTTTTTGGTAAAATCTCCCAGGAACAAAATTTCACTACCACTAAATTCCTATTTTCTTTGCTTTAAGTACCTTGATTGTAATTTAGCCAAGTAAGAATGAGGTGCTAATTTATTCAGTTGCAAAACAACTAAATCAATGTAAGCTTGACAAGATTCCTTTTGTATTGTCAAAGTCAATTGGTCAGTTGTTGTCCATTGGAGAACTCTATTGATTCAGCATTATCAATATATCCTTCGATATTGTCATAAAGAAAATTTTTAAGCTGCCCTGATGATTTGGGACAATTTGGGAACCTATGAATCATACACTCTCTGGTATTACAGACAATATATTTCCAGAAATCTTTATATGATACATTCAGTGGTTCCAGTAATAATTTCATATTTTGGTGGATAGTGCATACACATACAACATGTGTATCTGCACTACCAGCAAGGACACACCATTTTGGCCTTAGACTACAAAATTTTGAAATTTCCAAAGGTACTGTTGGGTTCTGTTCCTTGAATGCTCTGAAGAGCTCCTTTAGGTTGCACAAGATGAGTCTTTTCTGCTGATGAATATTACATTTAATACTAACATAATCTTTCTTGCCTGGCATCAATTGAGTATATTCAACATCTTGGTAAAATGTTTCCACTAACTGTGCAATATTAGCAGGCAAAGACTTGCCCCTTTTTGGTTCTGGCACAGCTAAAATACCTGTTTTCAAACACAACTTGTGAGCCTTGTATACAATGTGTTCTGAAACACCAAACACATCCATGACTTTTTTGTGTGACTAGTTGGTAGGGGCAAGTGTCAAGATCTGTATTTTGAATTTAGTTGATTCCACTGTCTTCACTTTTGCTACAAGAAGCTCTATCATTTTATCAAAGCACTTAGCTTTATCTAAAACCTTCTTTTTGATTTTTAAAGCTTCATCATTCAACAGCTCATAGTCAATCTTTAATGACTTGGCTACTTTGGTCTTTACACATTGCATTGCAGAATAAATTTTTCTCTTACTTAAAGTAGCTTTTCCTGAGTAATGAAGCCCCTTTTCTTTTTAGTGGAGAAATTCCAATAGCAGAGAAACATTCATAGATATTTCTCTTCTCTGTTTCTGCAGAAGTACTTGTATTAAGCTCTTTCATTTCTTCATCTGATATACATCTTGGTTCTTCATTATTACTACTCTTTTCTGATTCTGCAGGAGTACCTGCTACAAGTTCTTGTATTTCCTCATCAAGTCCTGTTCTATAGGCAATAAGCTTTACAACCATTGCATTCAACTGATCAACTGAAGTCAATCCATTGAATAAACCATGACATGTTTCAACTGTTAGCTCAGTACAAATAGAACAATTCATCTTTAACTGAAAAAAGAACTACTGTACTTCAAATCCAGTGTGCAAGTAAAAAATCCAAGTAATTAGAAAAATACCACCTTTTCAAGACCAAACAGACTGGTACCAGCTCTGGTCAAAGGAAGGTCATTCAAAGTTCCCCATTTGACCTGGTTTCATCTTTATCACATTATCAAGTTACTTCGAACAATATCAACATTTTAGAGTTCATGGAGCATTAGGATGATTGATTCTAATTATAATCTTTCTTGGAAATCCTGTACATACATAGGAAAAAACTCTAAAATTGGCAGGGTCATATCTTCTTAAGTAGACTTAACAACCATCACAAAATTTTTTAGTGAACTTGAGCAGGCATTGTAGATGTTAGGCAAAAAATATTATGAAAATTGAAGAGGTTGTATTTTTGATAGACTGACCGTAAGCTACATAGGTGAAAAGTTGTTGATTTTAGGATCATGTATTTGGGTGAGTGAAATAAAATTGTCTATCAAGTGTAGGCTTGAAATAGTTAAATATCTGGATTGTACACTTCTTATTTTCCCTACATACTAAATTTCAGAAATATTGAAAGTATGGAAGTATTTTTCTTTAATTTTAAAAAAACGCTGAGATTTGGCAGCATTACACGGCCTTAATTTAGAGGCCAAATAGGACAATTATACACCCCCCTTAAAATTGTAATGGTAACATCTGGCACAAAATAATTAGGCACCTCATGAAGGGGAACATTTGTGCTAAATTTCAAGTAATTTGGTGTCAGTGGGTGCAGATTTAAACTTTTAGCTGGTGTTTTGACATGAAATGACCCATATAGAAAACATTTCAAAGTATTGTTAAGAATAGGCTTACTTGGTTCCTGAAAGTTAATAAAATTTCAAATTTACAATCTGGCTTCAGAAAGAACAAAAGCACCATCATTCACTTGAATGATGGTGCTTTTGTTATTGATAAGAATTGGTAATCTTCCTTTAAGTCTTTCATGATACCATATCTCCATGTGGCATCAAGTATTTTCTAGGTCAAAGAATACTGTTATTAAATGTTCTTTTTGATGAAAGAATTATTGGAAATTAAAAAACAAGAAGAACCCAATTATTACCTGGAATATTGTAGCTAAGTCCAAACATTACAATGGAAAAGGAGATAAATGTAATCTATGCCTCTTAGAAAAATTTGTCATCTTAAACCATATCAAGAATCCAATTTTACTTAATAAAAAAAGTGATTTTATGACCACATGCTGTCATAGAAAAATGCTTATTTAAATTCTTACACCCAGATTGATAAAGATCCCTCTTTTTATGTTTGCCTATTTCTTTCTCTTTCTTTCCCCTGAAACATTACTTTTAACAATTATGACTTTTATTTTTGCTCCTTATATTTTTAATTCTTAATTTTAAATTTTGCTTCTTAATTTTTTCATTTTTCTTTTGTTTTTATTTTTATTTATAATTTTATAATCTTAAAATTTTAATTTTCCCTACATTTTTAAGCACATGTAATGTTTGAATATTTAAATTTTTACGTCTCATGACTTACGCCTCTTTGATTTCTTTTCCCTGCATTTTATTTTAATTTTAAGTTTTAAATTTTTATCTACATATAACCTTAGAATGTTTAAATTTCAAATCTTGTTATTAAAAAAAGCAGTTACTTAACTTTATAAGATTTAATTCCCATGAACATCGAGTGAACTTAAATTCAAATCTATTAAACTGTCAGTTTGAAATATGCACCTGATGATTGCATAACACATAAAAATCTGAGTCATGCCAGACGTAGGATAATATGTATATTTATTAACATATATATTCATCTGAGTAAAGAATGAAGAAAGTATTAACAATGTTCAAAATATTAATTTAAAACTGCTCAATATAGAAATAGAGCTATGAATATTTATTATAAATTATAGTTTAGAACATGTACAAATTATAATTTACTGCAAAAGTGTACATTTTGTTTCATCATTGAAAAAAACAATGTCTCATCAGGTAGTTAACAATGATGGTACTAAACATTATTTTTGAAAAAGAAAATAAAAAAATCTCACTTCCCCTTTATTTTTGGAAAATTATTGTTGAAGGATAAGAGGTGATTTTAAAAGCGCTTTTCAGAAAAGTTAATAGTATTTCTGATATAAATTTTAGTATCCTTAGGATTCTCTATGGATGAAATTGAACACATATATACCAGGGATTTTGTTAAACATTTGTTAGGTAGTGGACATTGGTTTGGGTTTCTACAATTATAAGAGTTATTATTATGGGGCAAACTGACATGGGTGTTAGAGTTGTTTTTCTTGTATGATTTCAAAATTTTATTGTTATCTAATTTAATTATTTTTTCTAAGTTGTAGGAGCAACTGTAACTGAGTTTTATTGTATTCCTATTGAAAATTTTGCTTAAATGGTTATTTTTGGGAAAATGCTTATCTATTAGTTTAAGAAATTTATGTCCCAGTTTAAAATTAACTAACTGATTAAATGGAAGGTTATACCATATGATTTTCCTGCTTCTATTTTTCCTTTTTGAGCGACTAAATTTTTTCACAAAATTGATTTCGGAAGATCGATAACCGCTGTCTTTAAGAATTTTACTGTAAGTTGTTTTGTGCTTATTGAATATTTCCTTATTTGAGGAGTGTTTGTTTATGCAGCGTTCAACTGGAATATGTTTGATAATGAATGGTGGGTGATTATAGCTAGGGTTTATATAGATTGGGCTAGCATTATTTTTCATGTAAAGTTGAATTGTTAGAAATTAAGTCTAATGTTATGTCTAAGAAGTCAACTTGTTTTATATTAGGGTTAATTACTATGCCGAGACCAAAAAATTTAAAAACTTTATGAATTAATTTTCTCTCAACCTTACTTCCAGTGGATTTATTTACTATCATGAGTCAGTCATCTCTATAAAATCCTATATTTTTAATGTTGATTTCTTCATATGCCGTGAGATTGTACAGGAAAAATAATCCGACTAAAACTAATTTTACCAATTTCTGATTTTGTTGGGTTGATAATCCTACTGGTTAATTTTCAATGGATTTGTGGTTTATGATCTTTTAAAAGTATATACGCCTCCTTCATCGTAATTTTAGGAACTGTCACTGATTTTTAATTTGTCAGTGATTTGTTTGTCTGCATGATTAATTCTATCAATGTGGTTTGAGTGTTCCATGTTAACTTTTTTGTAGGTTTTAGTTAGATTTTTCTTAATAAGTGCTTTATACTCCTTGGTACACTTTTGTAGTAAATTATAATTTGTACATGTTCTAAACTATAACTTATATATTTAGTTAAAAAACTTGAACCATTATTAGGGAACATTTGTATTTTCTGCTTATCATGAATGCATAGAGCACACAATTCTTGTTATGATACTCTGAGTATGAAAATTAATTAATAACATTTGTAAAATTATTCAAGGTGATTTAACTAGAATGTTTAAATAAAAATAAAGATATGACTTTTTTTAAAAATTACAATAACATTTTTAACTACTTTCTTTTCTTTTCTTTTTGTATTTATTTATTTTAAAAAGTTGAATGTTTTTTTTTTTTGTTTTTTTTTTTTTAATGTATTTCTTGAATGTCTTAATTGTATTTTTATTATACTACTAAAAGCTATAAATGATAAAAGAAATATAAAACATTTTCATTTCCGGATGATTAATGTTCGTTTTCGAATGGTTACTTGGTGGTAAAAAAAAATGTTAGTCTCAAGCCTTGACATGAGTTTAGCCCAATGTTGTAGGCAGCAATATCTTTTTTGACATTGTATGGATGGTGGAAATCGAAGTTTTAAGTATTGTCTAATAAATGTTGGCTTACAATACACAAATATCTTAAACCCATGCCCTATGTTAATGCATCCAGGTGGGTTAGTTGATTTTCTGTTTCCTTTTTCATTTTGTACTGTATACAAAGTTATACTGATTTTATGTGGTTCAGTCGTGCTTGCACATCTTCCTGGTGTGGCCAGAGTATGAAGGTATCATCTCTGTATCTAAATCCCCATGGTTGATTTTAGTGATGATGTTCCAAAAGCAGTTCAATTAAAGTATTTTGTGTATAGGTTTGCCATTACTGGAGATAATGGTGATCTTGTAAATAAGCCTTCTTTCTGCCAGTATATGTCAGAACCCAATTGGAACTATATTATTTGGACACTGAATGTCACCATCTTCATCAGGTTATCTTTTTGGAACTTCGTTTGCTCTCCTAAAGTTGGGTTCCATTCTGGCTTGTCTTGTGCCGCTGATAAAGCCTCATTGCTGAGAACTTTGGTGAATAAGCTCATAACATCTGATTTGAAAGGGAGCATCTCCGATGGTCTCCACAAAATGGGCAGTTCTTTATATAGGATGGAGACTTGTTTGTGGGTTGATTATATATGCAAGGCATATGCTCAGTAGGTGATAGGCCAAGCTCTGACAATTGACTATAGACCACAGTAGAATACTGTCTCTGAGAATTTGAGCTTACTCTAATATTAGGTCAGCTGTTTGCATATTGATTATAAAGTAGTTTTTGTTCAAGTTCTGTGACAACTTTCTCTTAAATTCTTTACTTTTCTATAACCATTATCTCCAACTATACATGAATTTTACTGGGTATTGTACATCATCATCATTGTGTTGTTTTAGACTTTTCATATCACTCTACAATATTTTGATAACCATTTTTTCCTTTTAAGTTCAATTTAGGAGAATAGGCTTTCTCCAGTGCTAACCTGGGCTTTAGAAATCATCAAAACTGCCTCTCCAGTTGGGGCTTTATTTTTTAAAAATCATTTCAACCTAAGCAAGGTAATACTGCTACTAGTATGTGCAGTGGATTACAATGAGAGGAAAGAAAAGAAAACAGTATAGTGTTGTAGAAAGCATAAGAGAGGGGTGGGAGTCATAGAGATAAAAGATGGAAATTGACATTGCATGTAAACTTTTGGAGATTTTATCTATCAGGGAAGCAAACATGGGAAAGGAAGTTCCACAGGCAGGAAGTGCAAGGAAAGAAACTGCTGGAGTACAATTGGTAGCTACATTTACCTATTTCGATGGTAAAAGGGTGGTACCCAGTTACACGAGTAAATTGACGAGGATGAGGCACCAGGGAATAAAGCTCATCAGAGCAGAAGCCATGAAAATACTTGTAGAAAAGACAGAAGGAAGCCACATTCCATCAATAAGAAAGTGACTGAAGGTGAGCAGCCATATCAGGACCAATAACATTGCAGATCCTCCTTTACCATCATTGTTAACTACCTAATGAGACATTGTTCTTTCAATGTTCAAAACAAAATGTACAATTTTGTAGTAGTTTACCCATGTTCTAGCATAATGATATATATATATTTCATTTGTAAACGAGTTATATTACGCAAAACAGGTTTCTACTATCTGGTGTCTTCAGCCGAATTACATTAACTGATTTTACTGTTTTTTATGAATGTTCATGTAACGGAGATTTTTTATGAATGCACAATTTAAAAATTGAACCAAAGATGAACAGCAGGAGTGCCTAACCAGATATGGCAACAGTATTCAATGCACAGATAAATGGTATATTTATAAATGTGCAAGATGGATTCTAATGAGAAAATCCTCTTAGCATAACAATCCAACCTTCTTAGCAGTAGACATAGCTGTTGATTCAAGGTATTTATTTCACTTGAGATCAGCTGAGAGAGTGAGGCCAAGAAGGTGCAGTATATTGCTTTCGGGAAGACTAGTGTGGGCCATATTAATGGAAGGTAGGAAAACTTCCCTGTGGTGGTCAAAGGATAGCAGCTTTATTTTGGAAGCATTAAAATTTACAAGCCATTTCTTACCCCAATCCATCACAGATTGGAGGTCTATTCCAAGTACTGGTCTACTTTGTCAACCCAGACAGATTTCTTATTGAGACAGGAGTAGTTTGTTGTATCATCTGCGTAACTACCAACTTCAGAACTGACTACATCAAGAAGAGCTTAAGACCTAGGATAGAGCCTTGAGGGACACCTGTGTTAACATGAAAATGTTTGGAAGTATGTCCATTTGGAACAGTCATTGTTTTACGATTTGACAAGAATGATTAGATTAAATTGAAAAATTGTCCAGTTACACCATAGCCCTATAGCTTACACAGAAGGCCAGTATGCCAAACCCTATCGAACGCTTTCAAGATATCCAGGGCAACAGCCTGGGCTTGCTGTTCTTATCAAGGGCCTGATATATGTACTAGGTGATGCTTGTTAGCACATCAGCAGTAGACCTGGCAGAGTGGAAGCCATACTGTTTGTCAGAAAATAATTTGTTGGATGTGAGATGCTGAATCATTTTAGCATTGATAATAGCCTTGAACATTTTGCCAAAAATCAGTCAGAGGCAGATAGGTCAATAGTTAGAAAGGTCAGAAGGTTCTCCAGAGTTTTTAAAGACAGGAACTACATAGGAGGACTTCTAACAAATAGGGAAGCAAGAAGCAGCAAAGAAATAGTTATAGAGTTTGAAAAGGACAGGAGAGAGTTCAGGGGCACATTTCTTAAATATGATGACTGAAATACCATCACATATACTTGTTTTATCAGAGTCAAGTTTAGAAGTAATGTTAGAGCCCAGAGAAGGGGTTATGTATATATCACTCAGCTCAGTTGTAGGAGCGAAGTCTGGTGTGGGTACTCCAGATGAGCCATTTGTGAAATTGTAAGAGAATTTGCGAACAAAGCAGTCAGCCTTGTTTGTTGTGGATGTGAGAACTTCAAAATTATTGAGTAGTGGAGGGATCAAAGATTTGCTGTTTAGCATGTTTTTGCATAGCTGCCAGTAGTCCTTAAAGCCAAACTTGTGGGATGCTATATGCTGTTTCATTCTATTAGCAAACAACAGCTTAGAATCATTTAGGACTCATATTCATTGCAAGCAGAGACAAAAAGGCACCTATTATGGTCAGATATGGCACTCTGGTAAAGCCAGAAGAAGTGGCTCCTGGCGGCCAAGCAAGCAGGAGAGAACCAAGAGGAAGAATGTGGCTTGAATAAGAACTTCCTGGATGGGATGAAAGCATCAATGCTGGCTTTGACCAAAGAGGAGATGCACAGTCTTCAACTGGGAGACTAAAATCTTGTTCCAAGGGACATTATAAAGGAAGTCACAGAGTGCCTCCCAGTCCGTCCTTTGATAGCATGAGGATATTCAACTGTTGGTCAGAGTGGCCTCTCAAGATGCTATGCAAGAGTTTGGGCTCCTAACTACCAGTCAAAAGCAGCAACCAGGAAACTGCCAACTTGGTACCCTCAAAAGGAAGCAATGTTACCATCATTCACACACATTACAAAAAAAAACTTGCGACAACACCACTATTAAGACCTTAGGAGAGGAAAAAAACTGGGAACTCCTTCCTAAATAGGAAACAATAGATGAGCCTTTACTCCTGTTCAAAAGAAGTGGGCGTCGTGTGAACCAGGTGATAGTAGGGTCTATCTACTCCAATTTAAAAAGTTAAAAACAAATTTACTAAGTTAAACTTAATTAAATCAGGAAATCCCTTACTAGTCCTTACACGAGAATTTTAAGATACCTATCCATGTTTTACAATAAAATTCTTAAAGACAGCGGATATCAATCATCCAAAATTAACTTTGTGGAAAAATCCAGGAGCTCAAAAAGAAAAAATAGAAACAAGAAAATCATATAGTATAACCCTCTTTTTAATCAGTTAACTTTAAACTGGGACATAAATTTCTTAAACTAATAGATAAGCATTTTCCCAAAAATAACCCTTTAAACAAAATTTTCAATAGGAATACAATAAAACTAAGCTATAACTGCTCCAACAATCTAGAAAAAATAATTAAAGTACATAACAGTAAAATATTAAAAGCACACAACAAAAATAACACCAACACTAATAACAATCTGCCCCATAATAACAACCTTTGTAACTGTAGAAATCCAAACCAATGCTCCATTCCTAATAAATGTTTAACAAAATCCCTGATATATATGTGTTCAATTTCATCCATGGAGAATCCCAAAGATGAAAAAATGTATATCAGAAACACCATGAATGTATTCAAAAAGCACTTTTACAATCACCTCTCATCCTTCAATAACAAAGAAAATCAAAACATAACGTCTCTTTCCAAATACTTTTGGAAGTTAAAAAACGAAAATAAAACTTTTTTCTTTCTTCATGTAAACTTCCAGTATATGAATTTCTTTTTAAGTGACCTTGAATTTTTTCTGAATAAAAGATTTGTTGCTGAAGAAGCAAGGTTTCCTCACTGAAATGGCCATACAACACATGTAATTTTTGGAGTTTAATTTGAAAATATGTATACATACAAAAAAAAAAAGATAGCGAGAGGTGGGGACAGACTATGGAGTCTAAATATAGGTCTCACTTGATGGTTGTTGAGGTTTTGAAAACTTTTTAGCACTACTTCCTCACAGGTATTTAAGTGATATTTGCTGATATTGACAACTGCTTTCACAGGCCGATAGTAGACATTTTATGATCTTTCAACTACTGTACTTTCTATATTTGTTTTATCTTCACCCTGTTTGTGTGATTCATCCAGGTCATTTTAAAATCTATTTCTATCCACTTCCAACATTATTTGATCAAGGAACAGTTTCTTCTGGTTTGATGGTTCACTTTATAATTGATGTTTCTTCTGGTGACTATTGTGGATTATTTCTCTAACCAGAGTGTTTTCTACTATCTCTGTAATTATCCATGCATTTCTGGAATGAATAGAATTTTGAATAGATAAGCTGGTTGGAATTAACTTCAGCTCTATATCTGGTCCTGGGTATGACCATAAACTGCATCCTGCAGCAAGGCCTCTGATTGGGAGGTTGTGAGGAGCATGGAACCACCTCTTAATTGCTGTTGTTCCCAGGTCTGCCCTGACCCAGGGTGGTAGCACCTGTTAGGGTCCCAGCTATGAGTAAATAGTTAACCCCCAAACCGGGGTCAAAATGCTATAAAAGTATTTACCAACAAAACTTCTTTGAATGTAAAATATTACCAACAAAACTTTTTTAAATGAAAAATATTACCAACAAAACTTTTTGAATGAAAAATGTTACCAACAACTATGATTTAAAATAAAAATACGTTTCTGGCCTTAAATGACCCTTTAGATGTTGATAGGCCGTTAAGCAGGAACAAACAAACAAACAAACAAACAAACAAATCAGCTCTATATCTACAAAGGAATATAAAATATTTGCACAATTCCACCACTGACTTCTCAAGAGTCATCTGAACTAGTGGATTAAAGCATTAATTCTTGAGTTTGGTTCAGTGAAAGTAACTGTGAAACACCACCAAAATGAATACAACTAATATGAAAGTATGGAAAGTATAAGAACCCATCTACCTTTCCAGATGGAATAAAGGATTTGGTTCAATATTTTGAGAATGTTACAATGACAGACATATGAAGAAAACTAGAAGGTACAGCAGTATTTTGTCAAAACTGCATTGTATCTCTTATGTTTAATAGTCAAATAATTTTAATAACAATGTATTTAGAACTTTCTAAAGCCTAGAACCTGTTCTCAGTAGATCTGTTTACTTTAGTAATTAAGATGGCATAAAATTTATAATAAAATGATTATATTAAGATTTTAGTTTATATAATGTTAAAAGAATTTCTAAGAACTTTTGCTTGTATGACCATTTTAAATTCTGTGTACTTCAATATTTTCTAAACTTAGCCAAAAAGTAATAAATTTTCTCTGAAAATGGTCCACTTATCTGTTTATTATCACATGAAATTTTTTATACCCTCATCATTAGCAAATATATAAAAGTGCTTTTATTTATTTATTAAAATGATTTTTTAAAATCCAAATGATTAGTTTATTCTATACCAAAGAAAACAATCATTTTGATTCTTTCCTCCACTTAAAATTCTTTTTACAAAATGAGCTTCTGCAAATTTAGCCCTGTTGTTTACATCTGCACTTTAATGTACTTACACTGCTTACAAAACCATTTCTCCTGTCGTTTGAAATTATTTTTCTTGACACATTTATAGAAATAGTTTTCAGATATTGTCTTTCCATAACACCTCATATTTCCAACTTGAAAACTACTAAGTGTCACATCTTCACTTTAAGGATTAGGCATTTCTCTATCATTATTAAGCATTTGTATATTATCAAAATTGTGTATACATTTTAAATATTATCCCATTTAGTTAAGAAAAAATATTAGGGTTGATAATTCATTGAATAATGTAAGTACTTAATCTCAAATTATCAGATAATAAATAATGCTCTTATTTAATCACTTTTAGTGCTCAGTATTCTTGCAGAATACTTTCTGCTGTTTTTTTTTTTTTTTTTTTTTTGTTTTTCTTGTTTGAATAACTTTATGGAATTCTATAAGATGTGTCTAATCTGAAGATGTTTATGATTTGCATTGATTTTTACCCTAGGAAATTGTTTTCTATCTTTTCTAAAACTTGTCTTGACTATGGTGCATTTGCTTTCTTTTTAGGAGCTTGGAGCTCTCTTCCAATTGTTGAAGGAGGTCTATTTGGTCCATTTGCTGGAGATGTGGAAAATGAAAAAGATGCTAAAACCTATATGTGGGAAGTAAGTTCTATGAATTTATAACTTTCATTATTTCCTGTCTGTCATTAACTCTTGATTTCTGTCTCTCTGGAGTCACAGGTTCATATCTGGTTGTATTTACATAATTTATGTACTTCTTTACTATTAATATTTACTTTTGTTTTAGTATGACACTGATTGTAACTAGATAATGTCTATCATCCCAAAGTTAATGTCTTAATTTAAAGAGCTTTTTAAAAAAATTTTCTTGGAATTAAAAATAGAGATATTCTTAAAATATCAATTTCTTAGGTTAAAAACTTGACAAATTTTTTTATTTATTTTTTTTTTTTCATAAATTATTAGGAATTCATTGAATGAAACCTGATCAGAAAATTTGCTTAAATCTCTATTCATCATGGATTGTATTTGTTTTATTTTTTACCTAAATTGCAACAAAAACAAAAAGCTGCCTATTTGAAGCTGCTGCTACTATTTGTGCAATGCCATCCACTGTTTTCTCTTTGTATGCTTGTCTTTAGTGCCACAAGCTAAGTACACTCCTTGGGAAAATGTCCTCTTCTCTTTTAAGAGGACAAATATTCACTCTGCATTTTATTCATCTGCAGTACACTCTTGTATCTCAATAGAAACAATGTTCAAGTTGCACTTGAGCCAGGAACCCATGTTCCATGGATGACACTGTTTCTTACTCTGTTTCTACCAATGTATAAGGGATATTTTCTTTTATGTATTCCCTCCATTTATTAGTAACACTTTGGTTGCTACAAATAAAGCAAGCCAAAAGATTGAAGCTGCAATATTGGATGATAACTGCATGAAGGATAACCAAATTGTTGGCTTCATCTAAAACTGGCTGAACCTTATTGAATTTTTTCTTGTGATGAAATTAATTAAAAGTACCTAGTTTCATGGGTACATATTTTATGTGGAATTTAGTTTTGGCAGAAGTAATTACTGTTCATTAGTGAAATATGCAAATCTCTAAAAATGTCAATTCTGTAGTGTAAGGAATCTGTTGTTAATGATAAACTTATATGTAATCATTCATTTTTAGTGATGCTTGTGCTTAGACTATCACCCTGGCAAATGAAGTGTAAGGGGCTGTTCTCTGAAATGTGATGTTTACACACTTATTTTAACTGCATTGCTCCCAATGAGAATGCTACTAATGATAATACTGTGAATACTACTTATATTTCATTGAATATACAGTCATATTGCATAGTTTAACAACTATATATTTAGAGGATTGCATTTATTATTGACACAACTAAGTAAATACTATAAAGAAATAAAACTGAAAATAGTATTTTTCTCTTGTATGGTATTTTGTAAATTTCTTAAAAAGTAATTGAATAAAAATAACTCTTTGAAGTCAAATTTCTTAAAAATGAATTCTGATCCTGTGCCTTTGCATTTATTTTTATCTATGAGGAAATTAATAAATTTAAATGAAATTTAGCTTTCAGGTTATTACTCTTTGAATTATTTTAGCAAGACAAATTACCAACATTTAGTAATTTTTCCTCATAATACTATGATTATTTACTAAATTTGATTTGGTACAGGACCACAGTTGTGAGGTACTTAGTAAAGATCAAGTTTATTTACTGCGCTGACAAATTAGTCTATGAAAAAAACTTGCTACCCATAGTAGGCAGCAGTCTCTAGTCATTGTATATAATTGCTAATTATTATCAATAGATTTAAAGCAAAACTATTTGATTTGTTACATAATGAAAACTGTCCTGATTTTTCAATTGGAAAACAGCTTTGCTCTGTGACATCTCTTTGTTACACTCTTCATATTCTTTTTGATTTTTGAAATTGTTATAAATGTGTTGTTGATATGAAATGTTGGGCTCTACTTGCTTGAGAAAATACTAAATTTAAGTTTTGAAAACCTAGTTTTTTCTAATTTTTATTTTAACTCAGATATTTTAACATCTTAAATTGTAAATATATCACTGACAGTATACTTTACTTTTTCTGTATTTTAATGTATAACATTTACCCTTGTGAGAATCAATGTTTATCACATTCCTTTACACTGTATTTTTGAATTTTACTTGATGTGCATGGGTGGTGCAGTGGATATCAGCTTGAAACGAAAAATCAGAGAGCCGAGTTTGAATTCCAGTTGAAGTCATTACATTCACTTAGGTGCAAATAACCTTGGAAAAGGTATTAATCCATCATTTCTCCCTCCAGCTATGGGCGAAATAGCAGGAGAGATTGTGTTCTGTAGCCTTAGTTGGCAACCAGTTTACTGCAGAAAGTAATGGCAACCTTCTGCCTAGTCAGTCATGTCTCTTTCGAGACATGATCATCCAAGTATGGAACTTAATTGACTGCCTGACTTGACATTTGTTTTTCATCGTTGATAACCATAACATTCAACTTACCTTCTTATTTGTATTTTCATCTAAAGTGTAATTTCTTTTCATTTGTGCTATTCTTTTCCCCACATAATAGCAGAAACCTTTTTGTGTTTTGTTTTGTGCCATTTTTACAAATTTCAGAAAAAGTGCTCTAGCTATGTTTAGAATATAAGACCTTATTTGTGAATACATTTTTGACAATTTTTCTTCATCTTGTAAGCTGATGAAAAACTGTCAAAAATGAATAATGAAAATATTTGATCTCAAAATTTAAACAATTAGTATGCGATTTCGAGTCATATGTATTGCTTGTTGCATTTGCTTTCATCTTCACACCTACCTATTGTTCACACAAATAATAGCAACTGACTCTTCTCTGTCCCCACTTTACCTGCCATAGGAGTTTAACATCTACAGTGCAAATTGGTTGCAACATTTACCTAGCTTAAGTAAGTTACTTTATTTTATACACTCTCTTCTATTTCTGCTTCAAATGATCTTTGTTCTTAACTGTATGTCTATTTTTATTTATCTAGGTTGTTTGATCTTTTATTTTTATAAAATTAAATGGATCACTTGCTAGCATTTACAAACCTATTAATTTTTTTGACAAATTTTCTCAGGCTGTTGGGTCTATAAGTTAATTTATTTAAGCTTTATCTTTTTCAATAGAATGTTTCAATTGTTGATATCTCAAGATTTTGTGTTCTAACAGTCAAAGATAATGATCAGAAAAATGTACGGAATCAACCCTAACTTATACCATAGCCTACTAATATATACTGCCTGATATGCCACATAAGAGGCTACTATTCTAAGAGGCCGTAGTTCCTATTACCAAAGATGTTTTCAGCTGGGGCTGCATAAAACGTTGAAAATTTGAAAGGGAAGTAACTCAAAAGTCGTTTCTATTAACTCTTAAAATAACGAGTAATTAACCTCTATTTATAGGTGAAAAGGATTTTATACTAATTAGTATAAAATGCTTTTCACCTCTTTTATTCATGCTAATTTGTAGACCAAGAGTAAAATTATGAGTAGCCTCTCCTGTTTTTTATGACCTAAGTGATCTTTGTTTACAGCTACATGTTGAGTTGAATACTTTTGTACACTTTGAAACACGTTTTAAATATTGTAAAAAAAAATAAATTATGGTCTATTTTAAATACTGTTTAAGTTTTGTTATATTTTGTTTAACAAAATGGTGAACAAATGTTTCACATTTGGCTGCAAAGCTGGATATAAAAACCACAAAAAGCTATCAACTTTTCATTTCCCACATGGCAAACCTGATCTGTTTGAGAAATGGACAAAATTTGTAAATCGTGCTGATCAGATTTCGAAAAAAGCTAGTTTTTATGTGTAAAACATTTTGAGGAAGAATTTATTTTGAGAATTGGTCCCTGCATCCAATAGCAACAATTCTTTTGGAAATAGTGAACACTAAGCCATCTCTTTTACCGACATCAAACAACTAGAAAGCCTCCAAAGGATCAAGATGATTAACTACCAAATTTTACTTCAGCAGATACTATTACAAGTTTTGATGATTTGAAAGAAACAAAATGTTACCCCACCAGTTTCAGGTTTTGAAAAAAATGAAAAATACATATGGATATTTTGAATTGATTTTGATGAGACAAATTTTCCATTACTGAAAGAGTGTATTCGGATTGACAAAAATTTCCATGTTCAGCTTCAGTATTATGGAAATCTAATACCATTACCACAGTGGTTTGTAAATGGACACAATGCTAAACTTACAAGGTTTAGTATATTGAGAAATTTTCCCTCTTACATTCAAAACATTGTAATTAAACACCCAAATTCCATACTAAAGGAATTACAAAAAATACAACATTTTAAACCTAAGGGCCGTTCCTCCTTTTCTCCCAAATTAATCAGATACTTTTTATTATTGCGCTACACTTCTCAAGCATATAAACTACTGGTTGAACAATTACGTTTCTATCATTTTCTTCATTAGAAAAAATACAAAGAGGTGATGTAGCTTGCAAAATCTCTCTTGAGAATAGGTAAACTTTCTCAGGATTGTATCTTGATATTAGATGAAATGTAACTTCAAAAGGGAACATAGTTTCATGGTGGGAAGTATGTTGGTCCTGATGAAAATGGCAACTTATACAAAGGTATAATGGTATTTATGATTTCAGGGTTGAATTCTGTGGTTAAATTCTGTCCTGAAGTGACTGTTACTAGTGACTGGCTCTCAAGAAATAATTTCTTGCATTGTACAGGTTTCAAATGCAGGATTTAATATAAGGGCTGTAGTTACAAAAAACGAATTTGAAGGAGATAAAAAAACATTTTATTACTTTTCCAGATTTTCCTCACAAAATTTTTCTCTTCTTTGACACTGTTCATTTGTTGAAGAATATTCGAAATAGTTTTCTAACCAAAAGTAAGTTTTTGTTTCTTTTTGATTTTAATATTTCAGGCCTTTATCTTCCCAGTCAGTAATATTAGCTCGGTCTGATATACATAAAGTATATGACAAGGACAAGTTTTTGGAAGCTACACTATGAAAAGCACCAAAACTAACTTTCAAAGCTCTACATCCCAGTGACAATAAGCAAAATGTCAATTTGGCTATTGCTGTATTTCACAAGACAACAATTACTGCTTATATAAGCTATTTTAACAGACTGATATTGTAAATTTTCTCAAATTGATATGGAACTGGTGGATAATATCCAGTTCTAATCAAAGATTTACACCTAATTTTTGGAATAATGTTGTTACTGCAAATGATGGCAAAATCAACTTTTACCAAAGATTTTCTGGGTTGAGTCAAAAAAGATTCTAACGTTTTCCTCACTGTGCAGACTAGCAAAGCATTTGTCACAAGTTTGAGAGCACAAGTAATGCTTATGCAAGAACTACTGAATGACATGTATGAATATACATGTCATTCATGAATATACATGTCATACACCCGTAGATTTGAGTGGAGGGAGATTTTTTGGTGAATCTTTGAGAGTTACAGCAGGTTTCAGTTTGTAGGTCCCTTTTTATTAAAAGAAAATATTAACATTTGGGAAGAAAACCTCAGGCCATTGTAAAATAAAAATTTGAATAATCTTGATATTTTGTCCAAACATGAATCGGAAATAAATGAATTGTGTTTGCCATCTGACAGCAAAGAAGTGGCATATTCAATTGCTGGATATGTTGCAAAAAACTTTTGAAGCATTTAACTTTGATATTTGTTCTATTTGTATGGTTGGCAATGATGTTGATATCACTGAGAATCATTACCTTGATTTATTATCTTGAAGAGGTTTGACAATTTCATCCGCCCAAATTGCTAAATTTATTTATTCTTGCTTTGCAATTCTGGATTTTTCTAATCAATTCATTGAAAAACATAGGCAGTCTACAATCAGAAAGTCAGACACTTATTCCCCAAAGTATGCTTTTACATGTGTGCAGCACATTGAAAAGGGGTATAAATTTGCAAAAGAATTGTTATAAATATATTGTATAACAACAAGCAAAAATTTTCTTTAGATGAAATTAGAAAAGATTCTTTAAAAGTTTTTAAAAAGCGGCAACAGTCAAAAGAAAATTGAAATTAGAGATGAACAATTGCCTTTATTCTATTTACAATTTTTATTGATTTTCTTGTGCTTTGTAAAAATACTTTATAAAATTCCTCTGGTGAAAAAAAAAATGCCATTTAATAATTTTTACTGTGCTATGGCAGAGTGAATTACAATTAACTTTTCTTCTAATCTTTACTTATTCATGTGCTTTGTAAATAAACTTTGATATTCCTCAAAAAAGATATCCTTCCAATAAAATCTTTAAAAAAATCTTTTGTCTATTCAATTAGTTTTTTCACATTTGTAAACAATGATTTGCAAGATCAGAGGAAACAACTCTGAATTGATTTTTTAAATTTGAATGTTTTACTTTGGACAGAATAACATAACAATATGTTGGTAGAATTTATTCAAGCATTATTTCAGATGTTAACATACATTCACAGAAAGTGACTTCTGAGTAACTTCCCTTTTCCTTGAATTTCAATGGTCTCTTAGAATTGTAGCTTCTCATGTCACATATTAGGCTGTATATATTAGTAGGCCATGCTTATACTAAGGACTTTAATGAAATTTTTCAGTAGTTCTTGCTTGCTTTGGATTATTTATTTTTCAACTGCTAAGTTCATTTTATGTTTTTTTTTAAATTGCCAATTTTATTCATTGTTAGCAAACTTTTAAATTTATAATGCTCTTATTTATTTGAAACCTGATTTTTGTATGTACATGTTTATTTTGCTTTTGGCATCAGCATGTTGTGGATGTAAAATTTTGTTGTTAAACAATGAGACAGTAAACAGTAAAGAGTTTGTGCTAATAGTATTGGAAATTAAGTGTAAAGTGCATAGTCTTAAATATTTTATAAAACAGTTTAAATTGGATTAAATTTGTATATTTTTGCAAACTGAAAGATGAGCCTAATCATATTTTCTATATGCATTTGAAATCTTTACTTTATGAATTTATCAAGTTTTTAGGTGCCCTGTTAGCTATGGTTTCAGACTGCACCTCTGCAAAGGTAACTCCACCTGATGAAGCATCCTCGGTGGTTGTGAGGAGGCTGGAGCCATCTTTTAGTTGCTGATTTTTCAAAGTCCACACTGACCTGGAGTGGTAGCAGCTGTTAGGGTCACGGCGATGTGCAAATAGTTAATCTCCAAATTGGGGTCAATAAACTAGGAAAGCATAGAAAAAAAATTTTATAGTAAAAATACAAGCAGTACAATTTTAAAAAAAAAAAAAATTACCAGCAATACATTTAACACTCAACAAAAACACACTGTTGTGGGGAGTTACCCACTGAATAATGGACTCTTCTTTGCCGATATTAACTGAGAGTTAATTACTCTTGAGGACAGAGCTGGGGCGACAGAGTACGACTTCAGTTCAGCTCAGCCTAGTCTGTTTGTCTGTCAGTCACTTGTAGCCAAGCTATTATTACTCTTTCTCTTTGTATCAACTGGCAACGAAAAATATAAGAATTTACACAAGGAAGGAAAACCTTTTTCATTAACGAGCGACGGAGATATAAGAATTCACGCAAGAAAAAAAACTTTTTTCTTTGACCACTATCGCCACATATCAATTAGCAACATTGGAAATACAGAAATTGCAAACATCAATGGTTGAATGTGGATTTCAAGTACCAAGGGATAGTCCCTCACCCCCCATATATAATCGGTTGAAAAAACATGAAGTATCAAGAAAGGAAAAGTATATACCCCATCTAAACCAGCCTGCAACTAATTAAAAAAAAAAAAAGAGAAGGAAAAAATTCAGTCGAATGAAAAAAATACCCGGAACAGCGTCACAGAAAATTCTTTAAGTAGATTCATTTTGAGCTTATCTCTTTCTCTTTGACGTACGTCTAACGAAAAAAAACTGTAACTACAGTTAGTGTTTTCCTCTCATGTTTACGAAAAATTGGTCATGTTGAGTTTGAAAAAAAAGTGGAAGACTTACAAAGTGATAATTCAATTAATGAAAACTCAGTTGGATCGACAACAAAAAAGCAACAAGCAGTTACAACAACAATAATTATTTATGGAGCTACATAAACAACATGGATTTACTAGAATAAGTCTTTAAAAGGACTGAGGAACGACAAAATCAAATTGAAGAGTTACTTCTTAAATCATTAAATAGCAAACAAACTGAGAACGATACTGCTTTTTCCCAGGGTACTATCTGGAGCATTATGGAAACTTTTCAGTATTTACCTGAAGACAAAAAAAAACCATTGCTTTTTATAGGAGGTACGAGGATTTATTTCATGTCGCCTGTAATAATTGGCCAAATTCCAAGAAAGTGCATTTATTACTAAGGAAGTTGGGTACAGCAGAGCACAGCAGGTTTGTTGATTTTATCCTCCCCAAAAAGACAATAGACATTTGCCACTATGGTAAATAAATACTGTAACAATTTCAAATTAGCGAAATTATCTGCTGATGACTTTAAATGCCTAATTTTTGCTCAAGGTCTGGTCTCAGCTGGAGACGTTAGGCGTCGAGTGCTAACAAAACTAGAAAATGAGCTGGGTTTAGCCCTCCAGAGAGTCGTAGCCATAAAAAGTGACTCTAGGAATATCCATGAGTCGGGAGTTGCAAATTATGAACAGATAAAAACGCCACTCCCCAGTAAGAGAGAAAAGAAACATGACAAGCATACTATAAGACAAGAAAATTCACCACCAGGTCCATGTTACATTTGTGGAAAATTACACTGGATGAGGTTTTGCCCATCCAGGAAGAAAAAAATCTGTCAGAATCACGGTAAAGCTGGCACACTTGAGTCTTTTTTGTAAATTTTATTCTTAGTATACCTAATAAACTCGTCTTTCAGAGCCTCCCTTTTAATGTCGGATAATGTAACTGGGAGCTCTCTTATGGCGTTGGTGATCATGTTTTTTATTTCGCAATCTGTTCTTTTTTTCTCTTTGTGATAAGCTACTATTATACGACGAAAGAGTGGTGATACCAAGAAGTTTACAAAAGAAAATCCTTCGGGACTTTCATACAGAACATTCTGGAAAAAACTGAACTAAATGCTTCATGCAGTGTTATGTCTACTGGCCTAACATGGACAGAGATATCACAGACATGATTGAAGTATGCAAAGAGCGTGCTTTTGCTGCTAAAGCTCCACCAGTTATGTGTAAGCCTTGGCCGAAGACGGACCAGCCATGGCAGAGGATACATGTCAATTTTGCAGGACCATTAGAAGATCGCTATTAGCTCATAGTCGTAGACAGCCACACTAAATGGCCAGAAGTCTTCAGATATAAAAGACCAACCACAGGATGCACGATAGCTTTTCTGCATGAACTGTTTGCACGTTTCGGCGTTGTAGATTGCGTAGTAACTGATAACAGAACGCAGTTCACATCTTGCAAATTCAAACAATTCTGCAAAATGTTTCAAGTGAACCATGTCACGACGTTTCGTCAGCACATTGAAATAAGCACTTGAGAAAGCACAGGGCACACCTACTGAGAAGGTGCTGCAACAGTTTCTGCAGGTGTATAGAATTACTCCAAATCTCAATACACCAGTGGGACTTTCACCGGCAGAAATGATGTTTGCGAGAAAAATCAGATCAGTTTTCAACAAGCTTATCCCCAAGCAAGTTAAATTAAAAAAAAGCAGTGACACTTCCCAGAAAACGTTACTCTTGTGCCGAAAAAAGTACTTTTCAAAGTACACAAAAATAGCATGACGTTTTGGGAAGTGGGCACTATAAAACAAAGAGTGGGAGACCTGGTCTACATGATACAAGAATATACATAAGTGCCACCAAAATCAAATAAGGAAATGTTGGACAACTGACATAAATGATTCACCACTGTCAAATGAAGAGCCAATAGATATCATCTTCAAGAATTTCGACCTCGAGGCACCCCAAGCTTCACCTGAAAGAAGGCAATCTAGTAAGAAAAGGAAGTTCACGGATCCTTTGATCGTTGACCCTAAACGAAAAAAATATTAAGCAGCTTTTCGGGGGGGGGGGGGGCTCTTGGAAGGTGGGTGTTGTGGGGAGTTAACCACTTAATAATGGGCTCTTCTTCGCCTATATTAACCAAGAGTTAATTACTCTTGAGGACAAAGCCAGGACAACAGAGACACTGGTTTCCAGTATGACTGCAGTTCATCTCAGCCTAGTCTGTCTGTAGTCAAGCTATTATTACTCTTTCTCTTTGTATCTCTTTGTATCTCTTGTTGACGTAATATATGTTCTTGACCTACCACTGTGTTGACTCATTATTTTATGGTCCCATGGGTCCATATTACACTTTTTATAAAAAAAATACATCAATAAAACCTGATCAACAAACTGATTTCTTACAAAGAATACATATTCTATTTATATGAACCTATCTTAAAAAACTTGTCAGCAAAAATATCTACTTCAATTTAAAAAAAAAATAAAGTTTTAAATTAGTTAAAAGTAAGGAGATCTCTTAATAGTCACTACATGAGAATTTTAGGATACTTTTCCTTAGAAATTCAAAGTAAAATAAAAACATAAAATCAGCCTTTGTTGTCAGGATGACTAAAAGAGCTAACTAAAATCTTAAATGACACAAGTATATTTCCAAATTTTTTCAATGCTATTTGCAAAAAAAAATTAAATTAAAAAATTTAAATTTTTAAAAATTAAACAACAAAAATAGTCTATCAAACTTAACAAACAAAATCTGCTGCCATCATAATATTAACCGAGTTGAGTAAAACTTAAAACTCATCATGATGAACTCCATTTCACTCTTCAGTCAGTTGTTATTAATTCAGTTGGCAGTAGTTTAATTATTACTTTGATTATATGATGAAGATAAGTCTCTACCACCAAAAAAATCCCATTTACAATTTTTTGCATTAGTTTTTAAAGCAAAAATCAAAATGCATTCCGCTGTAAACATTGCTTGAAACTTAACTTTATATAACTGTGTTCAAGGAAGAAGTTCTAATTCTTAAGGGCTACCTTCTAGTTTCATTTTTAAATTTATCAGTTAAAATTTTTGTTAAAAATTTGGTAAAATAATTTTATAAACATAGCACTTCATGCTATGTTTATAAAATTATTTTACCAAATTTTTAAAATAGACACTATTAAAATTTTTTATTAAAAAATATTTTTCCTTGTTTTTTAATGTTATATATATTCAAAATAAGTTTTCAGTCTGATTTATGCATTATTAATTTGTTTTGTATATTACTAAAATTTTGCTCTTTTCTCTGTCTTATAAGTTGTGTTTAATGTCTTAAACTTTTATTTTTATTTGCATAACGATTTCACAGATTTACTTGATAGTGTTTGTTTTGACAGCAGATGTGTGTAGTACAACAGGAAGAGGATCAGTAAACAGTAATGAACTCTTATAAAAATGACAAGTATGATTATAACTCATATATACTTTTGAATTAAATATTTTTTTATGATCCTGATAGGCAGATTCCAATATTTCTACTGAAATTATTAGCTATTTTGTTATATTAATTAAACTGTAAAATAGTTTAGAGTAGGTAAAAATTATTGAAATCAATTAAATTTTTTTTTTATTAATATCTATGTTTGGGGTTATTTTCTCATTATAAATATTTTATAATTCTTCTCCCAACTCTCAGGTTGAATTGCCAGTTCTATAGAAAATGTTAATTTTAGTCATATGGGAGATCATAAAAACAATTCTGATACTGTAAATAAAAGGTGCTTGCTGATCCATATTTATCATATTTACAAATAATGTGATTACAAAGAAAAATTGTTGAGCAACCATAAACTCTGCTGTGATATATTTTTTACTGATGTGTACTGAGATTAAGGCTGCTCCTCCTCTCAGTTGCTTTATTTGTCAGCCAAATTTCAAGTTCACTAAAGGGTTCTTGTTTTGTAAAATTGCTGAAAAATTTCTCAACACAATCATGAATACATGGATGGTGTAATGGATAGTGGCTTGGAATTAGAAAGCAAAGAGCCAAGTTCAAATTCCAGTCAAGTTTATTACATTTACACAAATACCTTTGTAAAAGACATGATTCTTTCCCGTCTTCTTCCAGGTATGGGTTAAATAGTAGGACTTGTATTTGGAAAAATCATTATATGCAAAAATAAAAAAATTTTACAATCCAAAATATGTTTTGGCTTTAAATATCCCACAAAAGTTGGCATAAAAAACAAATTTACCAATCAGTTTCAACACAACCATAATCAATATAGATAATTTTTTTTTTTTTTCTTAAGAAAAATTGAGGATTTTATTTAAGTGAAACTAAAGTTTCTTGGATGTGGAAGTGGTGTAATTTTATCAGTAAAAAAAACCCCCTAAAAACTGAGCAAAATTTCAATTTATGTTTTAGTCTTGTTTGCTTTCACACTAATATAATGGGAAAGGCATCAATCCACCTCTTTTCCCCCCAGTTATGGTTTCGATAGCATTGTAAACTGGGCTCTATCCTCTGAATTTAAATTAGTGGAAAAGGTTGCAGGAAATACTCCATTATATCTTTCAAGAAGTTAGTAATTCATAGATGATAAAGAAAAGGAATCTATAGATAGCCATGATCCACTGCAATCTTGAAGGGACATTTAACAAAAAATTCTTGAGTGCAATAAATTTTGTATGATGTATATTTTTGATTAATTTTTATGTCTTATATTGGTTACGGCTCTTTTCAGTTTCCACTTTAAAGATGAACAAAAATGGTTCATATGACAAAGTATGTCTTGATTGTATTATTGATAAATCTGTCACTTTTTCGGTGTTGTAATGAGTGAATTAAAAAAATGTTAGTATTCAAACTTTTAGAAATTAATAGAATTTTAAAAATTATTTTATGAAAGCTTATTTTCACTTTCTTTTTAAGTTTTATTTTGTAATCTAAAGAAAAAATATTCATTCCATAAGTATTAAATTGTTCTCTTGGGAAATTTATTTTACATTTTATTAAAATTTTATTGTTTATTTTTGTTCTGATTGTGTTTTGCTTTTGTTTAATCTGAACCCAATTCTCATTCATAAAACATTACTCAGTGTCTCAGGCCTGACAAATAGATGACACCACTAATAAAAAGCCATATGATTTTTATGAAGTACTAACCTTCAAATGGCACATGACAAAATTTGGACCCAATCAGATTATTATTTTACAAATTACACTTATTTAAGTGAAGCTACTGTTGCAGATTTTCAAAACAATGGAAAAATCTGAATTTCATGTGTTGATGAAGCATTGCTTTCTGATGGGGAAAAATACTGTTCAAGCAAAACAATGGCTTGATCTGCTCCAATGAACTAAGCTCACTAGTGCCCCCTTTGTATGAATTTACTCCAGCTACTAGACTAGCAACTAGGTCCCACCCTTTTACAGTGAAACCGATAAAATATAACTGCAATTTCTACTCTAACAGCTTCTTTTTTTGCACTTCCTGCCTGTGGAATTCCCTTCCGTATACTTGCTTCCCTGACAGCTACAATCTCCTAGAATTTAAATGTAAGGTCAATAGTCATCTCCTATCTCACTAACTCGCATCCTTTCTCTCAAGCTCTTTTCTCCATCCACTCCACCCCCATAACACCAATATTCTCATCCTTCTATTAACCTCTTCTTGACCCTCACTATAACCTACCTCTCTTTCTCATCACTTCCCCCTATGTAACCCCCTGCACAATAGTGGCAGTAAAACTGCCTTGCTTGGGGTGAAATGATTAAAAAAATAAAAATAAGTGTTATTCGGACTTTGCTCCGTTAGAAACAATGGTTAAGAGGTGGTATGCTGACTTTAAACGTGTTCATACAGGCACAAATGATGCTGAACACTTAGATCACCTAAAATGTGCAGGTGTTCCAGAAAACACTAAAAACATCCACAAACTTGTTTTGGCCTATTGTAGATTGAAGTTGCATGAGATAGCAGAGGAGTTGAACATTTGTCAATGAGAAAGCTGTGTTCAAAGTTGGTGCCACGTTTGCTCACAGTCAATCAAAAACAACAACGTGTTGACAGTGTTTGCAAATAATATATGTATTATATGTGATAGTGGATGAAAAATGGATCCACTACTTCACTCCGGAGTCCAATCGGCCATCAGCTGAGTGGACAGCAGCACGTGACAGTTGTCCAAAGCGACCAAAGATGCAGACATCAGCAAGCAATGTTTTGGCCTCTGTATTTTTGGATGTGCAAGGTATTTTGTTCATCAATTACATTGAGAAAGGAAGAAGCATCAATAGTGAATATTATATAACATTATCGGTGTGTTTGAAGGAAGAAATTGCCAAAAAACAGCCACAAATGAAAAAGAAAAATGTGATCTTTTATCAAGACAATGCACTATGTCACAAGGTGATCACAACAATGGCAAAACTATATGAATTGCAATCCGAATTGCTTCCGCATCTACCCTATTCTCCAGATCTGAGTCCCAGTGACTATTGGCTGTTTGCAGACCTCAAAAGAATGCTCCACAGAAAGAGATTTAGCTCTACTGAAGAAGTGATATCGAAAACTGAGGCATATTTTGAAGCTAAAGACAAATCATTCTATAAAAAAGTTCGATACCTCAATTTAAATTTAATTTTTAAAAATAAGAAAGTTTTTTTGAAGCTTTAATTGAAAGCCAAGAGATTAAATATACTAATTACAGTAAGCAAGATACCCTGGTGTATTTCAAACCGAAATTATATTGATCGGAATCAAACATTTTGTAGATTTTAAAAAAAAGTTGTTAAAATTTCAAATTTTCCACCATTTTTCATTGATTTTAAATAGAAGCCGTTTTAAAAGTTTTTAAAAATCTTACAAAAATAAAATACACCTCTCTGACACATTATTTTATTCAAATTACCGAATTTAAATTTACTGTAAGTTGACTTGAAACAAGAATTGTTTGCTTACTGCCTGAAATATTTCCAAAAAATCTTTTCTCAATTAGGGTATCCCTGTTATCACAGCTGTCATCAATGCCAAGTATGGAAGACGAATTTGGTATAAATCTTAGTTTTTCATGTAAGGGAAGACAACCCTTGAATCACGTGACCTTTTAATAAATATCACTGCCACTTGTACAAATAGAATACAGGTAATCAAAATGAACACAATTAAAATATTTTATTTTAAAAATCCTTTGGCTCAATCATTTACAATTTTTGATTAGTAAATGTAGTCTTCATGCATTAATTCCATACCCTATCCCGAGCGGTGGAGGAATAAATTTTAAAATATTTTTGAAACTTTATTTATTATTAAAAAAAAATTTTTTTAAATGGAAATAATTCTTGCAAAAATTCATTATTCATTGAATTTTTTTTCTTTTCAGATTATGGTATGCTTAATTTATATTGTTCATAAAAGCATTTAAAAGTTTATCCAAATAAAAATTGGCATAGTTATTGCATTTTTCACAATTCGGACCTACTTTTTAGAAATTGGTACCTCTTGAAGAAAAAATACAGTTGATTAGCATTCCTCAATGACTTCTGAATTTAATTATTATAGGTTTTATGGGGGGGTGGCGAATTTTTAGACATTTCTGGAAATTATTTGGTGGGGGGGGGATAACACATGTATAAAAAAATATTTTTACCAATATTTTCTAAAAAATAATTATTTCAAAATTCATTTCAGTCTATTATGAATAAGTCCTGAAATTTTCATCAAAATCTGACCATTATTTGATTTTTGCAAGCATTTCCAAATTAATGTGTCTTTTACGGTCAAAAAAGTGCATTGCATAATATTATGTTTTTTTGATGTAATAAACATTGCATCAATTTAGGTCTTACACTGATGAAAGAAAAAAAAGATTTTCTACCAAAATTTCGCACGTGTTAGAAATAAAAAATTTTTTTAAAATAATTAAAAAATAATTTGATCTATCCTCTTAATGATAACAAAAACATTTTGCCAATAAAACTTTTGTTTTTATTTAGTTTGGGTTTTTTTTTCCTTCATACTATACTGTTCTTTCAGCAATTTTTTTGGAGGTATCTACAAAAAAGGCATCGAATTGTTAGAGAAGCATTGGAATCAGTGTATCACCCTAAAAGGAGACTATGTTGATGAATAAAGTTGAATTTTGCCTAAAAGTTGTTGTTTTATTAGTTAGGCCTGGGATTTATTGAGTGAAGTGTTAGATAATAAAATAATTTTTAATTTGTTTTTGTAAATTACAAAAACAATTTCTAATTTTTGGATTTTTCTTCTTGTGTCTTTTCATGATCTCAAATTTTCTTAAAATATAATGGAATATAGAAATGCTTCATACATATGTTGTGGTGCAGTAGATATCAACTCAGAATGAGAAATTGGGGAACCGAGTTTGAATTCCAGTTGAATTCATTGCGCTCATTTACGCACAAATACCCTTGGGAAAGATATTTGCCTCTTCCCTCCAGTTATGGGTTAAATAACAGGACAGATTGGGTTCTATAGCTTTGGTTGGTAACCAGTCTACCACAGAAAGTAATGGCAACCTATTGCGGGAAAACCTTCTGCCCAGTCAGTCATGTCTTGAAAGAGACATGATCGCCCAAGCGTTTATCACATATGGCACTTAACTGACTGACTGAATGTTAAATAATATTTTGCACAAAGCAAGATTATTGTGCTTTGCTATTTGTAGTTTGCTTAATTCTTAGATGTTTCAACTCTGAAACAAAATTTTTAATGATTTGTCTCTTTTAGGTTTATGATGCTTGTACAAATGAACTGCTGCAAGTTGTGAATGGGACAGATGCAGTAAGTGCAAGTTGGATGCATTACATCCGTGATGCAAGATTCTTTGAAGAACAGAACATGATATCTACCCAAGTAGGAGCACAAACCTTCTATAAAGCCATAAAGGTAAATTATGACAATTGATTATAAATTTCATTTTGTGATGAAAAATTCTCTTTATTATTCTTCTTTTAGGTTTGAGGTTAGTCTTATTTTGTTTAGAATGTTTAAAATCAATTATGAATAGATGAAAAAAAATTTTCTGGTTGAAAGAGAAGACTGAACTGAAGAAATAAAATAATTGCAAGTGCTAACTCTATTAAAAATATTTCAGATCCTTTGTTATCTGAACACCTGTCAAATTTCTTTGTCTAGGAAATTCAAACTTTCACAAGTTAAATTTTTTTTTTTTCTCCTGTTATTGCATGCCCAAATGCAATATTGATCTTTGTTATTTCCAAGTACATTTAACTCAATGCATGATTGTCTTTATTTTTATTTGTTTTCAACTAGTAAAAATGATTTTTACCTTATCTAGGCATTCTGGGTGTGATGAAGCTAAATGAAAGTTTGAGTGAGAAGTTCATACAAGAAATTTTATCTTTTTTTTTTTTTCCAAGAAGGTTTTAACAGGGGAAATGTAAATTTAATAAAAACATTTTTTGTTTTTATAAAGAAAATATTAGTTAACTAAAAAGAAAACTACCAATTTATTAAATTTAAAATAAGTGTTTTTTCTTTTTCCAAAATTAACCAATTTACTATTTTGTCCCACATTTTGTGCCATCTTTCAAATCACTTTGTAAATTCTATATCTTTTTATCATTTCGAGATTTAATGAACTGCTCTAGGTTCTTTTTGTAGTCTTTTGGGAAATCGAAGTTATTAAAATCTTGTTTGGATATTTGAACTCTTTAGTGTTTGTAACTTATGTTTCAGCCAATCCATTTTCTGGCCTTCATAAGGTTTGTAAGGGAATGAAAAATTATTTCTTCTGAAAATTGTGTGTATGTGTGTGTGAGAGAGATTTAGTATAAGGTCAGAAATAGTTTCATTCATAACTCATTTGTGTTTTTTCTTTCGCCAAAAGAATTAATTTCCCTTTTAGATTTACCATAATATCACATTTACTCAACATAACATATACTAAAGATCTTATACAAACACACACACACATTAGTTATGAGCTATGTGGGATGTATATAGGTAAAAATAATGTAAAGGGAACAAAAGTTAGCTGTGGGATGTTGAAAAATATCTAAAAAGTAAAAATGGGTTGGATGCATAATTCACTCACCTACTGTAGAGAACACATTAACTATTCTAACAAAAGTAAAGTTCAAGAGGACCCCCCTCTGCCTTTGTAAAACACTGTAACTAGAAAAACTAATTGATTACAAGTGTCAGGTGATTCTTCACAAGCTTGCTTCATTCACCCATCTTTTGCTGAAATCTAATTTGTCCAATGTTTTTATATCACATTTAATCTTTACTTTAAGCTGATAGTTGAACTAAGAGATTAAATTGTTTTGAGAAAAAGATATCTTGATATCATGATCGTCCAGGCAATATGTTGTCACATGCATAGAAAAATTATAAGGCATGTATACTATATAAACTTTCAAACTTGCACTTTTAAGAAGCAGTGTATGCTAAACCAATTATAATCACCAGGTGAAAGAAAATCTTGCTTAACACTCAATACCATATTGAATGAAGCTCCTCTTTTGACAAGTTAGATCACTCAGAAAGCAAATTCAATGTGATCTAGACCATGAAAGTTCACTAGACTGAAGAATCTTTGACAACATCAAAAACAATCACTTAAGAAATGTTTCTGACTTCCATGCTTATGACTAGTTTTTAAAAGTGCAAGATAGAACCTAGGGAAGAACATCCTGATGTTCTGCTCTCAGGATGGTTTCTACATTGACATAAATACTTGAGGTGTATGGCACTACCCGGCCGGTCGCTGTTGGTTTCCAGTCAGCTGGTCATAGATTGACTCTGTCACGGTTTTCTCCCTTGTCCCACATTGTGTTGATTAATCACAAGGTAGTCACGTGAGTTTTCCACTAGCTGTCTCTCTGCCAAGCTAAACCAAACCGGGAAGCGTGCACACAATTAAGTAATAAAAGAAAGAAATATAACACCAAGAAAAATAAGTGGACCGACGTCTGTGGTGTTGTGAAACAATGTTTTTATATACAGATTATATACAATAGTCTCTTGGTCTAAACAGCACCAAATATGCCACCACCCGGAAAAATAAGTGGAATGTACACAATATGCTCTTCTGGGATAATTTCCCATCCCTGCTTCTATCAACTGGTAGTGGAACGGACGTTTCTTTGGTAAATCAAATTCTCCTAAGCAATAAAGAGAAATCTGGTTGGCTGCATCTCACTGCTCCAACAGAAGTCTAAGTTCGTTATAAGTCTAGTCAACTTGTTGCTTGTTTTCCAGAATGTTACGGAAATTGCCGAAGTGCTGGGTTATTCTCTTTAAGTTAGCAATTTCAGACTTGTCTGCAAATTCTCTTGTCTGTCTCTTAACTCTGGTTGGTTGATTTGCGACAGGCTTCTCTATGGACAGCACCCAATGGCATGGCAATCATCTGTCTCTATACTTCTTCGGTTGGGAACTGTCTTTGGTCATTAGGTTTCTGGACTGGGAAATTGAACTCTCTGCCACTCGAGCTGCAACTACTCCAACTGCAACTGAAAACTGCATTCAGTTGTCGATCTCTGCAACTTCACTCCGACTGGACTGTGCTCCGACTCAAACTTCAACTCAAAAACTTTGTCTGCAAATTCTCTTCTGTCTTTAACTCTGGTTAACCGGCATCAGGCCTCTTCTGTCGATCTCTGTCATTCTGACTTCAACTGCAACTCAAAAAACTTTATCTGCAAAATCACTTCTTGTCTGTCTTTAATTCTGGTTGGCCGGTATCAGGCCTCTTCTGCCGGATCTCTGCCACTCCGACTTTGTCTTCTCTGTCGCTCTCTGCAACTCAATACTTTAACTGAAAAATCTCTTGTCTGTCTTTATCTCTGGTTGGCCGGCAGTCTCTGCGGTTGGTGCCCAACAACATGGCACCTATCTTCGTCATTACTTTTTTAGGCTGGTAACTGGAACCGAAACTGAACTGCCTCGAACTCCCACTGAGTCCCAACTCCAGTCCAACTCGTCTCGTCTCCGGACTCTCCTCCGATCCAACTGATTTTGGTCCCTTGTGACCCTGTATTTATGCCCATGCCATGGTTTGGGGCCGACGGTTGATGGGTGTCTAATCCCCCCCCGCCCCCGCCCGCGTCTCGGCAACCAATAAAATCCTGAGGTTAGCTGCTACTCGTTGTGGCCTCTGGTTTACCCAATGGGATTAATCTGCTTTCCATGACGTCAATTGTTAGTCGTCTCCCACTTTCGGGGCTTGTTCACAGGACCAATGGAATCTCTCTCGATCTTATGACGTCATCCTCCCATACCCCTTTTCTGGGCTGGACTTAACCGAATTTTCTCTCTCAAAATTTTTCTTTCTTATGAAACAATTTCGGGGATTTTTTTTTTTTTTTAATTCTTAAGACAATATGTATTAACCTTTTTGAACTGACTTCGCTCAAAACAAGTTGACATGGGTCCATTGACACTGTTACCCAAATAATAATTTCTCCGCATCTGTTTTTAATATTCATTCTCTGAGTCACCTATATTTTCAAGTGACAAGAATGCCTTGTTATCTGATGTCAGTGAAAATACCTTTTCTAGGTACCTCCAAAAAATCACTGCTCATTTTCGATACCTCAATTTAAATTTAATTTTTAAAAATAAAAATGTTTTCTTGAAGCTTTAATTTTAGCTTTAATTGAAAGCCAAGAGATTAAATTTACTAATTACATTAAGCAAAATACCCTGGTTTAGTTCAAACCGAAATTATATTGATCAGAATCAAAGATTTAAATGCTGAAAAAAATTTTTAAAAAATTTACTGCCATTACTGACTAATCGAAGCATTATGTAAACAGTAGCTAAATTTCTGTTTTAAAAATCTTACAAAAAAAAAATATACCTACTTGACACGTTATTTAAGTTGACTTTTATAATTGAAACTTTCCTTTATCTGATTTCGAACAAGTATTAAGTGCTTACTGTCGGGAAATTTATGAAATAAATCACTCTTTACCCTCTTGTCAGCAGTTATGTAAGGCGACAAATGATGTGTTGACAAGTAGCAGGTGTGAATGACGTTTGGATGGCAACCAAGTGACAAAAAATTCATGTAGCTTAAAACGTAACATTTGGAAATTTAAATTTTTTTTGTTGTTTTTTGACTAAATAGTAAAATTTAAAATTTAACATAATATTTTCAGCAAGTATAATATTTTATAGAATTTTAGTTTAGATTTATAGCCAGACTATGCTTTCTGAATGAATAAAAATTTAAATTTCTTTTAAAAGAAAGAATTAAATTAAAATAACTGAACTAAGTTATATTATGTTATTTATTAATATTTTTCTGAAATATTAAATATTTTTATGTTTAAATATTACATATTTATCTTAAATTATTTATTAATATGCTTTCTGAAAAATTAAAAAAATTAAATTTCTTTTAGAATAATTTTAATTTAATAAAAAAAGAATGAAATTAGAATCTATGTGTGGTTTGTGTTGTTTTCAATGTAAGGGGAATTCATCTAAACACTTGTTAACTTCTAAAAACAATACAACCACTACGGAAACTTGTTATAACTCCTATGGAACACTGTACTTAATAAAAATTTCCAAAATTTTTTTTTTTTTAATTATTTTAAAAATAAAATGCGTGAATGGTTTTTATTAAACTTTTCAATTTTTGATAGGCAATATAATAATCAATTCTTAAGTAAAAAAGAAATTCAACAACGTTTTTATAAAAGGTTTTTAAAATATTTTTAACACTTTTATGAATTATTATAATAAAAAAATAAAAACAATTATTTCAAAATTTTATTAGTAAATGAAAAAAAATTTTTTCTTCAGACTATAATGTCCTTAATAATTATTATTTATTCCAGCAATTAAAAGTTTATCAAATTAAATTATATCAGAGTTTTATTGCATTTTTATCTTACTCTTTGGAGCAGATTTTCGGTCAGGTTGTCTGCTTTAAAATAAAAAACATAGATGATTTATATGCCCAATGAGTCCTGCATTTAACTAACAATAAAAAATTTTTTTACAGCTAATTAAAATTTATTAAAGTTTCATGGATTTACTTAGAGGGGTGGGGTAACAGAGTTAAAAAAATATTTTATAATCCAAATAATGATTGTCATTATTTTGCAGTCATATGCAGAATAGTGATAAAATTATACAAATTAGACCTAAAGTAATGCCTAAACTACATAACACAACACTTAAAAAATGCTAATCTATGGACAAACATATACTGATGTGGTAACAGATAATTATAAAAACTTTGAGATTAGTAACTGAAAGTGAAACATCTGAAGGGAGGCACTAGTGACACTGAATCAGTCATTTGGTTTTCTTTCCAATCTCACTATATTCACACAATCACATCCTTTAAAGGGAGATATGTCTCTCATTTAATTAGTGAATCACACATGAAATTTCAGTCCAGTATTTTTTTGTCTACTACATTGATGTTCAAGCCACATCTCAAATTTATTAACATAGCTAAGCTGATACAGATGATTTTCAGTGCTTCATTTAGATGAAACTGGGATCACTGGATATTGACACAAAAAAAGAAGGTAGAGGACAAAGCCTACTAAGTGGATGATAATTATTGAGATTAGCAGGAAATTGGATTGAAAAATTGAGAAGAGAATTAAAAACGAAATTCATTGCAAAATCATGTTTTAATATAATTCCAGGGATGATTGAGCCCAGAGTTAACTAGACAAAATTCAGCAAGATTGGGTAAAACCAAAACTACTCATCCCTCCCACTGCCCTGCTGATAAGGAGATCATTAACCATATCCTTTAGATGTCAAATAGAAGAAAATGTTGATAAAGGAAACTGCTGAAATAACATGATTTCTCTACACAAAAGGGCCAGAGAGACATCTATTTTTAATCAGCCACCCAGAAGGGAAGTACCCCCTATGAAGATAAAAGTCAGTCTGATGCATTCGTTCCTCATAATTTAGTGACATTAATCTAAAGAAACATTTTATATCCAAATATTAATTCTGATCCATTTGGTTACAAGTGATAAGAAAAATGTAATTACTATTTTGAAGTGACCATGAAAAAAATTGGATAGACAGAGAAAAAGATAAACTTTTGTTTTATGGAGAGTGGAAATAATGTAAGAATAATAAAGATATTTTGAGAATATGGAATTTTAGGAAAAGGTTGATGCTACGGGTAGAAGATAACCAAACCTGAACCCTGGTCAACCCCACTCCTTCCAGACACAGGACTCTTTATAAGCTGGAGATTTTGGACAGTTGACAGCCCAAACTAGAGAAGAGATGGAGAATGGAGAGACACACAGAAAGTCCCTACACTACTGACTGGAATCCACATCATTCACTGAGACCTTGTGCCGGCCCTCAGACCAGAACTTAAAAATTTAAGTTACTGCTAACACAAGTTGCAGACTCTGAAGAAGATTCAATTGATTTTAAGTGAGAAGGGTTAAAACTGCTGTAAACCAAATTGTTGTTACATGGGTTAGTTAATTCTTCATTCCAAAGGATCCTTTCTTTTTTGTTTTAGTTGTTGTGTGATGCCCGGTCCACTTCAAGTTTGCTTCATCAGTGATCTTCTCACCCTCTGCAGTCAAAAACATAATATGGCAGAAGTGTGAATGCTCATGAGTAGATAAACACCAGCCAAGTTGAGTGAAACTGTCCCTCAGCAGCAAAAGGACCCACGCGTTAGCAAGTGAGGAGTCAGGTGGTAACCATGGTGGTCTACATGAACTTGAAGACCAATGAGTGTCATAGAGCTACAGTACGGGTTACATTTGATTAGTGTCAATGTTAAATATGTCATGTTAAATATGTTTGATATCTCGTTTCTAATATTGTTTTCAAGTAATTTATTCTTCACTATAAATGTGTAGTGGAGAAGATAGTATTTTGATTTGCTAAACAAGATAGCCATGTGTCACTTGTACTATCTGTTGGGTGAAATTAGTAACCTGGACAAACTTTCTTTTATAGATCTTGGCAGTGCATATAAATTTTGTTTGGACATCTTGAAAATATATAAGCTCTTGCTTTTTGATAAGTGTGTGATTTGTTTAACTAGTGAACTGTTAGCTGGGTTTGAAAATCATCTGTTGCATATAGCATGTGGAATGTGAATTTCTTTCATCTATTTAATTTTATTTTTATTTCCTTTTCTCAACATGTATATAGATCCTCTTTTTTACTATAGAATGACAGCACAATCAAAAGTAATAAGATTACATTTGGAGCATTTATTTGTAACGAATACCAAAGGTACAAATCTTTTTTCAGCTCCCAAATGTTCATTACTTTCTTGTTGCAGGAAAAGTAGTATTTTTCTCAGAAATGTATAAAATCACTTGATTCAGTATAAATTTTGTTTCCATATTTATCCTACTTTTAAACAATACTGAATTTATCAAAATCATCGGACAGATATATTTTAATTTTTGGTTAAAGGGAAGTAAATATGGTCGATATGAAAGTATTGGCAATGTTCTTACTACTAAATTTTTAAATTTTCTTTTTTCTTTCTTTCTTTCTTTTTTTTTTCTTTTTTTTTTTTTTTTTGCATTACCAACAACTCAGGATATTGAAAAATTCATTAAAGCTATTTCAATGATTGCTTTTTCATTGCTTTTAGTTCTATACAAGACTTTGTTAGCAAGAACTGATTTTTTCTTCTCTCTTTTTTTTTTTCACATAGGATATTGGTCCAAATGAAGAATTGCTTACCTACTTAGGCCATGCTGAACACAAAAATCAGCAAATGGAAGCAGAAGGTAAGATAAATTCTGGAAGCAGACAAATTATTCAGTTCACTGCCATTCACTTTATTGTAGTTATTCTATTATAATGTATATTAGTTCATTATTACTATAAAAAGATTCACTTTATCCATGTTATAAAGTTTGTTTGTTTTTTTTTTTTCATTGATTGTCTGGAGCAAAGAAGTTAGTAAAACATAACTTGGGTATGTTTTTTAAATGTTAAAGTAGAATTTGAATTTGTTCATTTGCTTTGATCCTTATTTCTGCCTATCTCAGAAAATGATAATTTGTCGTTCAAATAAATTTATTAATCACTCCTGTCAAATTATTCTACAAGTTCTACTTATACTCTGTAACCCAGTATAACTTGCTGTATAATCTGGTCATGAGCTACTAAACTGGTTCCTCACAGGATTTTTTAGTGAGAAGGGTGGCTAGACATTCAGCATAAATACAAGATCTGTCAAAAAGCAGATGAACCTTGTTGCAAGGTCAATGATCATCTTGCACAGTATGGTAGACTGTACTCAATTGCGATGTATGCAGCTAGTGTGTTGATGACATGACAACATTAAAGTGGTTCCCCTAATGGAATCAGGCCATGTACAGGACTAAGGCAAACCTTTAAGTTGGAGGATATAAGTTTGACTTTGAGATGAGTAATGTCAGGTCTACTTGCCCAAGATACATTGTGCATGAATGAATACCTCTCTGACTTTCAGGTATGTAAAAGAAATTATCAGGTGTTCAGCTGTGTAGTGATCCTATGACCACACCTGGTCATCATGATGAAGAATCAGTTTTTATTCCTTAATTTCTTAACAGTTTTATCAATTCATCTTTGTTTTGATCCATAATAAATTTGATTAGTGTCAAATTTGAGTTTAATTTATCCAAAAATGAATGCATTTAACAAAAACTAAAAATACTTAGTAGTTAATAATTTTTTTTTCTCTACAGAGACTCTGTGTGAAAAAATTTCCAAGAAAAGAGTTCGCCCAAAAAAAAGTGACAGAAATGGAGAAGCTACATTTGGTGATGCTGATGAGAAACCAGAAACAATTACAATCAAGTTAAAAAAAGTGAAGAAAGAAAATGTTAGCAGTAGTCCATCATACAAAAGCTCAATTGAGAGCATGTCTCCACCCCCAAAGATGGAGAAGAATGAACTGCCTATAGGCAGCTTTGATGGGTGTATGGATGAATTGGGTGGAAAAGAACAAGAAACGACTTTGCCTAATACAAGGCAGTTAAATAAACAATGCAAGAATAACACAAAGGAAGAGGATGATGAGTTTTATTATTTCTTTGAAACTCGACAGTGTAACGTTATTGAAAACAAGGGCACTAAATTATATAAATGTGATGTTTGCAAAGGGGTTTACCGCTATGCATTCAGCCTAAAACGGCACTTTTTAAGAAATCACATCAACTGTAAGTATCTCTCTGAGGCTGACATTTCAAACTGCATGATCAATGTTGTGCAGCAGGATATGGTGGCAAAACGTCAGCCAACAGGGAGGAGAGCAAAACTAAGCAGTTCCTCACCTGCCAACAATCGTGCATCTTCAAAGCCACAATTTGTATCAAACAGTGTCAGTCGTTCTGAATTGTATCGCTGCAGTTTATGCAGTGAACTGTTTGACTACATTGAAGATTTAGTGGAGCACACTCACCATCACATGACATCTCCCCCATCGGTTGCATCAATGGTACCTGTGAAAACTCAGTTGGTTTGTTCTACTTGCAATATGAAATTCACTTATAAGCAAAATTTTATAAGGCACCAGGCTGTTCATTCTGGTGAGTCATGATAATTCTCTTCTTGGCTTCTTATTTTACCTGTGCATCTTGTTATACATGTGTATTATTTTCTCAATCTTTGCATGTTATCACTCTGGCATACATGGAATTTAGAAGTTTCCATATATGTTAAACTGCCAAGTAAATAAGTTTTTAAACACCTTGAACAGATTTACTTTATAATGGATAGCTTTGTACTAAACATGCTCATTATTGTTAGTGTTTTGACTGATTTTTGAGACAAAAATATGAAGCTAGCAACATTGTAATAATCTATTATGTACATTGGATTTCCTAAAAATATTAATCAAATTTGAGAAAATATTTTATAAATTAATCTAACCCTTCAACTTCAAGAAACTTGTGCAATCTATAAAAACTAAATGAAATTGAATTGTCATAATTTCTTGTCAAAAGGGTGATTAATGTCAGCTCTATTCAAATTTATCCCACAATTTTCCTGTTTGTAGCCTGTTCTGAAAAGTAAACACACATACACACAGAAATGTATGTGTTTTTTTTATATTGGTAGTTTAAAGTCTCATAATTTTAGTAAATCACTTGAAAAATTTAAGCTTGCAATTAGATTATAAATAAACTGTTAAGAAAAATATACTGAGAAGTAAATATTTGTAATTGCATTTTATTAGTAAAAGATTTTAACTTTGATATTTTGCAGGTGAGCGGCCATTCCAGTGTGAGTTTTGTTTCCGGACTTTCCCTACACAAATCAGTCGTAAGCAGCATATTCGTATTCATATTTTCAACACCAAAAATAAAACTGTGACCAATAATAAGAACAGCAGCACAACCAGCAGCAGTAGCAGCAAAATTGTATCAGTGCCAGTTGTGAAGCAGACTGTAAAAGTTGAGCCAGAAGCAGACGTTCCAAATGAGGAAGACTTAAAATGTCAGATTTGTGGCAAGACCTTCTCCTGTTCCTCATTTCTTAACAAACATATTGTGTGCATGCACAATGGTGCTATGAAAAGAAAGGCAAACCAAAATAGGAGGGCAAATCACCAAAAGGAATCATATTCATCAAATGTCAAAACTGAATCAGTTGAAGAGGAGAGAGCTAAAAGTACTGATTCTAAAGCCTTGATATTAAAAACCTTGAAGACTGCAAAAAAGAAAAACCAATTCAAATATACATGCACTGTTTGTCAACGTAAATTCAAATTATACATTCAAATGTGCAAGCACAAACGTGCTGCTCATGGAAAAATTTTGATGGCACAAAAGAAAGCGGGATTTTATGATCTGGAACAAACTGGTTTTGAAGATGAACTTCTTCCTGGTGATCTTGAGGCACCATTTCTGGAATCCAAAGATGTTGCTGAGAATGTTGCTCGGAACTTAACATCTTTTATTGATGGGAACATAGATTCTCTGTCAGATTTTACCAAGTATGTCAAAATCAAGGGTTATACCTCTGTGCATGAACATGATCCAAATTATATAAAACAGACAGATGTTGCATGGTCACAGTACAATTTTCCTGCCTCTTTTCGAATGCCTGTTGAAGATACAAAAATCCCAATTGTCTCATGTACAAGTGGGAATCTGCCTTGCTTACCTTCTCTTACTACTACCACCACATCACTGCCTTCTGATCTAAACAAAGAAGCCAGCTCAAAATGCAAACTGTCTGCTACAAATATTTCAACTGTTACTGCTTCTGTTAATGTCGAGCCTCATGACTCTGAGAAAAACTCTTCTGAAAAACCTAGCCTTTTGTCATCTAATTCTGATCTTTTGGGTGGAGCCTCTGCTGGTACATCCATTTCCAATTCCAATTTGCAGACACAGAACAACCTAACTACCAACTGTAAAAATATCTGTGATATCACTTTAGTTAATCAGTCTTCAGTGACTGGCAATTTACCAGCAGTTATGAATGCTGATCTCCCTGTTGCATCACAAATTTCAAATAATACAAAAAATTCTGCCTTGCCAGTGTCCATGTATTTGCTGCCCTCAACTGTAGCCGATCTTACAAATGTTCCTGCCGCTACTAATCTGGGACCATCTGTTGACAATTCAAATGCTAACTGCACCAATTCTCTGAGGAAAGACAAGTCACCAAATGAAAATTCCTTTTCAGGTCAGTCGTGTCCAGGAGTGCCAATATCTTGTTCCTCCACTAATTTAGGAGAATTGAGTAGTTCTGGATCAAAGCCTGGCAGGTCTGTTCGCTTTCAAAGTGCCTTTTTGGTGCATGAGTTTTGCTCTGATGGCTCCATAGGTCCAAACACTTCCTCCGCCATTATAAAAACTGAATCAGCCAAAGACATTTTACTTGAATCCAGTACAAAACATTATTTGTCTTTAAATGATGATAAACTTAAAACTAATTCCATTAATGATTTAGCCCATCCAAAGAGTTGTGATAGTAATCTGTCTTCCCAATCTTCAGAAGATGTGACACAAGATGCAAAACACATTTCTTTGTCTCCCAGCAACAGTCCAACTGATTCTACCAAATCAAATGAAAAGTCTTTGAAGAGTATCCAGAAAGATGTTCTTTTCAGTGGACCTCATATGATGACTGCCCATATCCATGAGAGAGGCCACATGGTATTGGAATTTGGGGATGATAAGAAAAACTCTACAAAGGTTAAAAATAGTTCTAATCCTCAAGGTGAAGAATCCCCCAAAACCTTTTCTCTGAAATCTCATGGGTTGGTGAAAAAATCTAAGAAAAATCATAATCTCTTAGATTTTAGTATCCAACACATTGTAAAAGTGCGGGTACAAGAGTATAAAGATTACATCTCTCAAACTAATCCCACAATTAAATGGGAAGATAACTTATCTGAAAATAAAGATAGTTTGATAAATAATGAGTTATGCCTTGCGAGTTTCCCCAGTTGTGACATAGCCTCCAGACTAGGTGATTGTTTTGACAAGTCCAGCAAGGACTTTAATAAGATTTCATCCTTTCTCAAAAGTGGCCTTCTTCCTCGTGAAAAACTAAAGGACTTAAAAAAATCTGTTCCAAGTTTCAGTTTTGGTGGGCAAGAAGATTTCTTTATTGACTACAGCCAAGTGGCATTTGGCAAGCATGGCATAATTAATTTTGTTTGTTCTGTGTGTCGCAAACACTTTCTCAATTTGGATCTCTGTTTGCGACATCAGCAGCACAGGCACCCAAGCATAGAGTGCAATTTCCTGGAGGTGGAACTGGGCAACAGGATTGTATCCCTGCATTATCCCTTTCCAGATCGGGATGGTCTTCTCAGTCAGTCCACTGTTGATCTGAGTTCTTGCAAGAATGTCCAAGTGTACACATGCTCCAAATGCAGAAGTTCCTTCCCAACGGTGACTCGATTGCATTCGCACATCGTTCGTTGTGCCACTAACCCTCCCAGTGTGGCTGGCATAACTAGCAACGTCATTGGCAAGCACAAGTACAAGAAGCGTTTGAAGAAGAGGCTACGTGACGTCTTGAACGGTTCGAATACATTTAAGTTTCGCCTAAAGGACTTTGCTGGATATGATCCAACATTATTCCAAGAAAACCAAGTTCAGAGGAGAAGATTCCGTGGATGCCGTAACCGTAAAATTGTCACAGTGCATGAAACCATGATGAAAACTCGCAAGCGCCGTAATTATGACCTGTCATATGACCCAAAAAACCATGTCAGAAGACGAGAGTCTGTAGAAGTGGTGGAAAAACAACAGTGCCGAGGTTGCAATGTGAAGTTTAAATCTATTTCTTTATTGGAAAGGCATGCACCAAATTGCATTCGTAAAGATAAACTGCAGAACCTAAAGGTTTTGGAAGGAATCCATACCTCATCAGTACGGACAGTGCGCCCTCTGCACAGATGTCATTATTGTAATAAGCAGTTCACCTATCTTAAGAGTCTCTGTAACCATTATTTGAATTGTAATCTACGTAAGCAGCAAGAGAGGACAGGGTCTTTGCAGCATGAAGATCTCATGAAGGAAAAGAACATGACTAATCTTGAAAGAGAAAAATCCCTGGAAGAATTCTCACCTTTTCTCAGTAAAGAATTGTCAGACAATGAGCAGCACTTGAACATTGTCCACAAAGGTGGCTGGCCAAAAGGGCTCAAGAGAAAATTCCGACGAAAAAATCATTCTTGGACTTGTATAAAGAGAAAAAGGTTAAAGGAATCTGAAGATATTAACAATGATGATCAAGAAAAAACAAGACAAGTGTGTGATAGTAATAATGGTGAATTTAAAGCAGAAGTTAAAATAGAGTCAGATGTGAAAGTCCCTGAAAAAGCTAAAGCCTGTTTAGAGGAATTATTAGTTTCCAGGACTAGTGAAAAAGGAAGTAAAAAACCTACAGAATTAAATAATTCCTCATGTTGCAGTGTGCAGACAACTGGTGGTTCCATAAATTCTGAAATAAAACAGTCAAAGTCTTCATTTGCTTACAAAATCACATCAACAGTAGAAAAGCAGTGGAAAAATATATCTGAATCTGAACTTTACAAACAACTGACAAAAAATATTTCAACATTGTCAAGTGATGTCAACGGAGACGCTGTTATTTCAGATAGTCCATGTCAAAATAAAGCTTCTATGTTGGATTTAAAACCAATTGATAAAAATAATATAGAAATTCCAAGACAATCAGTTAATGAACTTGAAAGTTCAGCTAATATTTCTGGTACAAGAAATGATGTAAAGGAAAATAAGCAAGATTTGGTTATTGATGCGGTGAGTGAGGATTATACTGCTTTTTCTAAAACAAGTAAAATTCTCACTGCTGCAAAACCTTTGGGAGAATTAAGCTTGACACAAGACAAGCCAGAAGACCAAGCCACAGAGTATTGTCAAGAAACTTTAGCAGTGTCGTCGTCATCTTTATCTCTTCAAAAAGACAGTGTTTCTGTAAGCATTAAAGATTCAGCAAAAAAGCAGGACTCATTTGAATCAGAATTTAGTGTAACTGACAGTTCTGAATTGCATTCCTCTAGTTTAGCGTCTCTTGAAAAATGTTCTCAATGCAATAACAACTTGATTTTAGAGCAATGTTCCCACTGTAAGAAATGTGATGAAAATATTTCTGAACCTGTTAATCAACCAAACATGATACCTGAAAACCAAAATGTACTGCCATTGCATTCTGAGCCTGTTTCAGAAAATCAGGAAGCAAAGTCAGCTAGTCAGGAAGAAAAGTCTTTTATAGCCACTTGTTCTGTTAATAATTCTACATTTAGCAATCAAAGGGGTTCTTCCTCATCTTTATCTTCATTGCCAGAAAACGTACTTCAAAATGAAAATCTACTTATACATGACAAGATTCTGACTGTTCGTACCACACCTCCTTTAAGTCCTTCAGATAAAAGCAAATGTCATTTGGAAGTTTATGATGAGGATTGCCAGTCAAGCCTCTTAGCAACAGAAGAAATGGACATGCCTCGTCAGTTTGAAACTGTCATTGATATTGAACCTTGTGAAATGGTGGTTGAATCAAAGGAACCAGTGATGATGCTGTTGAATAAGCACATTGCAAAGCAAGACCCAGAAATTTCAAAGACCAATGTTGTTGTGGAGGATGATGTCATAAAGGATACTTGTAAAGTATTTGAAGTTGTTCATGCAAAACCAAATGTAATTATGACTCAAGCCAATGATATCTGTCAGGCCAGTGTGTCATCAGTTGAACTTGTAAGCCAGGTTGCTGAAGAGACAGCATCAAAATTTATCCAAAATGCCGATCATTTGACCCAGTTACCAACACAAGTGATCTTGTCCAATAGTCAAATTAAGCAACTTTCATCACAAGTGACATTATCAAATGCCCAATTGCCTCAAGTACCAACACAAATGGCTTTGTCACATGCACAACTACTTCAGTTGCCAGCCCAAGTGACCCTCTCAAATGCACAACTATTACAATTACCTGCACAAATGGCCTTGCCAAGCACACAAATGAACCTCTCAAATGTACAACTGGCACAATTACCAACCCAGGTGGCTCTGTCAAATACACAGCTCACCCAACTTCCAACTCGGGTGACACTTGGAAATGCCCATTTAACTGCTTTGCCTACACATGTAGCCCTTTCAAACCCACAATTGTCCACCCATTTGACGCTTTCAAATACGCATTTGACTCAGTTACCAACCCAAGTGACTCTGTCGAATACACAGTTGACACAACTACCAACTCAGGTGACTCTATCAAATGCTCACCTGACTCAGATTCCCACACAAGTGATTCTTTCAAATGCACACCTAACACAGCTGTCAACTGAGATGCCTGTTCCAAGTACATCACACTTATCTCAGTCACAATTGCAAATGATTTCATCAAATACAGAATTAAGTAAAACAGGAAAACTAATTTGGCCACATACAAACTTAACCCAAACAAATATAAAATTAAGCCAGCCACAAATGGATATGACATTGTCAAATCCAAATTTGACTTGTCCTCAAGCAGATGTGAACTCAACAAATGCAATATTGACCCAAGTAAATAGAGACTTACCTATGCTACAAACAGAAATGAATTTACCACATGTAGAACTGGCTCAGGCCAAGGTGAAACTGATTCCACCCCAAGTGGAAATGAACTCAGCTAAATCAGAAATGTCTCAGTCAAATGCACTATTTATTCAGCCACAAGCTCCTGTTACCCAAGCAAATGCTAAATTAGCTTGGCCCCTCACACAAATGACTCAAGCAAATGTCCAATTAACTCAGTCAAATGTAAAATTAAGCCAGTTCCAAGGAGAAGCCAAGCAGAAAAATGTATTAAATCAGCCACAGGTGCAGATGGTCCCACCAAGTGCAGAATCAGGCCAAGCAAATATTGATTTGTCAGAAGTAAAGGTAACAAATGTAAATTCCACTAAGTTACAAAGAGAGGTGACTTTGCTAAATAACTCATTAACCCAAACAAATACAAAATTGACAATGTCACAACCAGAAAGAAATGTACCACATGCAGAAATCAACAGACAACAAATGAAATTGACCTTACCAAATATGAACTCGGCACTACTTGCAGATAAGATCATAGCATCACCTAAAAATCTAACACTATTAAACAAACCATCTCAAGCATCCCTTTCTACTACTTGTGTTGAGAGTTGTAAAACCAGTCTTTCTTCTAGTTTCACTAAAGTTGATTCTAATATACTTGGTCATCATCCTGTAGAAATGGTAAATGTGCAGTGTGGCTTCCCACCTAATGTTTGTCATCTTGGCAGTTCAGTAGTTGCAGTACCCACTGGTGACCAAAGTTCTACAGACACTGATGTTTTGTTCTCCACTGCTAATAAAACAACTGTGATGAATGATGAATTGACTCAGTTAAAAAAATTGAAGGAAAACTTAGACAGCATGGAGGTAGAAGTTGGCAAATCTTCTTTCTTGGATGTTGCAAATATTTCTAAAATTTCTGAGCCGTTGCAACATTCTGATAAAGTCAAACTGTGCCAAACTACTATGCCAGATAGAGGGGAGACTGTTAATTCTCCATCAGTACCAGAAAATTCTAGCAGTGAGAATGAATTCACTCCTTTGACATCTCTCAACTTTGAGAGTGAATTGGAATTAGAGGTGTTACCTGAAGCAATAATGGAAGGTGATATTCTCTATGAGGATTTTCCACCTTCTGCTTCTTGTGTTGCCATCACTAACAATACCACCTCATTAGAGACGCCACCGGACTGCCGAAAATCACTGCCTATCTCTGCTATGCCACTACTTAATAGCAAATCATTAAAGCTGATGCCTCCTGCTTTACCATTCTCATCTCCTGTTCCTATTAAGGATTTGATTAACTATGATTCCTCTCTTGGTGAAAGAAATAATTATGTTCTTTGCATTGTACCAGAAATTCCAATGAACAAGATGTCTTCAGCTTCAATGCAGAACAGCAGCAAATGTCAACCTCTTATTGGTTGTGATAATGGTAACCAGTCTGAGACTCCAAATTGCCAAGGTCCAAACCCTAAATGTGACACTGTTGCTACTGAAGCAGCTGTTACTGAATCTGACATTTCTAGCAGAGATATCACTCACATACCTCAGCTTTGTAATACTAACAATATTAATATACGACAGTAGCCTTATAAACTTAATTCAATTAACCAGGTTTTAAAAAGAAAACTAATTAAAAAAAAATAACACATTATTAAATATATATATATATATATATATATATATATATATATAAAGAAAGAAAAGATAATAAAGAAAAATGAAAGGAAAACTTATTTCAATGTGAGGATTGTAATCTGTGATGTTTTCCCATGATCTGCATGTGCACGGAACTAAGCTGTGATACTAACTTTGTCAGTTGTGCTGAAAAGGTAGGCAGGAGGGCCTCTATAGTAATCCCATCATCTCTAGTCTGTCTAATATCAATTTCTACCTTGAACCACTTTGTGCTGCTCTCAGCTGCACGTTTATTGCAGTTCATTTGGCTGGTGCAGGGTTATTTTATTTTTGATTCCTATTAATAATCTTGTTTTCAAATTAAAGACAAGTGGTGGGGAGGGAATGATATTTGAAATAAGGTAAAATCATGTGTCAGCAAACCTTATGTGATAAACATTTTACTTTTATCCATGTCTTTAAGGATGAGTAATAGTAATTTAAAATATATTTCTGTTTGAGATATTTTAATCTCATTTAATCTTTAGCTACTGATTTTTTTTCTATACACCCACAAGCTGTGCACATTTTTGATCTTTGCCAGTCCTAATTATTTGGTGTCATCATAAATGAGTTTATCTACTATAATGTTTATATGCAAAAATTAGAAACTACTGCATAAGGAAATAACTTTATGGGTAAGAATTATTTGTCTAAAATAAATTTATTCATCTCTGGCCCAATTTTGTGAGATGGAGATGCTAAATTCCTGGTAGTGATATTTCTTCAAAATTTCCAAGTGCACTTGTTCATTATTTGCTGATATTAGCAAAAATTAAGATAAAATTTGACTCATAGAACAGAAATTGAGGAATAGTGTATCAAGAATATTAAATTAACTGTAAATAGTGAGTTTCTTAATGTTTATAAGGAGACAACTCGATTAGTTTATGACAATGGCAATTTTTAACTTGGATAAAATACTTGAGAAAATTAATAAAAAAAAAAGAATTTCTTACTGCTGGCCAGTACATTAAAGATATTAAATATCCTTGCCAAAACTAGACTCATTAACCAGTGAAATGAAAATAACCTAAATGTTAATTTCTTAAAATCTATTGGTCAGATATAATGTTTCAAAGATTCATTCAAAATGGTTGATTAAAATTATTCTGAAAGGATTTTACCCAAATTAAAGTTGCATTATCTTTTTTTATTCTGGAGATTTTTGTAAGAAATTGCTTTTTTACCATTTCTGCTTATGATTTCCCTTATGAAATTCAATTCAGTATCTCTGCATTAGCATCTGAACTGCAGATTTGCTATCAAGGAATCTACTTTAATTTGAAAATTTCTTTCCTTTATATGCAAAAGTTTATTTCTTGCTGTTATTGGTTTAATTTCTAATTCATTGCAACATGATGAAATGTAATTCTAATATTAATTGGTTGCAGCTTTTAGATAATGTTGTAACTTTGAAATTTGTTCTATTTTTGTTTATCTATACTATAGATCACATTTGTGACAAATAGTCTTCACATAAACTTGTGTGTGTCATTAGACTAATTCATCTAATATTTTTTTCTACAAAATATCTACATTTTTTATTAACTTTAGCTTGACAAGAAAATAATTGTACATTGCCTTAAAATTGAAGGTGTGATTTGAAATTGCAAAAACAGTTAAAATGAATTGAACTTAATTAAAAAAAGAACAATAGAATTAAATTATCTATCAGTCTCTAACTGAAATAAATCATCACTTTTGCCTGGAAAGAATTCCTCAAACAAGAAATTTTGCCTCATTTCAAATTGGTTTCCTCTTCTGGTCTCCATTGACTTTATTTATGCTGGATGCAAGATTCAATGCTTATACATTACATTTTTTTTTTCAAACACCTGTTATGTGACAACACTTTCATTTGAACGCTCTTTCAAGAAAATGAACTCAACATGGCTTTAGTCTTAGTTTAAGTCTCCAAAAGAAAACAAAAAGCAGAGGGGATATTTATTTATTCAAATATTCTGTCTTGAAAATTTTCTAGATAGAATAAAAAATACTGAAAACTATTTATTTGCCTTATTAAAGAGGTTGTTATATTAATATGAAATTTTTCATTTGTACATTTTCAAATCTTTAGCATACATGCTAACATTATGTGTGAACTTTATTGTAAAACTGGTTTGTTTCCCTGATCTGCTGATAAATCACATGGCTAAAATAGGTTTAACTCAGGAATTCAACATTTTCTCTAACAATATTTGCTTCTTAGGAAAATTCTTAATACCCAACATATTTTTCCACAGCTAATTTATACATTTTATGAATTTATAAAGTACTTTTGGAAATTTAAACTCAAATGACCATTTCTCTTCACACTATTGAGATCATCAAAAAGTGAAATAGTCATTCCAATAAGAAAATCCCTGAGAGTGTCATGTGATATTTTTGGCCTTCATTACATACATGTATTTAATGTATGCCTAGCACTTATTTATATTTGACCAATCTTTGAATACAGTTGCATGATATGATACAGACAAGTTAATATACCTAATCATGTAATAGTTGTATTATTTACTACCCAAAATATATTTATTATATATGCATATATTGTATGTATACACATTGGTGTGTACCAGTATGAATGAGTATTATGTGCGTGTGCATCTATTATGCATATAACCTGTCTTCCTTGAAATCATGGTACAAAGTGTTGAAGACAAAATTTTCAGATTTCTGAATAAATTCATAATTTTACACTTGATCAGTTTATATTTATCATTTGTATGTTTGTGTGTGTGTTTTTCCCCATTTCTCCACAGTTACATTATTGGAGAAAAGCAGCCTTGGTAAACCTCTTTAATCTTTTTGTCTGTTGTTATCTACACGAAAGCTTTTTTGCATTATTTTATTTTATTTGATTTGATTTTGAAATGATTTTTTTAATGTTCAGAATTTAAATTTCTGTTGAAAATTAATTTTTTAGTAATTTTTTAAAATAATTCATGCTTAATCTAAAAGTCAATGGCTTATTGTTGAAGCAGACTGTTAAGATAGACTTTTATGTACCCAAATTAAAATAAAAATATTTTCTCTAATGACCAGGTTGGCCAGCTAAGCGGGGGTACCTTTCATGCACAGAATTCTAGAAGAATTTTGGCACTTTGTAACTATCCAGAAAATTTTGCAAATGTTTTATTTTCTCATTACAACATTTTCCCTTCATTATTTTCAAGATCAATGTAAACTTTGGAATTAAATTTTGGCAATCTTTAACCTTCATGCATACAAAAAAATGGTGTCAAAAGCATGTATTTTTTTCTTTTTACACCACTATTATTTTAACTAACTTCATTCATCAACATTTTTTATTGTTTTAAAAAGATTATAATTTCAATAAAACTTAAACATGAAAGTGAATTTATACATTTCCTTTGTTCTTGATAATTAACAGCAAAAATAATAAACACTATTATTTATTTACACTATTTATTATATTGTTTATTGGAATGATTGGCAGAGCATCAGCTCTTTGCCAATCAATTCAGTCTTTATAAAATGGTAAATAATAAAAATTTCCTTATAGCTGGTTCTTGTATTTTAATGATTTAGTAAATATAAATTTATGAATAAAAAATTTTCATATTTATTTCTTTATAAATTGGTAAATTATAAATATTGCATTAGTTTTATTACATTTGTATTCATTTTAGATTGTTGTAAATATAAAATTATTGTAAATAAGAAATCTATTAAATAGTATTTAATATTTTTGTTGTCAATTCTCAAGAACCAAAAAATGTATAAATGTACTTTTATCATATGTTTACACTATATTAAAATTCTAATCATTGCTTTTTAAAGCAATAAACACTGCCAAGGAGTGAAGTTATTTAAAATAATAGCAGTGTTAAGGGGGAAAAAATCCTTTTGACACTTTTTTTTTTTTTTTTTTTTCTAAAATGAATATTAATAAGAAAAACATTGACATTCTATTTCTAATGAAGTAAATAAGCAGTTCCTTATGAATTGTTTACTGAGATTTGTATCATCAGTTGGTGCTCATGAGTAGCATGGATTATATTCATTTATTTGTTTTTAAATCTGCTCTTTTAGAATAACAAATTAATGAAGACTTATTTTTCTGGTGGCCTTATTGTAACATCTATTCTGATACATTTGAAAGAAGACAAAATAACATTGTGCAAAAAAGTGACAAATTTTTTTTCCCATCAAATTGCCTACTATTCTGGTAATATAATTCATATATTTTTTATGTTATTGTATATAAAATGAAAAAGTGTCAGGAACATGAAAAAAAAATCCTTTTTTTTTTTTTTTTTTTGTTATAATTTCAGTTTTTTGTTGTCTGCACCACACTTTGCATTGCAAGACAAGTAATGTAGATGGAGCCTGTTAGACACACAACCCACAAGTAAATTTAATGTTTTGAAAAGTATTGATAAAATATTGTAAATTTTTTTTAAGAGAGAAATAATTAGCACATATTTTTCTTTTCATCTAAAGCAAACAAAATTAACATTGGGGGTGGGGACAGTGAAAAGTTGTGGCTTATGTTTGTTATATTTCTTTCGGTATCCTTTTTAAAACTTATTTTACTTTCTATTTTGTTGAGGAAGTTAGTAAGAAAGGAAGACACGAACACAGGACTTGTAACAACAAGATATATTGAAAAACAAGAATACAGAAAGAGTAAGTCTGAGTGGAAACCTCCTCTCAGCTGTGACAAATAGTCTATATATATCTACTCCCTGGCGTCTGTCCTGCATCTGCGCATACAGAGCCTTGCTGGTATTTGTAATGAATGGAACAGTCCATTATAGAGGGGTTCTAACCCAACACCCCCCTCCCAAGCTTTTTATCCGTAAAAAGCTGTTAATATTTTTTTTGTTTAGAATTGATAGTTAATGGGTTGGTGTATTTCCTTTTCCAGACCGACCGTCGTAGTTCGGGTGTTGGTTGGGGTGGATCGAGATCGAACGTCTCGAAAATGGTGTTAATTGGTTCTTCCTCAATTGGTGGTGTGTCGAGTGTATCATCTGCTCGACATTTTCTTAATTGGTTTTGGTGTTGTTTATGGGTGTATCTGGGTCCTTGTACAATGTACACCATATCACCAACTCTTTTACTGATTGTACCCACATCCCAGAATGATGTGTTTTCCTTATAGCTTTTAAAGAAAACTATTTCCAGGATTGAACTGTTTTCTGGGTACAGGAATGGTCTCTTGTGATTTTGACTGTTTTGGTCAGAGTTTGTCAAATACGGACCTTACCTTCTGTGCAAACATTGTTTCAGCCAGTGATACTGCTGTTGGGGTATTGGGATTTGGTGTAATTCTGTATACTTGTAGAAAACGTTGTAGAGCTTCGTCCAATGGTTTACCTTGTGCTTTTTTTAATGCTCTTTTGAGTGTGTCTCTGAAGCGCTCGGCTTGTCCGTTAGATCTAGGGTGATATTGGGGAGTGGTGATGTGTTTGATTTGAAAAATCTCACAAAAATCCTTGAACTTAGCAGATGTGAACTGTGTTCCATTGTCACTCATGATGCAGTCTACAACAGCGAACCGTTCATGTAGAAAGTTTATTGTTGTCGCTGTTGTAGGTCTTTTGCACCTCAATATCTCAGGCCACTTGGTATAGTTATTGACTACAATTAAAAAGTAGTGGTCGTTAAGAGGAACTGCAAAGTCAATATGTATTCTTGACCAGGGCTGGTCAGTTTTCGGCTAGGGTTTAAATGTGATAGGTGGTGCTTTTGCAACCTTTGCATGAGTCAATCATCTCTATAATGTCCTTGTCCATGTTAGACCAGTAGATGTAGCTTCTCATGAGGCTTTTCATTCATTTTTTCCCCCGGGTGTCCCAAATGAAAATCTTGAAGAATCCTTTTTTGAAGATTTTTTTGGATTACCACTCTCTCGCTGTAGAGAAGAACCTTGTTGCAAAGCGAGAATACCTCTGAGACATTAGTGTCCTTCTTAGCGATGTTGTTTTTTATGCTGCAGATAAAGTCGTCCTTTTCTGCTTCCCTTTTAATCTCTAGTAGGCTAACCTATCAAACTTGTAAAGCCCCTTGTGAGTGTTGATGCACAGAAGTTACGAGCATTCTTCCTCGATAGGTATCTGCAGGTAAGTGTCACTCAGATCCACCTGGGAGAATATCGTACCACCATTTAGTTTGCTAAATACCTCCTCTGGTGTTGGAAGAGGGTAGTGGTAGTCCTTGAGAGCCGTGTTGAGGCCCATAGAGAAATCCGCACAGACGCGAATTTGATCAGTCTTATTTTAACATACAGTGGGAGCAGCCCATTCACTGGAGGTTATTTTGGAAATAATCCCAGCTTTCTCTAGCCGATCTAACTCCACATCGATTTTTTCGATTGCCACAAATGGTACGTTTTGTTTTTTTCTAAAAACAGGTAGAGCGTTGTCTTTCAGCTCAAATCTTGCTTCCACCTTAGTGCATTTTCCAAGTTCCATTGAGAACACTTCCGGAAAACTTTCTTTAAGTTGATTCTTAAGTTCTTGCGCCTCCATGGATGAATTTTCAACTTTGTGGCAGTATTTGCTGATTGGAAGGTCCCAGAGATTGAATTGTTCCATCCAATTGGTTCTAAGTAGGTTTTCGGACATTTTGTGCACAAAACTTTCACTTTTTAGTGATATCATTCAGTGTTACTGGTAGTGTGAGCTTGCCTTCGAACTCAATTTTGTCACCAGTCACTGCACGGGCTGTCTTATAGGTTTTCTTGATGGTAGGTTTTTTCAGCCTTTTCCAAGTGTGCAGGTTGATGATTGACATGTCCAAACCGGAATCCAACTGTAGGTCCACCTTACCAAGGATCCTTACAGTTACATATTTTTGTCTATTTTTCTTGGATTTAATGTCAGATCTCATTTGTCTGACTTTGTTTTTCTTTGTTTTGTTTTTACAGTATGTCTGTTTATGGCCTACTTTACCACGCTCGTAGCAAGACTTTTTTCTGTAAGAACAATCCGTGGACCATTGTCCACCGCAGCAATAACATAGATTATTGGGTACTCTGGATTTTTGAATTGGACGTCTTGTCTTTGGTTGTGCCTGATTATATTTTCTATTTGCTTGGTTTTTCCAAGAGTAGTAGTTCTTATACTTGTAGTTTGTTCTACATACGTATGCCACGCCTGACTCCTCGATATTTCTTGAGTCGTTTTTAATGCTGACTACGTGTTGGCAATCTTCAGCTAGCTTCTGAAGTGTCAGCCCGGATCCACTTTCTAGTCTTGACAAGACTCTACACCTTATCTCAGCGTTTTTTGCTGAAACAAGACCTTGTGCAAATACCAAACATTTAAAATTGTCTGCTGATAATTCCGACAGACGGAAATCGCCGCAGTACTTGTTGACTATGGACGCAAATGTAAGATACTCTTTGTTGTCCCGCTTCGATAAGTTGAAGCACTTCCATCTTTTGTGAAATAGTGTTGTGTTTGGGCTGAATAATTCGGACAGGAGTTTTACTGCTTCAGGGAATTCCAGCTCGCTCATTTTATTAGGTAGTATGTAGTCGACGAACTTGCTGTGTTGCGTGGTACCTAACTTCCTTAATAGTAGTCAAACCTTTTTGCCGTTATCCCAGTCTTGGCAGTCTACAGTGAAGATTTCTTTGTATCTCTTGTAAAACGCTTCAAAAGTTTTATCCTCCTCCAGAAGATAATTAAACGTTTCAATAGAATTCCAGATAGTGGTCTTGGAAAAAGCCGTGCTATTGTCGCTGGGTTCAGATTTATCAGATTTATCTAGTACTCGACTATATTCTGTAAAAAACGGTTTAATTTCTATTTTTGTCTTCAGAAATTGAATTAAATCAACTTTACAGTGTTAGCTGCTTGTGGTAAGTCAACCGGGATTCAGTCCATTTTTCAGTCTGTTTTTGTGAAATTTCTTGGAAATTATTTTATTTATTTATTTTTTTTTTTTCGTCTTTTGGCCGTCTTTGTTTTTTTTTTTTGTCACTTAATTTGTGTAAATAATTTTGCTATTCAAGGGTATTTTCGACTAATGATAAATAGCATCACGGTTCAATTATTTCCATTAGTTTTGTCTTGTAGAAGATTTAAATTTCTGTCTTCGAGAGATTGAATTCTTAACGGTTTGGTAAGCGAACGCAAGCAACATAACTCGACTATATTCTGTAAAAAACGGTTTAATTTCTATTTTTGTCTTCAGAAATTGAATTAAATCAACTTTACAGTGTTAGCTGCTTGTGGTAAGTCAACCGGGATTCAGTCCATTTTTCAGTCTGTTTTTGTGAAATTTCTTGGAAATTATTTTATTTATTTATTTTTTTTTTCGTCTTTTGGCCGTCTTTGTTTTTTTTTCGTCACTTAATTTGTGTAAATAATTTTGCTATTCAAGGGTATTTTCGACTTTTACTAAGTTAAAACTTTGTAAGCCTCAGTCACTTTTTCCTTGTTTTTTTTTTTTTTTTTTTTTTTTAATTGGAGTAGATAGTTTCTACTATCGCCCGGTCTCACACTCCACCCCCTTCTTTTGAATGAGTTTAGAGGTGATCACCTTGTTTCTTGTTTAGGAAGGGGTTCCCGGTTCATCCCCTTTCTCTGGTCTTGGTGTTAGTTCAGCTGGAAGCTCTTTGCAGTTACGGAGTATGGTGGCAAAGTCTTTACATTCTGAGGGTACCGGGTTGGCAGTTTCCTGGTTGCTGCTTCCGACTGGTAGTTAGGAGCCCGAACTCTTGCGTAGCGTCTTGAGAGGCCGCTCTGATCAACAGTTGAATAATACCGGGGTTCTTGTAGTGCCATATCGCGCATGGACGGGCGTCCCTGCATGAACGTTCGGTGGGCAACCCCGAGGCCACATTATGTTGTAGGCCGCGCCAGTCTCCATCCTTCACAAGTTGCAAATGATTGACCGACTGATTCTATTCTAAGACCACTCCTTTAACTGAATTACTATGGAAAAAAGCAAACATAATAACAAAACTAAACCAGCTCATTTGAAAACGCCCAAACCTGTCTGCATCTCTTTCACTAACATACGCGGCATCCGCACCAACTTCCCCAGCGTAGATTCTTTCCTCCATAATAACTCACCTGATATATTAGCCCTATGTGAAACTAATCTTAACCCTTCTATCCCCTCATCTGAGTTCTGCGTTCCTGGCTACCTTCCCCTCTTCAGGAAGGACTCCAATGTTCATATGCATGGGCTTGGTGTCTATGTCAGCGAACACCTTCCCTTAGCTAGGGTGTCATCTTTTGAATCCCCAGATCATTCTTTCATGTGCTTCCGCCTCTCACTTCTCAACTCGATTAGCTATCTCTTCTTTCTGTACCGCTCTCCTTCCTCCCCTGATTGTTCGTTACTTGACATCATTTCTGACAATATTGACAAAGCCATTTCTACCCATCCCTCTGCCCATGTATTCGTGTTTGGTGACTTTAACGCCCACCACACCAAGTGGCTGAAGAACGCTGTCACTGACCCTGCTGGTGTCCACACCATGAACTTTTCAATCACCCAATCCCTTACGCAAGTAGTGGACTTCCCCACGCGTTTCTCCGACAACCCTAACGGAAGGAACTCACTTCTAGACCTCTGCTTCACTTCCATCCCAGACTCTTGCACTACCAGACAACTCTGCCCACTTGGAAACTCTGACCACACTGTAGTGTCCGTCAATATTTCACTCCACTCCCGCCCGACCCATGAAACACAGACAAGTAGAATATCATACTGCTATCAAAGAGCAGACTGGGATTCGTTCCGAGACTTCCTCTGTGACATCCCTTGGAACAACGTCTTTAGTCTTCCCATCGAAGAATGTGCATCCGAGGTCTCCTCCTGGGTTAAGGCTGGCATTGATGCCTTCATCCCTGCTAGGAAATTCCAGCTTAAATCTCATTCGTCTCCATGGTTCTCACCCGCTTGTTCGGCTGCCATTGCCCACCGGAATCATTTCTTCCGACTTTATCGTAACTATGCGTCGGAACAAAACAGGCGCCTTTTCACTTCAGCTCGTAATAAGTGTAAAAGGGTACTTAACGAAGCTAAGATGTTGTTTGCTGCCAGAATGAAGCAACGCATAGCATGCTCTAAATTCGGCTCTAAAGACTACTGGCGACTCTGTAAAAGAGTACTTAACAAGAGCAAGTCCACAATACCCCCGCTAATCAACAAATTTGAGGTCCTCACCTCCCCAGCAGATAAGGCTGAATGTTTTGCCCGCAGATTCTCGAACAATTCGAGTCTGGACTCGTCTGGAGTTTTTACACCCGACTTCTCACCTAGAACCGAGGCACAACTGAATGATGTCCACATTACACCTTCGCTTGTCTCTAAGATAATCTTAAAACTTGACCCTCACAAAGCGAGCGGTGGTGACGGAATCCCAACCATAGTCTTAAAGAAATGTGCCCCTGAACTCTCCTCTATCCTTTCTAAGCTCTACAACCTCTGCCTATCTGCTTCCTGCTTTCCTGCCTGTTGGAAATCTTCCTCTATAGTTCCTATATTTAAAAACACTGGAGAACCCTCTGACCCTGCAAATTACCGCCCTATCAGCCTTCTTCCGATCTTTGGCAAAGTGTTCGAAGCCATTATCAACGCCGAGGTGGTTCAGCATCTCACAGCACACAGGCTCCTCTCGGACAAGCAATATGGTTTCCGCTTCACCAGGTCTACTGCTGATATGCTAACGACCATCACCGAGTACATATACCAGGCACTCGACAGGAATGGCGAAGCTCGAACCGTTGCATTGGATATATCTAAGGCGTTCGACAGAGTTTGGCATGCTGGCCTTCTATGTAAACTGCGGAGCTATGGTATAACTGGACATTTGTTTGAACTAATCCAGTCATTCCTCTCTAACCGCACAATGAAAGTGGTATTAAACGGACATGCCTCTCAGAACTACCATACAAACGCAGGTGTCCCCCAAGGCTCCATCTTAGGTCCTACACTCTTCCTGATATATATTAATGATCTGCCTGATTCCATAAGAACCCAAATAGGTTTGTACGCCGATGACACCACAGTTTACTCTCGCCTCCAACAAAAATCTGGTGTAGGCGTCAAAGCTAAACTCGCAGCCGAGATTGAAAAAGACCTCCAATCCATATTGGACTGGGGTAAGAAGTGGCTAGTAAATTTTAATGCTTCTAAAACGAAGCTACTGTCAATTAACCATCATCGACAATCTCACCTACCTCCCATTAGCATGGACCAGGCTTGCCTCCCAGAGAGTAAAACACTACGCCTCCTTGGTCTCACACTTTCAGCGGACCTCAAATGGAATGACTATATCGAATCCATTGCTAAATCCGCTGCTATGAAAGTCGGTTCTCTGTGTAGGGCCCGGAAGTTTTTTCCGTCTAAATCTATCCTGCACATTTACAAATCTACCATCCGCCCGTGCATTGAATACTGCTGCCATATCTGGTCGGGTGCCCCTGCTGTTCTCCTCGGGCTTCTCGATAAGGTTCAGAGGAGGGTCTGTAATGTGATAGATACCGACTTGGCAGACCGCCTGCAGTCTCTCTCCCACCGGCGAGACGTGGCTTCGCTGTGTCTCTTCTATAAATACTTTCACGGCTTCTGCTCCGATGAACTTAGATCACTGGTGCCCCCTAAATACGAATTTGCACGAGATACTAGATTAGCAACTAGATCCCACCCTTTTACAGTGAAATCGATAAAATGCAGCCGTAACTTCTACTCCAACAGTTTCTTTCCTCGCACTTCCCGACTGTGGAATTCTCTTCCAAACGATTGCTTCCCCGACGGCTACAATCTTCAGGAGTTTAAATGTAAGGTCAATAGACACCTCCTAACACACTAACCTGCTCCCATTCTATCAAACACTCTTCCCATCTGCCCGACACTCATCCTCGCTATCCTTACTCATCTATTACCTTTCTCCTGACATTCCCTATGTCTATCCACTCCTTCTCTTTACCTTCCCCTATGTAGCCCCATGCGCAATAGTGGCAGTGGAATGCCTTGCTTGGGGTGAGATGATTAAAAAAAAAAAAAAAAAAAAGTACTTTTAGGAATAATTCCTCTTGTTTTCTTAATTTTTCGAATTCATTTTGTTGTTGAGTTAGTCTTTCTTCATGTTCTTTTTGTTGTTGAACTAGTCTGTCTTCTTGTTCTTTTTGTTAAAAAAGCACTATTTCTTCTTGCTCATTCTGTCGAAGGAGCAATTTCTCCTTGTTTTTCCTGTAACTGCAAAAAAAACTGCTGCTGTAGCATTTGTTGTTGTATGTGTTCTGTCTTTTGTTGGTGTTCAGTTTGAGCTTTAAGTAACTGTACAATAATTTGTTTAAAGTCCTCCATACTGTTCTTTGGCTAAAAGTATTTAAACAACTTAAAATGGTGGGCAAAATTTCCCAAGAAAGAAAAAAGTTTTTTTTTTTTGTTTTTTTTTATGAACAAAAAAAAATGGCTTCTTACACCATACTTCAGACATAGAAGACAAAAAACAAAAATGGCGTAGCCGGTTCAAAAATAAAAAACTAGATAGTATGCTTTTTTCAAAAAAATAGAAAAATGGCATTTAGGAGTTGCTTTAAAATGACAGTTAAGAGTTTCCAAGTGTTTCAAAATAATTCAACCAAACAAAATTTCACAGTTCAAGGAGAAGATAAAAAATTGTTCTATTTCAGCTTTAGAAAAAAAAAAATTTACATAAGTCATAGCGACTGAACAAAAATGAGATTTTTTTTTTTTTTTTACATTGATACAATAGAACCTTAAGTTGTATTTTTTCGATGAGAAAAATTTGCATACAAAATTAAACAGCTGAATTTACAGTTCAGAAAATGTCTGGTTACTTTTTTAGAAGAGGAAAACGTTCTACTTAAATTTAATGTGAGCAAGTAGTTAATTTTATGTCCCGATACGTTTTAAAAATTTTTTTCACGTATAGTTTGAAACTGACGGTACTTTTGTTGGGTTGGTGTTGTTTTTTTTTTTGTTTTTTTTTCCTTGGAACGCAAATTTTTTGACAGAGTACACTTAGCATGGGGAACTTGTTTGATATTTCATTGCCTTATTTTTTTGCCATCAGTTGGGTTGGCTTGTGTTAGTTTGTTGTTTTGCATTTTCGTTCGTCAGTTGTTGAGTTGAACCTTCACATTAATTTTTTTCTCCGAATTCTCGTTCATTAGTTATGGCGAACAGTTTTCAGTATGGCTTCCAGACATATGTTCAAATAACTTGCTGTCAGTTGTGTTGGACAATTGTAGTGTTTGCGTGAGTTTTGTTCTCAAATCCTTGTTCACCAGTTGTTGTGTTGAGGAAGTTAGTAGGAAAGGAAGACATGAACACGGCTTGTAACAACAAGATATATTGAAAAACAAGAATACAGAAAAGAGTAAGTCTGAGTGGAAACCTCCTCTCAGCTGTGACAAATAGTCTATATATGTCTACTCTCTGGCGTCTGTCCTGCATCTGCACATACAGAGCCTAGCCAGTATTTTTAATGAACGGAACAGTCCATTATAGAGGGGTTCTACCCCAACACTTTCACAAAAGCTTGCCTAATGGCATTGCAAAAAGAGTGGTGCAAACCCTGAAAATGGGATTAAAAGCATTCTCACAACTTATGGAAAGTATAGAAGCATATTTACCAAAAATGCAGTTATAGTTAGAGATCTATCTATTCCACATGCAGGAAGGGAACTGAGTCTGTCAACATTTATGGGAAGACAAATCAGAACCCCCATAATTCTGTCCTTTGCAATGAGAGAAAAGGTGTGGTATAGAAAGAATAGAGACGAATCCAGAAGAAGCAATTTCCTGATGCAAAAAGGTCATAACAAAGCTATATTGGGGGAGGGGCAAAATATACTGGCACGTGCAGATCAGTCAGAAGCAGAAATGAGCTGAAGGATTTGGAAATGGAAGGCCAAGAACAAGAATAGACAGAAAGTTATAAAAGTGGAACAGAACAGAAAATGGAAAAAGGTGAGAATGGGGAGATAGATGAAGATGAGTAAAATGAAGAGAGACTGAGATTACCATTAAAGAGAAATCGAGAGAGACATGAAAAAGGACAGTACAAAACAAAAATAGTAGTAGTAAGAGAAAAAACAAGGGTGTACTACTACTCCAATTCAGGGAGGTGTAGTATCATATACAAATGAAGAGATCAATATTTGAAGAATTTGATATAGAGTATTTGGAGAAGTAGGACAGAAAATAGCTTGTTGTCACAGAAGACATGCACAGCTGTGCTATGACTACTGCTAATCACATTAATATGCAAAACAAGTTTTACTGCTTTCTTACACCCTTTAAAAATTTATCCCCACTTTTCTGAAAAATTGATTTATAAAGAATGGTACATGAAAGCTATGGAGAAAAACAGTTAATATATTATTTGCAATTTGATCACAAAAGCTATGTTTAAAATTATTCATATATCTTGATCAATTTCTATTTGTATTATCTATCATAGCTTGTAATCAGTTCTTATAGTTTATCATCAAATTTTAATGAAACTCTATGGTTCACTCTTGTTAAGGCTTCTTTGCCATTACTAATGGTTCTCACCACAAATTCTTTTGATCTCTTGCTTGGCCACTTTAAAACATTGACATTGTTGTCCAGAAACCATTTCTTGGTTAACTTTGAAATGTGTTTTTGGTCATCATCTTGTTAAAAGATCTATTGATGTTCAAACATATTTTGTTTTTTTTTCTTTTCTTTTTTTCTTGCAGACTGATGTTTTAGTCCAAAATCTAAATAAACGGTTGTTCATGATCCCATTCTCTTTAACCAGGCAACAAATTACACTGGCTTAAAATATCTCTATTATATAATGCTACCACCACCACCACCACCATGCATGACCTGGTGGAACCAATGTTCTTTTGGACATAAACTTTATTCATCATTTTTTTTCAAAACAAAATCAACATCCTGTGCCATAAAAGTTCAAGACAATAACTTAGCAAAGGATAGACAACTTTGTATTGTTTGACCTTTCTTGATAATGTTTTGAATTGTTGGAACAGACTTAAAAATGCTTGCATATGGTTTTGTAACCTTTCTCTACATTGTGGCCAGTGGAAATATTTAGTTTGAGTTCCTCACTAAGTTTTTTTAACCTTATCTATGGTGACTGGTTTCCTTCTGATAATAAACAAGAATGCAAATCCAATCCTCTCTTTAACTCTCATCTTGAAATACATAGTACTGCATTACCATACTAACTTTGTTAACATTTGTTTTAAAGGAAGTGAAGAACTTTCTAGTGTAAAGACATTCAAATCTTTTTCTATTTTGTAAAATATATGTAGGAATAATTTTGAACATGCTTTTTATTTTCTTTAAATTCATCATGTAGTTTCTTTAACTTATATGTGTTAATATATATATCAAGAAAAAAGCATTTGTTGAAGAAATAAAATTATGTGTGGGTCATGAATAATTTCAGATTTATTTGTGTGTGTGTGATATAGTCAGTGTGGACACAAGCTTTATTCTAAATACCAAAATTTACAATATAAAAAATAAATGCAATAATAAAATAATTAAGCAAACTAAAGATCACAATTAGAAATAACCTAAAGTATTAACCCTAGACAGAAGAAAGGGTTGATTTACTTCTTTATTCACTTCTCTTGGAGCCTACTAAGAAGTAGTGACACAGTCAGAAAGTCAGTTGAGATATAAAACTGACATTTACTGTGCAGTGTTGAGTTCTATGTTCACACTGTCTATAAACTGTCCCCAATATTGAATAATCTTTCTCCCACAAGATAGTGTATGTTAAAATAAATGAAATGATAGACAATTCATTTAATGAAAAATACTAGGAAAAAAATGATTGATAATGCTTCTCTAAAAGAAAAATACAAGCAATCCTTTAAATTTAATTGTTAATAAAAATGAGAGTAAATACTATAAAAAAATTAAATTTACAATGATTTACCTAATAAAATGAATGCCAGTATTAAAATTTAATCATAAAATTTTACTGTAATAAAAAAAATATAAATTTTGTTGCTCTAAGCTCCTTTACAACCCCACTGTGTTTTTAAGTAAATAGCAGGCAGAGCAAGGACCACAAACTCAGCAAGAAAAATGGGATAACAGGTAGAGTTACATTTGGTAATAAGTGTTGGTAGGTCTTCTAAACTTAGAATGATTTCATTCTTCAAGTTAAATAAATCCAGTGAGAAGTCTTCTGTTCTTGCTGTTTTTGTCTATTCATTAAACTCTGTATGCAAGGTGTTTATTCTCCTGTAGAAGTGATGGATTACTTGAATATCTATTTTAGGTAAATCAAGCTTTTCTAACATTTCAAGGTGTTCTTGCTATCAAATGCCTTTTTCAGCAGTACATAAGTGTGCTAATTTGCTGTTTAGGTTGACTTGTACCTCAGCGTTTTTTACATTTATGAGAAGGATCCTGATCTACATACAATTTTCTTTTTCGTTTAGGATGTACATCCTCACAAGATTTTTGAATAGCTAACATGGATCTATCATTTATTCTTTTGAAATACAGTTTAATCATGTTTACATGACATTTTTTTTCATTTCCTTCTGACAATCAGGCATATTCACTATATGATTGAGTTCATTTATTTTTTGCTTGATTATGTAGGAGACGTGAAACTTAGCTTTAAGGGAGGTGGTTATTTGTTGGAAGAATAAAATTAAAGCTTTGTCACCAATCTTGGATTTTTGTTCCACAGCTTTCTTATCATATCACCCCTGCATTTTGCCTTGAACATTTTCAAGGTGCTCACGGGCTAATGCATTTGCTTCAGATATTTGCTTTCTAAATTGCTGTACATAATCCAAAAAGTGTTCTCTGCTTGTGTCATCCTGTAACCTTTATTAATTGTAGTAGACCTTGAATATAAATTCAAATGGACTTGATCCTAGGGATTCACAAGCTGTGAACATTAAGAACAGAATGCCTTTGTCCCATTCTTTCTAGTGATCTAAGCAGTAGGTTCTCATCGTACTCTTCAGGGTAGAGTGAAACCTATCCAGACTTGCCTGTGATTGTGGGTGAGAAGCACTCGCTTTTATAGAAGTAATGCCTAATTGCTTTGTAACTTACTGAAACAGTCTTGACATAAAATTAGACCCTTGGTCAGATTGGATTACCTTAGGTAGACCCATCTTGGTAAAGAAATTAATAAAAGCTTTTACTACCATTTTGGCTGAAATATTCTTTAGTGGAATGGCTTCAGGAAATCTTGGTGCATATATGATGGTCAACAAGTATTTGTTACCGATTTTGTTTTGGGTAGTGGCTCTGCCCAGATTGAAAGAGGGTGTAAGAGAGCAGCTGTGATTTTCTCATTTGGCTTTCCTGCCATTTGACATATGTGATATGTTTTACAAAATTTCATTAAATCTTTCTGAACTCCAGACCAGTAAAAGTGTCTGAAAATTCTTTCACAAGTTTTCTTAATTCCTAAGTTCCGTGATAATGGAATTTCATGAGCTGTTCTTAATACACTGTGCCTATAATCTCTTGAGACTACTATTTGTTTGCTAAATGTCCAGTCTTCTGAATTTTGAATTTGTGTTGGCTTCCACCTCCTCATTGATATTCCATCTTTAATAAAAATATCTTTGAGACATTATCAAGATTATTCCTTGTTCTCACTCAATTATTAAGTTATGTTAGTTCATAGTTGGATTGTTACTCAGTAATTAGATTCTTTCTTGGCATCACTACCAACACCCCTCCCTTTTCCATTTTTGTTCGACATAGGTGAACTAATATTATGGTTTAAAAATACCTGAGATAAGTCTACTGGTTTGTTTTCCTCTTTCCCACTATTCTACACCTTTGCCTGTGTATGACTTCCTACACACAAAGTTATGTTAGCTGTTTTAAGTTTCTTTTCCTAAACAAACTGGTTTTCTCAGTTTGGTCAGGGAAGATGTTATCACTTTCTTACACACTGAATCATTTCCCAATAACATTGATACTCCATTCATAGGAAGTTTGCTTATCATACCCACAGTGATTGATCCTGATATGAAACTTGATTCTACGCTAACCCTATGTAGATGGATACTCACAGATTTGGTGACAATTCCTCTGATATTTATTTACCAGTAGCTAAACATCATCCTCTTTGTAACAGGAAAGATTACAAAGCGCCCATATCTGTTAAGATTCAAATTGGTACTTTCATTATAACCCATCAAGGAAATCTGCCCTTCTATGAATGGTTGGTATATATCTGTTATTTCATTAACATATTACTCCCTCTGGGTTATTGTGAATTGGGTCATGGGATTCCCAGTTCTGCCAGGTCCAGCAGTCTATTGCACTGGGTCTTATTTTCCAACAGTAATGGCATGACATTGGTTTATTTTCCGACCTGCTTATCAGTTGGTTATTAAATTTTGGTAAGTTCCCACTTTTTCATCATTTGTTTTTCAATTCATTAGGATTCTGAGTTCCCAAATTAGGTTTAATTTTGCTCCCTCTGTCAGTCATGGCATATTCACTTACTAACACTGCTAAATCATGAGTGGTTTCTGTATTCCTTTCACTTATGTATTTTAACCTCTACTGGTATACAATTTTTGAATTCCTCAATCAATATTGTTTTGATGTTTCATTTTCAATTTTTTTCTGTATTCAAACAGTCGAAATAAGTTTCTTTTTTGTCTTTGGAACTCAACATAAGTTTGTGTTTCAAGTTTTTGGTGATTCTTATATTTTTGACGATATGCCTCTGGAACTAATTTGTAACTCTTAATAAATGATTTTACTAAGTCATAATCTGCACTATCATTTACTGAAAGATTTGCATACTTCATCTGTACTTTTTTGCATAAAATGCTTTACAAGAAAAATCACAAACAGATTATAATTTAACAAAATTTAGTATAAAGCAACGATGATATGGAGAAACATGTCTGTGGAAAGATGATGTTTGTTTCCTTTTAACAGTTCAACAACAGAAAAATTTTCTTTCAGCTGTAAAGATTTAATAATGAGTTGACTTGTGTTCTCAGTTTTTCTTAACTGGAAGAATCATACATACCTTTACTTTCAGTGATTAATACACTTAGTAATTCACCATTGGTTTTTGGTTTGTGACTAGTCAATCAAATAAATGCCTGTATGTGGCACAGAATTATGTTGGTGAGCTGGATGTAATATTTGATCTCTCTTCATCAATCAAACTCCCCTTATCTTTTTTAAGGTTCATTGTCTGGCTTATGTTAATTTGAATGCTGAGTTTGTAAAGTTAACCAAAGGGAGAAGATAAATGTCACAGTGAAAGAAAGAGTAATAGTTTATTGACAGTATGTCCATTTAGTATGGTGAGGATTAGGAGTGAATATGTGAAAACTAACATTTGCAACATCTGCTGTCTCACTTGCATTAGATTTAGTATTTCATCTGTAATCTATTTTTTTTCCTTTCCTTTCTTACATTTGGGTGACTTCCTTTACTGTTGTTTCAAATGCTTCTCTTAATGTGTTCCATTTTGAGTTCTTTTCCAAAGTTTCATATTTGTTTATCAATGCAACTATGTTAGCAAATGAAATTGCTGTAGAGTTTGTCATATTCAAATTTTCGTAGCTTTACTCTTTGCCTATGACTGAGATGTGATCACTTACAATCAGTATTTGGATATCTTTTCAACTGCAAAACTAGATTTCTATGTGAATTTATTGAATAATCTGTGATTTTGGGATTTTTTGTTTTTAATGTCTCCTTCTGTGTTAACAATTTTCTTGGATGTTCTTCAGGCCAAGTTTTAGTTTTTATTTGGCCAGCCACTCAGCATCAATGAACTTCCAACACGGGTACAGTATTTTTTCCCCATGTCCTATTTTTACTTTATCACACACTTTTTAAGTCAGGGATATCATTATACAGTTTTTGTACTTAACCTTTGAACCCACAGGCTGCTATGCATAAATAAATGTTATCTTCATTAGGTTTTAAGTAAAAAGTAAACATTACATTACCAAAATTCAATTCATCAATCCTTAAATTTACTGAATGACCTTGAAATATATCTTTAGGACAAATATTGGATTTTAAAATTTGGAGTTTGCTTTTTTAACTATAAAGGCTGTTTGATGAGTGATGAGCAAACATTATAACATTTTTAACAATGCCTAAAATCTTTGATTTCATATGTAAATTAATTTTTCTTTTAATATCTTTAGGCTATTATCTTTCAAATAAAACCAAAATTTAACTTCAAAGAAGACATTTAAATTATTTAAAATTTTATTTTATTTTATTTTTTAAGAAAGTTTGTGACAGTACCTAGTAATGAGTTTTCCTCCAGCATTAGTTGTTTGGAAGAGAACAATTTTGAAAATCACCATATTTCTTTTTCTATCTAAGTGTTAATAATATCTGTCTTTTTGTTTGGTCATTCATTCTTGGTTTTGAAATAAGTTAAGAAAATGAAGATTTTGTGTTAATTTTTAAAACAGACTGCCATTATAGCAGAACTTATTACTGAGGTTAAAAAAGTGCTTTTTCACTTTTTATAAAAAGTGAATTCAAATGTAATATTTTGACTATTCAGAATTCCATATAGGAAAAAACAATTTTGTGACTTATAATACCATGATCTTATTGGACAAACTCAACTATCTATGTATCAGACTGCTAAGTATGTTTCCTTTTCTTAGCTATTCATGATCTCTTCTCTCCAAAAGTCTCGAGCTCATTCCTGACCTTGAACACTAAGGACCTGGCTATCTCCAAGTCACTATGGTTATCAGCTAGTGCCATGAGCATGGTGTGCCTTTTCATTTAATGTAAAACACTGGAATCTACCTTGCTAATGCTTTTGATAAATATGAAAGAAATGAGAATACTAAAATTAAGTCCATACCATTTTTTTTCACTCCATTTAGTCTGCTAAATGTATGTTCTTATGCATGTAGTACATTAATTTAGAATCTTATATGATGATTTTCTTTTAGAGATGTATCATTATGATACCAATTTTGCTATCTATATTTTTAAATGCATAGCTTCAAATGCTATAATATAGCTGGTGGAATTTAGGTACCTCTAAAGATTCACTAAAAATGAGCATACCATGATGAAAAAACTCTCCAAACTTAATAATAAAAGTTTTATCTTCAAAATATTTATTAATAAGATAAAAGACCAAAGGATTTTTTAATTATTGTTATGATGTTGATAGTTGCTTGTTTGACGTTAAGCTCGCAAGGTGACTCCTCTGTCTCTTCAGATACATCATATATATATATATATATATATATATATATATATATATAGGGGTATGGCTATGCTAATTATTAGCTAGCTAATCCCACTACACCTCTTGGAACCTTTTAGGTCTAACTCCTTGAGTTGACCTACTGCTTCTCCTACATCCCCTCCCCCTTTCAGTATTTTAAAGAGGATTTCTCATTATAGGAGATCTCGGTCTACTTTTTTTTAAGGGTCAAAAATCTTGACAACTAGTTTCTTGGATAATGCTAACTTCAACTTAATGAAGCTTTCTGGTGAATATCAGTCCACTGAAACTCCTTATTTTTCATTTGTAATTCAGCAAAAGGCTCAATTCTTTCTGTATATTTTGGCAAGAACTTGCTATAAAAATTAACTAATCCAAGAAATGACTCCAACTCTTTCTTATTACTTGGAGGCAAAATATTCAATATTTATTGAATCAAGGTTGAGTCCAGTGAAGTACCCTCCTCCGAGATTTGATATCCCCAAAACATCAGCTTTTTGCACTAGAATATACATTTATCCTCATTTAAAGTCATTTCTGCATTTCTGAGTATATTCATTACTTTGTTTTCTGTTTTAACTTACCTTCAGTATGGGCAGCCAACCCAATATCATCTTGGTAAATTATAGTTTTTACTTTTTCTTCTAGTAAATTTTTCATTTCTCTCTGAAAAAATGAACTGGCTGTCTTCACTCCAAATGTTAGATGAGTCCACTTTAAGAAGCCTATAGGCGAGTTTATCGTCGTAATTTCTTTGAATTCACTCTGCTGTATAAATTCAACAGTGGCTTCCAAGCTCATATTTTGTAAATGTAATCTTTCCAAAGTTTTAAGTCTCTCTGCAGTATCACATGTTGAAGCTGGATTAATTTGTCCTCTATTGTCATTTCCTTTCGTCCAAGTTCATTAAATTCACTATACCTACTAGTATCTCTTAGTCTACTGAGATATTTCCTAATAGGTTCTCCAAACTCTTGTCTTGATGCCAGAAATTTGGTCCTTTCAGCAATGACTAATCTTCTTTTTGGTTGGATACACTTTAAAATTCTCTCCTTAATTTTCTTAAAGTCTAAGGTTTCAATTTTTTCATTAATGATACTTGTTTAATGGCTCTACACACCACAGTGGCCCCAAATAAATCTGTGATTTGTTTTTGGTGTTGTTTGTTGTTCAATTTTTTTATCCTGGCCATTGCCGCGAAACACTTCAGTCAAATTGTAACTTCCTCTGGGTTCTCAAGGTCCAACATAGTTTTGTTTGGCGATGCCATTTTGTTATGATGTTGATAGTTGCTCATTCAACATTAATCTCGCAAGTGACTCTGTCTCCTCAGATAATTTCTTTGTGTGTGTATGTATATATATATATATATATATATATAGGTATGCTAATTATTATTAGCTAGCCAATCCCACTACAATTATCAAATTATTTAATTTTTCTTTCTGCATCAATGAGGGCACCAAAATTAGTACAGGAAATTTTAGTGCTTCTTTTTTTTTTTCAGTAAAAAACACTTTCATTTGGAAATTCTTGCGAAAATGAAATAATTGTTGGTTTTTAATGACACTTTCAGGACTTATTCACAAATGAATGAAATTATTTCAGAAATGCTCATTTTTTTTGAAAATCTTGGTAAAACGATTTTTTTATTTTTTGTTTTTTACATCTGCTACTCCCACTTATTTAATTTTAAGAAATTAAAATTTTGTAGAGCTTGATGTTTATATTACTTATACACAGACTCCTTGGAGGATATTTTTGTAAAACAGGACTTCCAGTTACAGAAAATCTGCTCTGTTGTACAATAAAAGATTCAATAACACATTAAGACAATTATTTAATAAGAAAAGCTTTTGTCTTTATGAATAAGATATATTATGGACACTACTGTTTTAAGAAAAAAACTTTTTTGATGAATAATAAATTTTTACAAGAATTGTTTTCAGTTTTTTAAATTTTTAATTAGAATAATTTATAAAGTTTTAAATTTCTGAATTAATTTTTACTGGTTAGGTGATATCATTAAGTAAAAACTATTTCTATGAATAATAAATAGGAAAGCTAACTAAAATTCAGTGGCCCCACCCAACTCCGAATATTTTACAAAGTGTGTATATATATATATATATATATATATATATATAATTTTAGTGTATAAACATGCAGATTTTCGTAAATACAAACATACATACATACATGATATTATCAGAAAATAGAAGTGGTAACGACAGTAAGTTTAAAGCCAAAGTACCTAAAAATTTAATAAAACATTCGATTAGGGATAATATTTTCTAATTTTTTTTTTTTCATGATTACTGTGAAATTAATGCTCATGTTATATTCCTCAAATAATTTTTACAGTTATATCCACTGTAGAAAAAAATTAGATAAACTTCTGTCTGTCAGTCAAGATGTTAACACCTTTAAACCAACAGCTACTGCTGAGTTAAAAAAGGCATTTCTGTGATATTTTAAAGTAAGTAATATTTGTTTCAGGATGTGTGTTGTGGTGCAGTGGATATTGACTCAGAACAACAAATCGGTGTGTCGAGTTCGAATTCCAGTTGAATTCCTTGCATTCACTTATGCACAAGTACCCTTGAGAAAGGTATTAATCTGTCTCTTCCTCCCAGTTATGGGTTAAATAATAGGACAGATTGGGTTCTATAGCCTTGGCTGGCAACCAGTTTACTGCAGAAAGCAATGGCCACCTACTGTGGGATAATCTTCTGCCCAGTCATGTCTCTTTTGAGACATGATCGCCCAAAGCGTGTATCACGTATGGCACTTAACTCACTGAATATCTGTTTCAAATCAGATTAATCAATTTGAAATAAGCTAATATTCCTTAAATAAAGTTTCAGAAAAGTATATTTTCTTTTTGAAAGATTTGTTAATAAGGAGAATTACATTGTGATGACAAATGGTTAAAAATAGGTACTCCCACTCATTTTTGATACCTAAGTTTTAAATTGAATTTTTTTAAATAAAAAAGTTTTCTTGAAGTTTTAATTGGAAGCTAAAAGATTAAATCTACTATTTCCAGTAAGCAAAATATTCTGGTAGTTTTCAGATAGAAAATATATTGATTGGAATCTAAAATTTTGAGACGTTTAAAAAATTTTTCAATTTTTCAGTCATTTTTGAGTGATCGACACATTTGTAAACAAGTTCTCAATTTGAAAAATAATGCAAAAATAAAATATACAACTGTGACATGTTATTTTTGGAACATTAACAAATTTAAAGTTAACTTAATCTAATTTACATAAGTATTACTTGTTTATAGAATGAAATTTAGAATAAAATATTTCTTAATTATGGCAATGACAAGTGATTGATGTGTGAAGTGATTGATGACAGTTAAGTATGGTTGACCAGAATAGACATAATTGTCCAATTTTTTTGTGTAAAGGGAAGAAACTGTGAAACATGATCTTTTAATACAAGGCAGAAAATACCATACTTAAAACAAAAATTTAAAAATTATTTTAAAAATACAATGACTAGACAATTTGTATTGAACTTCTCAATTTTTGATTAGTAAATATAGTTTTCACTTAATAATATAACCACCATGAAGCTTTATAGAATTTTTTGAAATTTTATAAATTATAATTAAAAAAGAAAAAAAATTAAAACAATTCTTTTAAAATTTAATTATTCATCAAAAGAATTTTCTTCAGTCTAAAAGCAATTAAAAGCTTATCTAATTAAATAATATCATAGTTTTAGTGCATTTTATATTTTACTATTTTACTATTATTGGCAGGAGATTTTTGAGAAAAATGCCAACTGTTTGAAAAAAATAATAGATGATTTACATTCCCCAGCGAGTACTGCGTTTAACTAATAAAATAAATTTTCACCAAATAATGATGCATTCAATTTCCAGTAGCCAAACATCCTATCCTTAGGCTTATCTATGATCCAAGTACATTATAGAATGGAAACTTGGACAACCTAAGAACCCTATATTGACTCTTTTAACTAGAACTCGGTTGATATAGCTAGAACACACCACCAAAGCTCAGCCTCTCCTATTAGTCCGAGGCCACACTACCTATTGAGGGTGCTCATTTCGATACTTATCGACAAGATCGAACTTGTTGATAAAAGTCCTGAAATGGCTTTACATCCAGATTGTTAGTGCCCAATCTATCCCATATATGATCTATGTCAGGGTCAAAGATGGTGTTCTAATTGCCAGCTAAAACTACCCAATGAAACGTCAAAATGGTTAAATCTGCTGAAACAAATTAGGCCACTCTGTATGGTAATGTCTTTTTGGGGTTTATGCACCCAAAGAGACTTATCCATTATGATAACATCCAGCATGCAAAGCTTGCTTGCTGAATTTGCAAAGATAAAAGCACACTGCATTCATTGTCTTGCTACTAGCCAAGAAACACTACGAAAACATGCATTTTATATTTTACTATTATTGGCAGGAGATTTTTGAGAAAAATGCCAACTGTTTGAAAAAAATAATAGATGATTTACATTCCCCAGCGAGTACTGCGTTTAACTAATAAAATAAATTTTCACTACAAAATATAATTTTTTGAAATTTCACGCATTTACGTGGAGGGAGGGTAACAGTCTAAACAAAATATATATTTTACCAAGATTTTCTAATAATAATAATTTCGAAAATAATTTCATTCATTCATGAATAAGTCCTGAAAGTTTAATTACAATCCAACAATTATTTGATTTTTCCAAGAATTTCTGAATTAATGTGTTTTTCACCATTAAAAAATCCGAGTTACGTAATCAATTGTAAACTCTGGTAACGATTTGGTTACCCGCTCTGGCGAAAATCAAAACAAGATTTTTTTTAACAAAATTTTTTTTAACAAAATTTCGAACGTGTTAAATTAGAAAGTATTAAAAATAATTAAATATTTTGATCTTTCCTCTTAACATTAACAAAACATTTTGATGGAAAAAAATTCATTTCTAAGTTTGGAGTTTTTTATGCTGTTTTTTCAGCGAATTAAGAGGTACCTAGTTTAAAAAAAAAAAGTAGCGCTCGGCTAAAAATCAGCGATTTAAAAACAAAAACTCCTTCCAGTCAATTTAGTTTTGAAATCAAAATATTTTTTTATAGGAAATAATTTAATTTCTTGAAGAAAGATTTTTCATTATTTTTAAAATCTCTTTGAAACCTTTTAAAAGTATCGTGTTTCTGATACTTAACTTATCTGTGTAAATACTCTTTTTTAGTCTTTTTACTCTTAAAAAACTATGCTTTTTCTTGTGCAGAGTTGGAACAGAATGTAGTAAACTCGCTACAGTACCCTATTTTTGTAAAATATAAAAGATTCACGTGTCGTTGAATACACATTGTATATTTTAACAATTTTCTAAAATCTGGAATAATGTATAAATTACTCTGATTTTGTGTTTTAGCAACTCATTTTTTTTATAATTAATTGAAGTTATTTTGAAACAGTACGACTTGTAGAAGAACTATTTTGGCATTACACCGTTAAAATCCCAAGAGGAGGTGGGATGTAGCGTGATTTTACTAGATATTAACAGAAATTTGCTACTTTTAAATCGTTTTATTTTATTTTAAAGACAATCTTAATACTCCTAATTTTTTTCATCAAATCATGTTCAACTATAGATATCAAACGAACACGAAGAACTGGATTCGAGTATTAACTTTACCATAATACAACCACTTTTTAATTTTTGAAGACTTGTGGAGGAAGAGAGAGAAAGCAAAAAAAAAAAAAACTTGTAAAAGAATTTGATACCTAAATATTTTTTTTATGTAAGAAAAATTTCTCGCCTTTAATGCTGTCGTCGATTGATCACAAGTTTAATTGATATTTTGCAAAATTCCACTTTATCAGGAAGTGTTGGTAAGTTGAACAAACAATTTTTTTGTATTTTTAAACACAGAAAAACACTTTCACAAACGTTCCTTTCTTTCAGTCTTAAAAAGTAAAAACAAAATGACATTCACTTGGGTCTACTTTTCACTTTTAATTGTATTTTTTTTTTTTGGTTTGATTGTTAGGAAGAAAATTCAGTCTATCCTGAAGATAAAATCTTGTTCATTAGGAAGAGTTTTTTTTTTTTTTAAAATTTCAGCAGAATTTTAGAATACATTTTTTTTTACTTTTACTTTATTAACCTCGGTTACTTTACAAAAGGTGAATTTATATTATTAATTAAACAGTTTTTTTCTTTTTTTTTTTTTTTATATATATTTAGAGTTCAAGTTTTTATGATTTTTTTTTTTTTGGTTTTAAACTTTGACATTAAAAAAAAAATAACAAAACAATTTTCAGTGAAGTTATTATTCACTGTGAGTGGGTGCAGTGCCAGAGATTAAGTGTTAAATTAACATTCATCAACCATCAAAAATAAAAATATTTTTTTACCAAAGAAATGTTTCACTTTTGAGTGAGTTTTCCTCGATACATACGAACAGATATACACTTAAACAATATCTGAAGTGATGGAAAGCGCTTAAAACTTGTGAAACTAAAAGTTAATCAACTAAACTAAAACATATTTGTATTGTTTACACTATTTTACATTGTTTGGACTGCTGTCTTCATCTACGTTGCCATATTCACAACGTTTCGGCCTTCTTCAACGGCGAAGATGTGGACGATAGTCCGAACAGGGTTAATAAAAGTGTAAATAATTACAATATCTCTGCTCAGAAATATAGACAAATCAAATCTTGTTATTTGTTAGAAGAAAACAAAATCTTAATAATATAAAAAATCGTGTTCAGTGACTACCACCGGATATAAATAATTTATCGAGGGTGAAAAATTGTTTACATTGTGTGTTTGAGTGAACAATTTCTTTAACAAGATAAACAATTTTTCAGCTGGATTTTTTTTTTACTATTACCAAACTTCTTAGTTTTTAAAAAATTTAAGTCATGTCCGAGTACTAAAAAAATTGATAAATTTTAAGGGGAAATAAAAAAACATTTAAAAAAAAAATCTACCAAAATTAGTTAATTAATTTAAATTAATTATGATATCTGATTTCAATAAAATTTTCTAAAGTACTTATTTATTAAAAATACATTTTTAGAATAAATTTCTTTTTGGGAAGAATTAAGAAACAAAATTAAACCGTATTTTTTTTTTTTTTAGGAAATAAATCTTAAATTGCAGAGTCTTAAATTTTTAATAATTTATTTTTTTTAACATTGGCGGTTCAAAAAATGCCTTTTCTGACACTGGACGATAAATGGACAACGAAAGAGTCTAGAAAAAAGTATTGAAAAATACATGCAAAAAAAAAGTACATTGGCTTTGGCATCACGTGCAAAATAGGAATATTCAGAAGGATGGGTAACTTGGCGATGAAAAGCAGAAATAAAGAGATTTCTGTTCAACAAATTGTTGAGCTTTTACTGTTTCTTCTCAAACAAACCTGTTGTATTTATTTTAAATTACTTTCTTTTTTAAACAAGTTTACGAAGAAGCGGAAAATGTGTTCTTAAAAATAAATTTGACAACGAGAAACTAGTTTATTGAGTAATAAAAAATATCGGCTACGAAAATTAAATTTTTTGTTTTTGTTTTCTATCAAATGTGTAAACTTTACACTGTAAAAAGGTACCTAAAATGTAAAAATAACACTTAATATTTGAAAAATTTACCACATTTTATTTTAGTATTCCGACATGACTTGAATTTTTAAAAACTAAGAAGTTTGGTAGTAAAAAAAAATCCAACATCTATTTGACGTTAAGTAGTACACTGGTTTCATGAGAAACAGTTTAAAAATGTTGTATGTATTCCTATGAGTAGTAACAAATTAAAAAAAGAAATGTCAATTAGTGGGCTATAAAAAAAAAGTTAAATTTTTCGATTTTGCAAAACAATCACTGAGTCTGCCGGAACGTTTTTAGAAAAGCATTTGTCGAAAATAACAAATCGAATAAAAAGCAGATGAACTTTAGAAGGGTTTTCTAATTTTTCTTTATCTGAATATTTATCTTAAAAAATAAAAAGCTTAAAAAAATTACCCACAAATGTTTTCATCACTACAATTTTTTTCTTTGATTCAGTCATTTCTTTTGAACTATCTCACGATAAAAAATAGTCGACTCGGTGATTGAATTTACAATCCGTAGGGGTTTTTTTTTTTTTAAGTTAAAGTGCAAATTAGGAAAGAACCATAGCTAAATAAAATATTGAAGTCATGAAGCGAGGGAGTGATATTTTTCTTTATTTTTTTAAAGTCGTTGTCTTTCTGAAAGATTTTTTTTTTTTTTAAAGATCCAAACATTTAAAATCTTTCTTGTAACAAACTCTGCGTGCGTGTATAGACTTTTTTTTCGTAAAATTATAAGTACTTTTAACATTGTACTTATTTTACAAATTCAGAATCATTTTTTTATTATCTCCACTTAGGTATTATTGGCGAATTCAACTCCCTAAAAATTATTTCTGTAATCCAAACGCTGCATGGCCTCCCTTTCATTTCCTTTGAGCTTGTTTTGGTTCTTTAAAAAGTTGAAGTAATTTATTTTTGTATAAATACAAAAAATGTGATGCAAGGCAAAAAGTGGGGATGAGGAAGGCTGCTCCTCATCTGTCTTATCTTAAAATCTTTGCCATCCACCAAAATATCACAGTTTTACTACAAGCACCATGATACCTCAAAGACTTAAAGCCTAACTAGTCTCGTATCTACAATTTGTGGGAAGTGAGAAACAAATTGACAACTTTTAAAAATGAAAACCCTGATGAATATTTATACAATGCATAATAATAATATTTACAAAGAACTTAACAAAATGCTGTTAGTAATTAAAAAACAAAAAATAAACTACAATCCTTAATTGTGATAGTTCTTCTATCAGTCCACTGGACAAAATTTATGCAGGGCTTGGATAAATTAAGTCATATTGAAAATGGCCATATTCATTGCTTCTGGAGACATTCTTTTTAACCTAGCCCTAACTACAAGAGCTTGGTCCTTCTTAATAAGCAAAGTGGCAAGTTCTGCCTTAGCTAAGGCTACTTCCCCACTATCAAGGGATTTAATCACCTGATCTGCTTGTGCTGCTAACCTATTTAGTTTAAGTCAATAACTATAATCAGCAGCAAACAACCTAACTTTACATTTCAGTAAATCCTACCACTTATTCCTAACCACAACCCCCTGTCAATTCCCACTGTAGTAGTAGTAGCAGCTGGCCCTGGAAATCTTGCTCACCAAATAATGATGCATTCAATTTCCAGTAGCCAAACACCCTATCCTTAGGCTTATCTATGATCCAAGTACATTATAGAATGGAAACTTGGACAACCTAAGAACCCTATATTGACTCTTTTAACTAGAACTCGGTTGATATAGCTAGAACACACCACCAAAGCTCAGCCTCTCCTATTAGTCCGAGGCCACACTACCTATTGAGGGTGCTCATTTCGATACTTATCGACAAGATCGAACTTGTTGATAAAAGTCCTGAAATGGCTTTACATCCAGATTGTTAGTGCCCAATCTATCCCATATATGATCTATGTCAGGGTCAAAGATGGTGTTCTAATTGCCAGCTAAAACTACCCAATGAAACGTCAAAATGGTTAAATCTGCTGAAACAAATTAGGCCACTCTGTATGGTAATGTCTTTTTGGGGTTTATGCACCCAAAGAGACTTATCCATTATGATAACATCCAGCATGCAAAGCTTGCTTGCTGAATTTGCAAAGATAAAAGCACACTGCATTCATTGTCTTGCTACTAGCCAAGAAACACTACGTAAGTATCCATCATTTTTGCATAATTTAGATAACAATTTTTCCATCGCATCCTATATATATATATATATATTCAAACAAACACACACACACACAAATTGTTTTAGGCATGTGTCCATGAGAGAACCCTGCAGCTTTTGGTATTTTTTTCATAAAAGCCTTTTTACAAGTAACATGTAGCTGCTACTTCACTTCAGTGTTATTTTCATTTATTTTTTATTTTTTTTTGCTAGTCTTATTGAAATTTTGTATTTATATTAAATTTTTATCCACTATGTAATATAAAGTTGGAATTTTCCATGATTTAGAGTTTAATTAATCTGATTTGAAACAAATATTACTTACATTTAGTTTAAAATATTACGAAAACTAATAAAGCATTTTTAACATGGTAAGTTGTTTTGAGGTGTCAACTACTCTCTTGATAGACTTCTTTTGGGAATTTTTTCTAAGGTAGGCATAACTGTAAAAATTATTGATGAATATAGCAAGAACACTTATCTATATATATATATATATATATATAATGGAAATTAATGAAGATTAACGAAACTTGGTTATAAACAACCGACAATTTGAAATGATTTGTTTGAACATTATTTTTGATCAATACTCATATTTAAGTAGATATTCTGTTTTTTTTAATTAAACAGTATTATATATTTATATCTACTAGCCTGATTATTTACGATAAATTAAAAAAAACAGAATATCTACTTAAATATGAGTATTGATCAAAAATAATGTTCAAACAAATCATTTCATATATATATATATATATATATCTTAAAAATTTAGAAAAATATTCTGAGTAATTTAATATTATATTAAAGTTTTGGTACTTTGGCTTTATAGTAAGTACCTTCACTAAATTGTTAATAAAAAGTGCATACCATGATAAAAAAATACTCCAAAATTGATAAAAACAAAGTTTTATCAAAATCTTTGTTATTAAGAAAGTGCAATGGACTTTTCATTATTTAATTATATTTTTTTAATCCGTTTTAGAATGTCAAAATTTCAGTTAAAAATTTTTCTTTTGTGTCACTGGAATCACACACACACACATATACCAAAACTTAGTATAGGAAATTTGTGTCTTTTCTGAAGTGAAAAACACATTCAACAAATCTTTTTCAAAAATCAAATAATTGTTGGATTTTAATGAAACCATCAACATTTATTCACAAATGAACTTCACTATTTCCCAATCCCTTGGACTTCCCCACTCGCTTCCCAAGCACTCCCTCGGGTCATTCCTCACTACTAGATATATGTTTCACCTCTGCACCTGACGCCTGTCAAGTCTCGCAGTGTGGTGGTGTTTTAACGTAACTGAAGACGGAACAAAACCTCTTTACTAGGCTTTACCGAACTAATTTCGCAACACAAGAGCATGCAGTAAACGCAAGAGCAGGTAAACAAAATGCCGAGGAAAGAAAAGAACTCAGCCTTTTTAAAGGAAAAGGAATGTGTGCAAAATCACGTGCAATAGAAATTTTTACGAAAATATAACAATCTCCCCCCACTAGTAAGAGAGATTGCAAGGTGGGTGTATATATTATTTTATTTATAAGTTCAGTTGCTGAACTGGTCTACGAATCCTGCTAGACCGCCGTGGGGGCAGTTCACTATTTGAAGGACTGGCAGGTCTCTGGGAAGGCTGATCCTCTATTTCCTCCGCATTAAGTGTAGTGTCAACTGGACTTGTTTCAATCAAATGGGCCGGGTCTGCATTTGCAAGGTCGGGTCGAGTATTCTCAGCAGGACCCTGATGTTCATCAGAGCGTGGAAAGCGAGCCAAATGTCTTAGCGCCACTGAATCCTCCCGGCCGTCATCATGCCGTATTCTTGCATGAGTAGGGTTGGCCTCGAGGAGTTCCACCACCTCTACGATCGGGTCATACTTGCTCCTGTTGCCAAACTGTTTCAGCAGTACCCTTCCAGGTTCGCAGAGCCAAACAGGTAAGGCAGTACCGGTAGAAGAGCGCCTTTCAAATTTGAACAAGCGTTCGTGGGGAGTCACATTTGTACTAGTGCATAGTAGGGAACGAATAGATTTTAAAACATCGAGCAGAACGTCCTGCCAAGCACTAAGGGGTAACCGTTTAGATTCCAAGGCCAATAATATTGAGTGCCAAATAACGCCGTTGTAACGCTCGCACTGACCGTTGCCTCTTGGGTTGTATGCAGTGGTGTTACTGCACCCAACCCCAAGTCTCGTCAGGAAATTTCTGAACTCCTCGGACACGAACGACGTTCCTCTATCAGAATGGATGAAAGTGGGGAGTCCAAAAATAGAAAAAATATTCGTCAAGCACTTGATTGCGGTTTGCGAAGAACAATCACGGCACGGGAATGCAAAGGGAAATCGACTGTACTCATCGACGATAGTAAATAGGTAATGACATCCTTTCGATGATGCCGGGACAGGCCCTTTGAAGTCTACGGAGAGGCGCTGAAAGGGAGCAGTAGAGTGGATTAGCGTATTATTAGTAGGGCTGGAAAATTGAGGTTTTATTTTTGCACAAGTTGTACACTCGGATGTCACGTGCCGAACTTCATCAATTGAGTATGGCATATTTTGTGATCGTATAAAATGTCAAAAACGTTGAACCCCAGGGTGTATTAATGAACTGTGTATGGTCCTTAGCTCCTCCAAGGAGGAAGCAGCAGCACCACACACTCTCGACAAAGCATCGGCAACAGTGTTTTCACTTCCGGGACAGTGTTTTATATCGTACAAGAACGGCAGAAGCTCCATTTTTCACCGAATGATTTTATCATTTTTAATTTTTCCTCGGTTAGCTGGCTTATACATAAAAGATACGGCTTGCTGGTCTGTTATGATAGTAAAGTGCTTCCCAACAAGGAGGTGCCTCCATTTTCGGACACATTCAACTATCGCGTAAGCCTCTTTTTCAACTATGTGTAGTCGTATTTCAGATGGGTTTAATGATCGGGAAAAGAATGCTACAGGCCTATCAGCCTGTAAGAGAGTGTCTCCTATAGCTTTCTCTGAGGCATCGGTTTCAATAGTAAATGGTAGTTCGTCGTCGATAACCTTTACAGATGATTCGGCAACGTCTTAAGTTTTTCGAAAGAATGCACAACTATAGGAGGCATGGGAAATTGTTTATTTTCAACCAGGGGACGAATTTTGTGTGAATACTTAGGTATCCATTTCGCGTAGTAAGAAAACATACCAAGGCACCTCTTTAATGACTTTGAATCCGAAGGAGGAGGCATTTGCAAAAGAGGTTTCAAACGCTCAGGGTCAGGTTGAATAGTTCCGTCACAGATTTGGTATCCAAGCAAATTGATAGAACGAAGCGAAAACTTTGATTTTTCTCGGTTTATTTCGAGGTTGTATGTTGAGGCAGCCTTTAAGAAACGTTCCAAGTTAGCGTCATGCTCCTCTTGAGTTTTACCACAAATAGTAATGTCATTAATGTAAGAAAAAATTCCGGATAACTTCTTTTCAGAAATAAAGGAATTCATAAATCATTGAAAGGCAGAAACCCCATTAGTGACACCCATGGGTATTCGTTTGAATTGATACAAACGATTTCCAGCTTGAAAAGCCGTGTAAGGCTGATCTTCAGGACAAATTTCGATCTGGTAGTAAGCTTTAGACAAATCAATCGTACTAAAAATATGATACTGGGCAATTCGGTTTACGAGATCCTCAATCCGAGGCAAAGGGTACGTGTCAAGTAGTGTGAAACGGTTAATGGTTTGGGAAAAATCAACCACCAATCGTTTCTTTCTATTAGGCGACGAAGTCACAACAATTTGAGCACGCCACGGTGAATAGCTGGTTTCAATGACATCGTCTTCAAGCAGTTGAAGAATTTCTTTTTCAATAAATTGGGCATCCTCCGCACGGTAGTTTCGGGATTTAGTAGCAATGGGTCTGCAATCAGGGATCAGGTTTCGGAACAATTTTACAGGGGCACAACTGATCCTGGTTAGCGCGCAGATTTTTAAAACTTCCTGAGATCCACCAAAAGAAATAGTAATACCCCGGTGTAGTTTCAAAAACGGTGGATGATGCCATAGAAATTACGGAGTTCCGTTTTAAAGTAGGCAGTCTCATTGTTTTGACAATACGGGCACTGATAAAATTATCAGAACTGCCGGTGTCTATAAGGGCAGTTAACTTTTTCCCTTTTAACTCCACAGTTTCAGTGATAGGAGGGCAACTATCACCACCTTTAGCACGGGCCCCTATGATAGCAGAAGAAGAACGTGAATGTGTCGGTAGAGTAGAACGGCAAACTTTAGAAAAATGCCCGAGTTTACCACAGCTTCGACATACCTTATTGCGGGCAGGGCAGAGGCGGCGGTCGTCCTTAAAGTGACGTCTCCCTCCACAGTTGTAACACTTGCCACGAACAGGAAGGGCAGCAGAGAACAGTACAGAGTCACACTTCATTGGAGAATCAGTTAGAGCAGAATTTTTAGAAATACCAGTGGCCTTCTTTGGCAGAATCGGTCAACACATTTTTAGTTCTAGTAATAGAAGTAACGGCGGCTGCTCCAATCTGGGTGGCATACGATTCCGCGCGAAAGTGAGCTTGTTCTAAAGCCCTAGCACATTGAGTAGCTTCTGCGAGAGAGTCAGTTTCAAGGAGCCTAGCACGTATCAATGAGGACCGAAGACCACGAATAAATGCATCACGGACAGATTCATCCCTGTAAGTGGTGGCTGTTACGTCTTTAAAGCAACAGTCAGCGGCAAGTCGATTCAAGGCCTGAAGGTATTGGTCGACAGACTCGCTTTCTTGTTGCAAACGCGTAGAAAGCAGATGTCTAGCATGAATAACACTTGGAGACTTGTCGTAGACACCTTTCAGTAAGTCAACAGCATGTTCAAAGCCAGAACAACCCTCAATAACGTCAGCAACAGTGGGACCGATGTTTAAATAGAGAACTTCGAGTTTATCAGGGTTTAACGAAGCAATAGTTGAGAGGTAGTAATTAAAGTTACGATACCATAATCTCCAAAGCTTGCTGGCCTGTGGGTCTGCCGAGGAAACGTCAAATTTGTCCAGGCGAATTATTTTCTCCATGAGGAAAATAGAAAATTAGTTCGGTAAATTGTGGTGGTGTTTTAACGTAACTGAAGACGGAACAAAACCTCTTTACTAGGCTTTACCGAACTAATTTCGCAACACAAGAGCATGCAGTAAACGCAAGAGCAGGTAAACAAAATGCCGAAGAAAGAAAAGAACTCAGCCTTTTTAAAGGAAAAGGAATGTGTGCAAAATCACGTGCAATAGAAATTTTTACGAAAATATAACACGCAGCTTTGCCCTCTCGGCACCTCCGACCATGCTGTAGTCTCTCTCAGTATTTCTTTCCACTCTCACTCTCCTCAGGAGCCCCCTACCTATAGGACCTCTTACCTATACCAAAAAGCTGACTGGGATGCTTTTGCGATTTCCTCTGTGACGTCCCTTGGGGAAAAGTGTTCGATCTATCAGTTGATGACTCTGCCTCTGAGGTCTCGTCATGGGTGAAAGCTAGCATTGATGCCTTCATACCGACCAGGAAGTATTGCCTAAAACCTCATTGTCTTCGTGGTTCTCTCCTGCCTTCTCAGCCGCCATTGCCCACAGGAACCATTACTTCCATCTATTCCGGAGACAGTCATCTGATCACAATAGGTGCCTGTTCACGTCTGCTTGCAGTGAGTGCAAGAGAACCCTAAATGACGCCAAACGGTTGTTTGCTGAGAGAATGCGACAGCGCATAGCTGACTGCAAGTTCGGCTCCAAGGACTACTGGAGGATTTGCAAACGAGTGTTGAACAATAGCAAATCCTCAATACCTTCTTTAATCCATGAATTTGAGGTTCTCCTATCATCTGCGGACAAAGCTGAATGCTTTGCCTGCAGATTCTCATCCAACTCCACATTTGACTCATCTGGAGTACACCCACCCGACTTCCCTATTAGAACTGAGGCCAAACTTCATGACGTATATATTACCCTGACAGTAGCATCCCGAGTAATCTCAAAACTCGACCCCCATAAGGTGAGTGGAGAAGATGGAATCCTGATGATAGTCCTTAAGAGGTGTACTCCTGAACTTCCCCTTTCCTCTCTAAACTGTTTAACTACTGCCTTTCTGCTTCCTGCTTTCCTGCATGCTGGAAGTTCTCCTCAGTCGTTCCTGTATTTAAGAATTGTGGTGAACCCTCGGACCCATCCAACTATCGTCCTATCAGTCTTCTACTGATATTCGGGAAAGTATTTGAGGCCATAATCAATGCTGAAATAGTCCAACATCTTACTGCCCACAAACTCTTCTCTAACAGGCAATATGGCTTCCGCTTTGCCAGGTCCACGGCTGACTTGCTAACAACCGTAACGGAGTACATGCTCCAGGCCCTTGATATGTCTGACGAGGCTCGCGCGGTTGCTCTGGACATCTCCAAGGCTTTTGACAGGGTTTGGCACTCTGGCCTCCTATGCAAGCTACGGGGTTACGGTATTACCGGTCGCCTGCTTGACCTAATCCAATCTTTTTTAAATAACTGCAAAATGAAGGTCGTTTTGAATGGGCATGCCTCTTCATCCTACAGCATGAATGCTGGTGTTCCACAGGGCTCTATTCTGGGCCCGACGCTCTTTCTTATTTTCATCAACGACCTCCCAGATGAGATCAGTTCCCAAGTAGGCATCTACGCAGACGACACCACTATATACTCCCGCACCAGTAAGAAACCTGTCGTGGCGGACAGACATAATCTCGCTGCTGACCTTGAATGGGATCTACACTCTGTGGTGAATTGGGGCAAGAAATGGCTTGTCAACTTCAATGCGTCTAAGACCAAGCTGTTGTCTGTCAACCATCACAGGCAACCTCTCCTGCCTCCCATAAACATGGACCAAGTGATTCTCCCTGAGAGCAACACACTATGCCTCCTCAGCCTTACCCTCTCCTCAAATCTCAAATGGAACCACTATATTGATTCCATAGCTAAATCTACTGCTAAGAAGGTTGGGTCACTATGCCGATCCAGGATGTTTTTTCCGCCTGAATCCATCCTGCATATATACAAGTCAACCATCCGTCCGTGCATGAAGTACTGCTGCCATTTATGGTCAGGCGCCCCTGCCGTTCTCCTCAGTGTTCTCGACAGGCTCCAAAGGAGAGTCTGTAATGTGATAGGTACTGATCTGGCGGCTTGACTGCAGCCACTTCCCCACCGTCGAAATGTGGCTTCCTTTTGTCTGTTCTATACTTTCATGGCTTCTGCTCAGACGAACTTAAGTCACTGGTGCCTCCTCAACAGGTGTTTACTCGTGCAACCAGATTGGCAACTGGGTCCCACCCATTCACAGTTAGGTTAGCCAAATGCAGACAACAATTCTACTCCTGCAGCTTCTTCTCTCGCACTTCCCGCCTGTGGAACTCGCTCCCTTATTCTTGCTTTCCTGATGGCTACAACCTCCAGAAATTTAAATGCAATGTCAATACTCGTCTATTAACCACTAGACTCTAGCTCTCTCCCCACCCTCGTATATCCTTCTCTTTCTCTCCACCTATGTATCTGTCATCGCACCTGCATTCTCAGCTTTCTATTGCTCCTTTCTAACTAGTTTGTACTCCTCACTCTTTTCTAATTAATCTTTTTACAGTTATGTAGCCCCCAGCTCATCAGTGACATTTCTGCCTTGCTTGGGGTGAAATGATTTAAAAAAAAAAAAAAAAAATAATTATCTTAGATTTACTTTTTAGAACCTCTTGGTAAAGATTTTATATTTTTTTTCTTTTTATGACATTTTGAGGAATTCGTTTTTTCAGAGCTTAAATGTTTATATTAGTTATAAGCACAAGTCCTTGGAAAATTGAAATCTTCACTATTCCCAGTTAAAATCTGCCCTGAACTGTAAAATAAATCTAAGACAATAAAAAAAAGCATTTGTCTATATTTCTGAGATGAAGTAGTATTTACAGTATTCGGACTATGGTCCTCATCTTCATTGCCATTTGTACAATGTTTTGGCCATTGTATGCTCTGGCCTTCTTTCCTAGCACCTGAAGGACAGAGTGTACAACAGCCGAAACGTCGTACAAATGTCAAAGATGAGGGCAATAGTTTGAACAATGTAAATACTGTAATAAAAAAGCCTTTAAAAATGTTCTAGAAAGGTTTAAAAAAATATAATTAATCAAAATGTCTTTTGGTCTTTACTCTGAACACTAACAAAGATTTTGATGATAAGTCTTTGTTTTTATTAAGTTTGGGATATTCTTTTCATCACGTATGCTCATTTTTAGTGAACCTTACCAATATTTTTAACTTTTTTTTTTTTTTTTATATATCAACAGGCAAAAATGACCAAAAATATATTTATTAGCATTTAATGCTAATAATATATTTTTGGTCATTTTTGCCTGTTGATATAGCATAACTCATTACTATGTAGCTTTACTACAAGATTTCTTTATTTAATCTCATATTCTGAGTCCTTCTTTGGGATTTGAAATCATGCATCTGGAATAAAATAAAAAAAGCGATATTCCCCCCCCCCCCCTTTTTTTTATACATAAAAACTAAATACTAATTCAATATTTTCGATCATATATTTCAATTGTACATAACATTAGTTTTCCAAAATCTCGACATGCTATATTTCCAAATTCTCAGAATAAGAGACTTTTAAAATATTTCTTGAAATAGAAATGAAGCCATTCATATAAGATTATATTAATTATTTTTTTCTTTTTTGTTTATTTATTATTATTATTATTATTTCTTTTTTCATTAATAAAATGCATACGTCAGATTGAAAGGGTTTAATGCATTCAATATTTTATATCTTGTAGAATAAATAAGGAATGTGTGGGTAGTGTAATGGTTATTGATCCTGGGAAATTGGTGAACAAAATTCAAATTTTTGTCTAGTCTTTTTTATTTACTTTTGTACCTATGTCCTTGGGAAAGATATCAGTTCACCTCTTTCTTCGGCTATGGGTTAAATAGCATAGTAAAATGGCTCTTTTTTTGTAGTATATATAAAAAAAAGCCTTTACATTTTCATTTCTTTTCCTCTTATTTAAAATAAAATGGGGAAACTAGGTAAGTTTTAAAAAACTTAATCAAATTGCTTCTTGTGTTTTTAAGGTTGTGATTTAGCAGTTTGTTGGCTGATATTTCTACTTTCTCCTACCAGTTGAAATTAATCATATGACTCCTAATTCAATCTTGATTTGGATAACACATTGAATTATCTTTTGAGATTTGACCCTCATTTGTCTTTTTCGTTTTTCTGGAGGCAACAGGTAAAACTAACAATTTTCTTGTTTGTAAAAATGTTTTTCTTGGTTTAATATTTATAATTTCAGAACACCTATCCATCTTGCTTTTTTTTTTTTCTCCTAGACATTTATAGTAGAAAAATTCATTAATATTCTTTTTTTAAAGCTTTAATTCTTATTGGCACTTGATATTCTGTATTTAGTTTTAGCTTTGAACTTTTCAACTATTTTTAAAAATGATTAATTTTATCATTTTGTTTATGTAGATAAGTTCTAGAGTAATTGAATATTTATTGTTGAGTTAACCTTATTTTTGCTCTATATTAATATTTTAATAGTCATTGATAAAATTGTAAGGTTTCCTTGTTTTATCAACTTTACAAATAAACAAATTTGTTTCCAATTTAATGTATTTGCGCTGTGATATTAAGATATTATGCTTTTAATAACTTAAAAGAACATTATATTTAATAAATAGATAGCTTTTAACATTGTGACAATTTGTTATTCAACCAAATCAAAATATCCCATGAACTAGAGTATTTTAGGTCAAGAGAGACTGTTTAGCAGTCTTCATTTTCTCTCAAAGTAGCAGAAGACAAGTTGTATTTGGAGAGATGGATTTATGTTTTTCCAAGATCATTATGTGCAAAGTAAATGCAATTTATCTTGGTTAGAATTTCAACTTAATTTGCCAACACATAATGTTGCTAAACATTAGGCCAAGTCTGTATCGCTATTTAATAAATTATTGAATTAAAAAAAATACATTTTGATTATTCTGAAATCTTATGGGAAATACCTTACACTGAATGCCAACTTAATTTTCCTACACTTAGAATTTTGTGATAGTCAATTTTATGCAGTCTATTTTAGTACAAAGACATTAAAAAAAATTGTGAAATCTTTATTAATTTTGCTTTCAAAATAATTGTGATTTTTTTTTTTTTTTTTTTTTTTTTTTTTTTTTTTTTTTTTTTTTTGCAGACCTGCTAAATATGTTGATATAAATTTGAATTGTCAGTATGGTATGTTGGTATTGTTATCAATAAAGATGAATTATTTTTAAACAGTCATCTTTACTCTCATGTCTATCAAAAGTTTATGGTCACCAAGCTAAAATGATATCATTCATTGACAAGTCAATTAAAAGTAAAACAGCCTTGGTCTGCCTACCCTGTGAAGGAATTATCAGAAAAAATACAAATGTTCTGTGGTCCATATAGCATCAGGAGACTTTCAAAAGTGCTTCAATACTTTGTAGACACCTCATCTGAGTAAGACCTTCCATAGAGGAGAACATGATTAAGGACTGTGTATATGCCATCCCATGTAGCTGTGATAAAAAAATATAAAGAAGAAACAGAGAGCCCCTAAAGATAAAACTGTCAATTATTTTAAAAAATAGTAAGAACCATGTTTGATTGAATAAAAGAAATAATTATTTCTTTCTATCTCTATCAATCTATATATATATATATAGTACACTTGGTATTCAATCCAGGTAAATTCCAATAGAGATGAACTCAAGAGAACTCAATGTTAAATTCATTTATTTAACTGAGTAATATAATTTATAAAAGATTTTAGATTATTACAGTGGGCAATACATATTTCACCATGTTTTGATGTTATTATCGCAACTTGTCAGACCCAAATGGTACAACAGTTGGTCCTCAAAATATCCCCCACCCAAGAACAATTCCTTTTCTTTTATTTAATTTTATATAGACGCTCACATGTCCATATTAGATATTAAAAATATTAAAATAATTAAAAATACTAAAATTAAAATATAAATATAGAAACAGGAAAAATTTGATAGACTTAACAGGAGGGGGAAATACACAAAAAGAAGGAAAGAAAAAAGAAGAAATCATAATAGAACGGATTTTAAAATAATTAAAAACATAATTATTTTTAATTATTATTATTATTTATTTGTATTTTTTTTTGTACTGTAAATATCTCGGTATATTTGAAATTGATTTCATAGTTAAATTTTTCCATGTTTTTCTAAGAGAACAGTTAGGTGGTTTGAAACGCTATTATGAGAAATGGTGTCAACATATATTTTTTGTGTTACGGTATTTCCTGTTATTGTATCTCTTTGTCTTTTCCTTTTCTCTTCTTGCTTTCCATTCGGTTTTTCTGTTTCCCCTTTTTTCTTTTTTTTTCTCTCTTTGCATTAATCAATCGTCTATCTTTTCTTTATCCTCATTTTTCTCTTTCTTTGGGGTTTTTTTTTGAATGAGCGAGAAATTTTTGTAAATAACTGTTACACATGTCTGTTCTAATATGGACATGTGAGCGTCTATGTAAAATGAAAGAAAAGAAATTTTTTTGGTGGGGATATTTTGAGGACCAACTGTTGTATCATTTGGGTCTGACGAGCCGCGGTAATAACATCAAAATGTGGTGAAATATGTATTACCCATTGTAATAATCTAAAATCTTTTATAAAAATATATATACATATTTGTGTGTGTGTGTTTATATTTATCTATACTTCTGAGATGAGGTAGTATTTACGCTATTATTTGGACTATTGTCTTCATCTTTGCTGCCATGTTTACAACATTTTGGCTGTTGTACTCTGACCTTCTTTGGGTGTTAGGACACATGGCCCAGTCGATATAGACATTGGTTAGTTCCAGTGACTTGACTCAAAGATTTGAGAGTTCAATACCTGGCTACAGTAACAGTGAACAGTTAACTTAGAAAAGTTAAAGGGAAATAACTACATGGGTACCAGAAGTGGCATCACACATGGAATGGGAATGATATTCCTCAGCGATCGTAATAAAGGGTTCGGTTCAAAGTTCCTAGCATCTGAAGAAGGCTGTAGCATACAATGGCCGAAATGTCATAAACATGGCAACAAAGATGAGGACAATAGTCCAAATAAGAAGTAATCAAGAATTTTTACTGGCAGCAAACGGCCTGCATATGGACAGGAAACGAATTCAGCAGATATATACAAAGATAGAAAGGGGCGTATGACAAGGATGTCTTTTCACCAGATCTATTCAACTTGTATAGTGAAACTATTCTGAGGACCCTAGAAGTCATGCCAAGTTTTGTCATCTGTGACCACAGTTTGAACAACATAAGGTATGCAGATGATGCAGTGCTGATAGCCAACATGGAAAGGAAACTACAAGACCTCCTACAGAAGTTAGCTGAAGAGAGTAAAAAGAAAGGGCTACAAATAAACTGCAAGAAAACCAAATACATGGTCATCAGCAAAAAGAACAGACGAAAATGCCAAATACAGGTTGGGGATAATAAAAATTTAAATACCTAGGAAGTGTTCTAACAGAAGACAAAGTGCAATAGAGATCTGAAGGTGAATTGGTAAGGCGAATTTCAGAAGCTGAGTAGAGTATTAAGAGACAGGAAAATTTCGCTAGAAACAAAGAAGAGAGTATTGGATTGCTATGTGATGTCAGTTCTTCAATATGGTAGTGAATACTGGATAATCTCAACAACGATGAAGGAAAAACTTCAAGCAACAAAAATATGATTCTACAGAAGGTTGCTACAGATATCATAGATTGAGCACGTGAGCAATGATAATGTTTTGGAAAGGATGGAAACAAAAAGGAAATTAATACTGAGCATCAGGATAAGACAGCTAATGTTCCTGGGACATGTAATGAGGAAGGAAGGCTTGGAGAATCTGATACTCACAGGCCAGATAGAGGGAAAGAAAGACTGGGGAAAGCAGTGGATAATGTACTTGATGGACCTGAGTAGGTGGATGGCAGACCAGGGATTGAGTAGTGTAACAGGAGAAAGTGTGCTAAGAACCACCTGAGATAGGGAGACATAGAAGGCCATGATTGCCTACGTCCTGAAAGGACATGACACATAGAAGAATGTAAATAGTAATAGTATAAAGTTTATAATTTAGGAAAGTATAAAGAATATACATCGTTGCTAAACCACTGACTATAATGTAGGTACCTCCACTGGAGTCCAGTCAATTTTTCTATACTTAAATTGAAATTTTAAAAATAAATAAGTTATCTTCAAGCTTTAAAATTAGCTTTAATTGAAAGCCAAGAGATTAAATTTAATAATTCTAGTAAGCAAAAAACATACTAGTGTATTTTTAACCGAAATTATATTGATTTAAATCTAAAATTTTAAAATTTTATCATTTTTTTTTTTTTTTTTAAAATACCGCCATTGTTGATTGATTGACTCATTACGTAAACAGTAGCCAAATTTCTGTTTTTAAAAATCTTTAAAAAATAAAATATACCGTGCTGGCACGTTATTTAAGTTAAATTTTAATATTAAAACTTACCTTTATCTGTTTTCAATCAATTAATAATTGCTTACTCCCAGAAATTTACAATAAAAAAAATTAAATATGGTAGCAACTTTTTTTGTTATGTAAGTCATGGAGGTGCTGACAGTTGACAGCTACTGGATGTTGATAGACACGCAATGTCTGGTGACCAATCGTGATAAAAAATTTTTAATTTTTTTTGGTGTGTGTGGGGGGGGGTAACTAAATAGTGAAATTAAAAATTTAACATAATAATTTCAGCACTTATTTAATATTATATAGAATTTTAGTTTAGATTTATAGCCAGATATTTGAATATGCTGTCTGAATAAATAAAAATTTTAGAAACATAGATAATAAAATATTGTAAGATTGAACTTGTGTTCTTCTATGTTTTGCTAACTGGTAATAACCCAGAACGCTTGTTAACTTAAAATCATTTTGACCCATATAGAACACCGTACTTTATAAATTTGAACATTGTACTTTATAACTTTGAATGTATTTGCACAAATAATTTATATATTTTTTTCTTTTTAAAAATATATGTGGTGAAAAATTTTAATTTTTGTTTTTTTATAGGCAGTATAATCATCAATTCATAACTAATAAAAAAAAACGATTCAGTTCTTTAAAAGATTTGAAAAATATTTTTAAAACTTTATGAATTATGGATAATAAAAAAAAATGAAAACAATTCTTTTAAAATTTTATTAGTAATCAAAAAAAATTTTTTTCTTCAGTCCTTAATTTTTATTATTTATTCCAGTAATTAAATTATATCAAAGTTTTATTGCATTTTTTATATTTCTCTTCGGAGCAGATTTTCGTATAGTGAATCATAATTTTAAATTAAAAAAAATACATGCTTTATATTTCCCGATGAGTTCTGTGTTTAACTAATAAAACAGAAAATACCAGAAAATTAAAATTTATTAAAATTTCATGAATTTACTTGAAGTGGGGTAACAGAGTTAAAAAAAATTTTTTTTCAGCAATATTTTAAAAAAGTAATAATTTCAAAAATAATTTTATTCATTTGTGAATGAGTACTGAAAGTTTCATTAAAATATGACAAATATTTGATTTTTGCGAGAATTTCCAAATAAATGTGTTTGTCACCGAAAAAGTGAGTGACGTAAAAAAAATTACATAATCAATTGTAAAATAGTCGTAATATTTTCGACAAAGCTAACGCCAAATCAAAACAAAATTTTCTGCCAAAATTTCGAACATGTTAAAAGGGATTAAAAAAAATTTATAAAATAAATAAAATTTACTTTGATCTTTCCTCTTCAAAATATTAAACATTTTGGATAGAAAAAGTTCATTTTAAGTTTTGAACCTTTTAAACCTTTTTTATGCTGGATTTTTTGTTATGTAATGGAGGTACCTACTATAATGTATTTTTCATTAAATTCAATGAAGAAATAAGTTTAGCTTTAATTACTTGACAAGTAAACTTGTAAAATCAAAGAGGATTAAACAAGGGATATAATGAGTTAAGTAAAACAAGTGTTTTTAAAATATATATTGAGATATAATTTTTAGTATTGTTTACTAATGAAACCTTATCCTATTATTGTTTACATTTGTAAGAAATATTTTCTTTAAATAGTAGTTTTAATTTATCACTCACAAATATTTTCTTGATGAATAAGACCGATATAAACAGTTTGCTTGATAGACCATTAATTCAATATTTAAAAGTTGATATTAAGTTTTTCATATTTCAACTTTTTAGAAATTTATGTTAAAGATTTGATGTTGATAACTATGCTCAGATTGTTGTTTGTAGTCCTCTATATTTGTTCACAAATAGTCTGAAATTTTTTCCCCTTACAATGCTTACAATGGTAATTTTAACTTTTGGAGAAAGCTAGAAGTGGGAATCTGGACTGAAAAGAAGTCAAAATACCTTGGTGATGCTGGATTTTGTTAAAAAAGACATGTGAAGAATGGGTGATTTTTGTATAATCACAATGGTTGGGTACTTTCCATATTGGCTATGGAATCTTTATATCTATCAATTTTTGTATTGTCAGTTATAATGAGGGTAAGTATAAAACAAAAAAAATGATCAGCACTTTCACCATAACATATCTTTAGGTTTGTCAGACTGCCTTCTATTGAGCATGCTTATAGGTGATACTATTGTGGTCATGTGATCAAAGTTTGAACTTGATCATACCAGTTTTCTTGCTGCTGTTACAGTGTAAACATGGCTACTCTGCTAGCATTGTGCATCAAAGATGAAAAAAGAGAAGTGATCTGAATCTACAGAGAGCATAATATCTCATAGATGGTTTGCCGTTACTATCTGTCAAGCTTGCAAATTTTCTCATCAGTGGTGGAAGTTGACAGGTGTCCTACTCCTCCTTTGTGCATCATGCTCGTCTGGCTACTTTTAAACTTCTTGAGCCACTCATGCACATTTCTATGTGGTAATGCACTGTTACCATATTGTGTTAAAAGCCTTCATTAATTTCAGATCTTGACATACCTTCTGACCAGAGAAATCAGATCCCTGCTTTTTGTTCCTCATTGGTACACACTGCTAGCAGAGTGGCCATGTTTACACTGTAACAGCAGCAAGAAAACTGTTGTAATCATGTGATCACAATAGTAACAACTATAAGCACATATGAGCAGAAGGCAATGTTACAAAGCTAAAAGATGTTATATTGAAAGTGCAGATAATTTTTCTGACTTGCGCATGTAGATTTGGGGACCTTCTGGCTGTTGAAAGCCTTCCAGAATATTGTTTTCAAAATCTTATCTGGGTTTTGTTTATTGAATCATCTTCAAAATGTTTTTAATTATTTTAATATTTTCTGCAGATGAATGTAAAAATTCTTGATGCTTATTAGCTGTGAATATGGTGGTCATACAATACACAAGCTCATTCAATAGCATTTTTGTTACTGAGTCTCCTTGTCAGAGATTCTGTTTGCACATTCAGTAAAAACACCAAGTTACATTTAAGCTGTGTAACTGATTTTTGTGATGCTCAAAATGGTTGGATATTTTCTGGATTGACTTTGTATAGCATTTTAAGCAGTTGTAACAGGATTACAATGGTGAAATTGGCTACCCTCTAAAAGTAAGACTAGAATAACATTGAAAAGTTTTAGTCTGTGTAAAGACTGAAGTTAGGTATCACTAGAGAAAAGTTTGAGGATACCAATTTCTACAAAACAGAATAAATAGCAGCATTGGAGAATGAGATTAAAAGAATCAGTGCACATGCTAGGATCTGGTTATCTCCACAGTAAACCCTGGATAGAACTGAATGCAAAATAGAAGTCTTTGAACAATAAAGAACAGATATTAGGTTTAAAACTCCAAAATTCCATCATCTGATTGTCCTATGGGACAGCGATCTAGTAGGAAGAAGTATTAGTGGTCATGAGTTCAATTCCTGGTTAAAACTGGTTTGGTGCCATGAACAAAAACAGTATCCAAGTATTAACTAAAAAAAATTAATTTTTTAGATTTTTTTACATAAAAATATCAACTGAATATTTTATTATTATTCCTTATCTTAACTCATATCAACTTAAATCTTTGAGTACTTTTTACTGCCATTTCAATTAGAATTCAGTTTTGTTAAAATTTGTGTTCAGTATGAATCTTTTTCACTCACATTTGTGAATTACCTTAACTGGAATGATAGTGAAAGTTAAAAAAAACAAACTTTCTTCAAAGGTTGTTGAATTAATCATACACTTGAAGAAAGCTGGAATCTTTGTTTCCCAATAATGGATTTTAAGAAAGCAGAATCAACTATCAGGTTTTCAAATTTACTATTTATGTTGAAAAGGAAAAATTTTTGGGGTACAAGTAAAAGCTTTATTAGAAACTTTTTGTAATGAATGGAATTAACAGTATTTTTTGTAATAGCAGCAACAATAAAAATATTAGTATCTATGTTATTCTACTATGAATTTTCTATTTTTGAGCAGACTGTAGGAACAAAGTGCAGTAAAAGTAATCTGGTTTTCTTTATAGATTTCTACCACTACCCGATGAGGTGCTTTTTATCTATAAAGTTATGTTATCTTAAAAATGCACTTTGTAATTTTGGTTGTTGAGGAAAATAATTCCAACTCTTGACCCTGTAAATCTGCTAAAGTCATAGACCTTTGGTTAAGACTTTTGTTTCTCAAATCTGTATTGGTCTTTGATCATGAATGGATAAAAACTTACAAGTTGTAGAGATTGTACAATGTACATAAATAAAAATGGCTTCTGATGCTTGAGAAAAAAAAATTATTTTAAATGCCATTTGCTACATTTTTTTTATTGTGATATATGACTCACTTTTGGACCTTTTCTGCTACATTGGTCAAAAGGATGTTGATGATTTCCCTATTTATTGTGCATGGATTTATGTTGAGATACCTCGCCGAAGCAAGAGAAGACGGTTTGTCTGCATGTGCGTTCGTAGATGTAATGGAACCGCGAGGCAAGCTCATGCAGGGCAGTTTTTGGAATGACACAGCGCATGCGTCATTGGTGAAAGCGAAGTTTTTCAAGAGGGAGAAATTACGAGACCAAAAACACATAAAAAAAGCCAACTTCTGTTTCGGAGGGACTTCGCCGTTGGAGACTCGAGAAGGTTATACTGGTGTTCGGGAGACAGTGTTTTGCTTATGGTATGCAGGAAACGGAGTCCCTAGTAAAGCAGTGTTCCGGGTTCTACGAGAAGAAGCTGGGAGAACAGATCCAAGTGGTCATTAATTTGTCTACGAACTACACTCCGAGAAGACACAAATGCCCACAAGCTATTTTGGTGTCTATCATGATTTTCATTATGGACAACAAAGTCTTTGATGTCCGGTTGATTCCCGAGTTCAGTGGCACTGCAACTGATATGCCAATCTTCGAGTGGATCAAAAATGCAGAGTTGGTCTGTGAACTCTGTGCTATGGATAAAATTGAGCAGATTCTACCATTATGACTTCGAGGCGGTGCTGTTGCTGTATACAGGCAGCTCAGCAAGGAGCAGAAAGCGGATGAGGAGCAGATTAAACGGGCCCTCATGATCGTGTATGCAACAGATGCATTTGATGCATACGATCAATTTGTTACTCAGCAACTTCACTCGGGTGAAACAGTGGACGAGTTTCTAGCTGAACTACATCGTTTAGCTCGGCTGGTTGAGGGATCGTTGCCCGCATGATGGATGATATGTGCGTTTGTTTCGCGGTTGCCACAATATGTTAAGCAGCTTCTTCGTGCCTCGTCCAGAATGGAAACCATGATATTGGAGCAGCTTTTGACTCCAGCACGGGCTATCATGACCAACAACGGAAGCTGTAAGGAGTCGGTCGCTGCATCCACTGGCAAAACATATTCAGATGCAGAGTTGCTCCCTGATAACTTGCGCAGTGAGACCTTTCTTTGCTACAAGTGTTCTGGGCTCAACCACATGGTGAAGGATTGTATGCAGTGAGGTCAGACGGTCGAGTGCGGAAGTCTTACCGTGAAACCCGATGCTTCAGATGCAACAAACTTGGACATATATCATCAAGATGCCAGGGAAAAGCCCGAGGGGAGGAGACGTCAGCGCCAGTCTCCTCCCTGAACAAGTGAGAACCAAGAAATTGCCCGCCGTAAAAATGCTCGTGGATGGGCAAGAGTGCACAGCTCTGGTGGATTCCGGCTGCTCGTAGACACTGGTGAGCAAAGCTGTGTCGCTATTGGAGACAGAAGAAAGTAGAAGTGCTGATGGGAAGGCTTTGAAGTGCCGGGGGCACGGTAGAATAAAATTGGAAGTTGGGCAGGCTCAGCCTGTGAACATTGAGGTCCTAGTCGTGGATGGGCAATTGTAGGGTTTTGGCCTAAATGTGGCACCGCTCATCATGAAATCTGTTGTTGATGCTATAATGTCCCAAGATTGTGTGATCAAAAGTGCCACATTGGCTTACGTTGACAACATTTTTATCAATGAGAGCCTGGTTTCTGCAGCGCGCGTTCGACAGCACTTTTCAGATTACGGCCTAGTCTGTAAAGACCCAAAATGGCTAGGAGACGGAACTAGGGTCCTCGGTCTGCAGGTGTAGGGAGAGAATGGTACTCTCTGATGGAAGTGGGGTGGACAGATCCTGGAAATTCCCGACGTAGTAACTCGTCAACGTGTGTTTTTTATTTGTGGGGAAACTTGTGGGCCATTTTTCCATGTGTGGCTGGCTGAGGGTGGTGACTGCATTCATCAAGCGCCGAGCAAGTGCGGTGACCAAGAGATGGGACGATGAAATCAGAGATGCCAATTTGTGTCGTATGCTGGAAGAGACAATGACAAGAGTGTGTGAAATGGACCCTGTTGGAGGAGACTGGTGCATGAATAACGAGATGAAGATCTGGATGGATGCAAGTTCTGTGGCCACAGGGGTGGTGTTAGAGGTGAATGGAAGCATTGTCGAGGATGCTTGTTGGTCGCGCCCAACTAATGATGCCAGGCATATCAATCTGGCTGAACTAGATGCAGCAGTCAAAGGCATCAACCTGGCCCTTCAATGGCAGGCCACAGTGTCGCATCTGGTCACTGATTCAGCATGTGTACATCGGTGGATATCTGACACCTTGACTGGGAAGGCACGTGAACACGAAGGCGGCTGGTGAAATGCTAGTGAGATGGCACTTGGGAACACTGCACGTATTAGCCGAAGAATATGGATTGACCATGGATGTCACACTGGTGAAATCCTATCAAAACCGTGCAGATTGCCTCACCAGAGTGCCATGCAGGTGGTTGGATCTACACAAGGAGGGAAAAGAGCCAGTCCCGGAAAGTTACGCTGCAATGAGGAGCTGACTGAATAAAAGTCAGGTGTTGACATCCAGCAAGAAAGTGGACATGCGGGCGTGAAACGAACACTGTATTTCGCCAGACTTATTGACCCTCTAGTGTCAAAAGAAATTGTGTGATCGGTTGTCAAAGCCTGCAAAGCCTGCCAGTCAATAGATCCGGCGCCAGTTCATTGGAAAAAAGGAAAATTGAGCGTGGAAAACAACTGGGGTAGAATAGCAATGGATATAACCCATTACAATGGTGAGCATTTTCTAACGCTCATTGATTGCAGTCCCTCCAGGTTTGCAATTTGGCAGACATTGCGTCGGCAAGATGCATATAGTCATTCACCAGTTGAAGATGATTTTCTTTGAACGTGGCCCACCAACTGAAATATTAACTGACAATGACCCTGCCTTCACTTGAAGACACTTCAAGGAGTTTGCGAACAGCTGGGGTGTGCGATTGAGGTTCCAGTGCGCATATTCTCCGGCTGGTAATGGAATTGTGGAATGCAGTCACAGAAGCATAAAGATCATCGCAGCAAGGAAAGGTTGTTCCGCGTTGGAGGCCGTTTATTGGTATAATGTCACACCAAAGGACGATGTCTCACCTTCCACGGCACCGGCTGATGTGCTGCATAATTACCACGTCAGTAAAAGGCATTGAAGCCAAACCCCCATCAGAACCACAGATTATTGGAGGGGGATATGAAGAAGGTGATGTCTGGGTTAAAACTCCACACGGCAAATGCACAACCAAGTTTGGGACCGGGCGGGTAACCGAAATTGTCAGCCCGCAGACAGTGCGAATTGATGGGGTACCATGCCATGTCAAAGACCTGTGGCCATTTTCAGGATCATATGCATCGTCGGGCGATGAAACCGACACAGAAGAGAGTGAGCAGTTTATTTACTTGGGGTCAGGTCAACCAAGTGATGGCTCCGATAGTCCACTAACAGCAGACAATGACATGCATAACGAAACCTCAGATGACAGCCCGTCTGAGGACGAACCTTGTGTCGTACCCCTCTGAAGGAACACCTGCCAAAAGAGACCTGCTCCCGAATGCACTTTTTGTGATGATGAGATCAGGGGGGAGTGTGGTGGAGACTTACCTCGCTGAAGCAAGAGAAGGCGGTTTGTCTGCATGTGCGTTCGTAGACGTAATGGAACCGCAAGGTGAGCTCATGCAGGGCAGTTGTTGGAATGACACAGCGCATGCATCATTGGTGAAAGCGAGGCTTTTCAAGAGGGAGAAATTACAAAACCAAAAACACATAAAAAAGAGCCAATTTCTGTTTCGGAGGGACTTCGCCGTTGGAGACTCGGGAAGGTTATACCGGTGTTCGGGAGACAGCATTTTGCTTATGGTGCGCAGGAAATGGAGTCCCTAGTAAAGCAGTGTTCCGGGTTCTATAAGAAGCATCTGGGAGGACAGATCCAAGTGGTCATTAATTTGTCTACGAACTACACTCCGAGAAGACACAAATACCCACAAGGATGTTGATTTCCCTATTTATTGTGCATGGATTTATGTTGAGATAAATCAGAAGTATGAAAGTGAAAGAATAGACTCCTGAATTCATCTAGATTATAAGAATGGATGTCGGTAATTAGTTTTGAAGAAATTTACCAGTATAGATTTCAGAGTGCTTACTAATTGTTTTCATTTTTCCATTCATAAACATAAACAAAGTTTTTATCAATTTTTGTTATTGATTCAGTTTGCAAAAATTTATTATATATATATATGTATGTGCGTGTGTGTGTGTGTGTGTGTATATTTTTTAATTTTTATTTTATTTATTTATTTTTATTTTTTTTTTAAACCAAAAAATAATTTGAGGTTTATTAAATTTATATAACTGTTGAATGAATTTACTTGTTTCTCAGTGGCTTTAAAACTTTTTAAAGGAAACAGAAAACAAAATGATGATAGAAAAGGGAAATAAATCTGATTGAAAACATTGATTAGTCAAACAGAAAAATAGAATTTTATCATTTGTAGATTAACAAAGTCTGTCATATTGTAATTTGCTTCAAAACTCATTAATAAGATCATTGAGACTTCTAATGTAATTTTATATTTTAATTTTTTTCCAAAATATTTGTCTGTATTCAGAGGGAATAATTTTATTTTCAAATGTTCCACCTAGGTTATTGATGTTTTTTTTTTTTTTAGTTTTTTGTAAATTTTTGCTATTTTTATATATATATATATATTCTGAAAAATGCTATTTTAATCTAAAATGTGACTTTGTCACTGGATAGTATTGATGATAAATTATAGTTGATGTTTTAGAAATGAGAATAAGGAAGTAGTCTTAGAAAATAACTAATAAAAATAATTCTTGAATTTTTCGGCCAATATGCTCATTTGAGACGCTGAAAAAGTTGAATGATGTTTCAGGAATTCAATTTGTATTTTCCTTTGTAGTTTGTTTATTTTATAATGTTGTTTAAGCTATTTCTTTTGAGATTTATAAGACAAGTTTATAAAATTGAAAATTAATGTCTGTATCTATAAACTAATTAAAAGATTTAATGGGAGATTACTATGATTTTTGCATTGGAAGCCTTATTCTAGGGATTTCTTTCTGTAATTTTGGCTGCTGTTTTTAGAGAGCGAAACATAAAAAAAACAACTAAGCAAACTCATAGAGCATGAAGCTGTAAGATATGGACCCTGTTTAGCTGAGATGTTAAGAAACTTCAGAAATTACATCAGCAAAAGCCCTAAGCAATTATGAACATTAATTCGAAGGAATGTGTCTCTAACCTTGAGAAAACTTGAGCCAATATCATTGAACCCATCTTCATCAATCGCCACCTTCAGTAGAGAGGCTATGTACTCCGTATGAGTAGATTTTCATGCCAAATCCTTTACAATGAATTTGGCACTGACCAAAGACCTTATGACTGCTCTATGTGCCACTCTGAAACAAATTCTGAAAAAGAAATATCAACCTGCAAAACTATGAGAAACTTGCAACAAATTGTCCACTCTGGCATCAGACTATTTTCAAATAGCTCAAAATATTTTCAAACAAAAGTAACATAGATGACATGTGATGATTGGCTTCAATAATCAAGTGTCACTTGTGTGAACTTTTATGTAAGCGTCAGTATTGCTAGTTGCCAAAATGTTAGACATGGGAATTGAAAAATACTGAATCTTCTAATGCCTACAGAATTATTAACAATAGTATAGTAGGCCTCTGTTGGTTAGGGTTGACCATGGGTAGTATCCTAGTTGTCTGCATGACTGAAGCATTATCATCTGTGACTGTAGAAGCCGATGCAGGAGTGACAATCTCTGTTGCAGAGGCTGCATTTATGTTTTGTTTCTGGTCTGTTGGAACTGTCACTTTGCTTTCTGTGAACCCATCTCTCTATTGTGATTTGTGTCAGCTGCTTCTCCCTTGATTTGAGTTGTTGGGCCAGGGTTCCTCTCCATTTGGACCGGTTGACTCCTATATTCTCCCATGACTCCATGTTGATGCCCACAGCCTTCATATTGCATTTTATGATGTCACGATACCACAGCTGTGGCTGCACAGTGGTTCTTCTTCCAGAGGCCAGCACTCCATACAGGAGGTCTTTTGGAATGTGACCATCTGGCATGCGTTGAACATGGCCTAGCCAGCAGAGTCTATGCTGTTTAAGGAGTGTGAACTTGGTGGGTAGACCCGCGCGAGACAGGACCTCAGTGTTGGGCACCTTGTCTTGTCATGAGATTCCCAATATGTCGAATACTTCTCACGTGGAAGGTATTCAGACACTTTTCTTGTCTGGTGTATGTGGTTCATATCTTGCTGTTGTATAGCAGTGTGCTGATGACACAGGTGTTGTACACTGCCATCTTTGTCTTCACTGTCAGCTTGAAGTTCATCCAAACCTGTTTTGTAAAGAGTGCAAGGGTTGTGGCTGCCTTCCCAATTCTCTTGTCAAGCTCTATGTCCAAGTAGAGGTTGTCAGTGATGGTAGAACCAAGGTAGGTAAACTGATGGACCACATTCAGCTTATAGTCATAGATGGTGATGACCGGTGGTGCTGTGATACCTTGGCCCAGGACACTTCTTTTTTTTTTTTTTTCAAAGTAATGGACAGCTCAAAATCTCTGCATGCTTGAGAGAAATGATCCATCAGTGATTGAAGTTCACGCTGGGTGCGAAATGCTAATGCTGTATCATCAGCAAACAACATGTCTCTGATAAGGACTTTTCGTACCTTGGTCTTGGCTCTGAGATGGGCGAGATTGAAAAGCCTGCCATCTGATCTTATATGCAGGTAAATCCCTTCCCATGATGTGCTGAATGCGTGCTTCAGAAGTAGTGCCAAGAAGATTCCAAAGAGAGTGGGAGTGAGGACACAATCCAGTTTGACCCCACTGCAGATGTTGAAGAGCTCCTAGGTGTTGCCGTTAAACTGCACAGTACCCTGCATATTGTTATGGAAGGACTCAATCAAGCTCTGCAGCTTGGGTAGGCAGCCAATCTTGGACAGGATTCTGAAGAGGCTCTCCCTACTAACAAGGTCGAACACTTTGGTCAGATCTATGAAAGCAACATACAGGGGCATCTGCTGTTCTCTGCACTTCCCCTGGAATTGACGAAGCGAGAAGATCATGTCTACTGTTGATTGTTCTGATCAAAAGCTGCACTGCAACTCTGGGTAAATATGTTTGGCAAGTTTCTGCAGATGGAACAAGATGACCCGAGCAAAGACTTTGCCCATGACACAGAGCAGAGACATGCCTCTGTAATTGTTGCAGTCGCTTCGCTCACCTGTGTTCTTGTAGAGAGCGATGATCGTAGCGTCCCTCATGTCCTGTGGTACAGCCTTTTCTTTCCAGCACTGGCAGAGGACTTCGTGCGGAGGAAGCAGTAGGATAGTCTTACAGTGCTTGATAAAATCAGGGGGAATTCCATCATTACCTGGAGCTTTCCCTGTGGCCAAACTGTTGATGGCTTCGCTGAGTTCCTCTATGGTCAACTCATTGTCCCACCCATCTCTCTATCTGTTGTCTTTTGTCTGTGATAACTACCCCAGTGGTGAATTTGGGGGAAGTTGTCTTGTTCTGTGCTGGTCCCATTGCTGTTTTGATTCTATCATACATTCCTTTGATATTCCCTGTGATTGCTGCTGTTTGAATTTTTTCACTGAGCTCAGTCCAGTACAAATTGGTGCAGCGTCTGGCAGTCTGCTGAACTTTGCTCCTGGCAGCCCGAAAGATCTGTATGTTTCTCTCATTGGATGATCGCTTGCACTTGCTAGAGCAGTGCGCTTGGCTTTAGTGATGGGAGTCATCTCGGTGGACTTTGACTCAAATCAGTCATGTCACTTCGAGGTCTTTCTCTCAAAGGTGGCCAAGGCAGTGTGGTGCATGATGTCCCTTAAAGTAGCTCATTTCCCTGTGGCAGTGTCTCTGATTTATGAGGTTTTCTGTTCACTTTCAAATCTCTCAGCAAACTGATCCACAAGGTTTAGTTATCTAATCTTGTTGACATCAACGCAAAGATCCCCTTGCTTCTTGTCACGATGTAACCGCTTCGGCCGGAGATTGATCTTGCAGTACATTAGGGAATGGTCAGTATCACTGTCCGCACTGTGATAAGAACAAGTGTGAAGAATGTTCATAATGGCTATTCGTCTGACAAGGATTAAATTCAACTGGTGCGAGTGCCCTGAGTGTGGGTGTCGCCAAGAAATCTTGTGCTGGGGCTTGGTCTTGAAGAATGAGTTGGTTATGCACAGGTTGTGCTATAGGCATAGCTTGTGTAGTCTCTGGCCATTGTTGTTCATCTTGTCGATGCCAAACTGTCTAAGGCACAAGGGTCACAAGTCATGATCAGCACCCACTCTGGTATTGAAGTATACTCAGGAGAACAAGCTCTTCCTTGTTTGGGATGCTGCTGATGATGGCTGCAAGCTTGAATGTTCTTGGAGTCTAGTATGGCAGAGAGTGTCGGGGCATACACGCTGTTCAGGGTAACAGGACCAGCTGTGGTGTTGAGACAGAGAGTGAGAAGTTACTTAGAACCATTACTACCTGGTTCAACCATATTTAGGAGGCTGTTCCTAACTGCAAAGCCCACACTATGTTGGTGAGGTTTGTTTGTTCTTTCCCTGCCAGAAGAACATATAGTCCTTCAATGATCCAGAGTCTACCTGACGTGTTTCCTACAGTGTAGCAATGTCCACATGAAGTCTCTTGAGCTCGTCATTGATAATTGCAGTTTTCCTGGAGTCACTGATATCCTGGAGGTTTTCAGATAGGCTGGTCAGCATAGTCCGGACGTTTCAACAGCCCAGTTTTAGAGCTGGTTTCCTTTGAGATTTCTTGTTCCCTGGTGCACATGCTAGGGTCCACTTATCAAATGTTTCCTAATCTCCATGTACCCCATGAAGAGCGCAGACCATGGCAGGACAAAACCTTACTGGCTGGGGGCTGGCCAGTTTGTGGTGGGCAGGGTTGTCCAGTGAGATTAGAAAGTTGTGAGTTCAATACCAGATTACAGCAGTGGTGAACAACTAACTTAGAGAGTTAACTCATGATTACCAAAAGAGGTTTTGCACAAGGAATAAGAATGATATGCTCCAGTGATCGTAATAAAGGGTTTAGTTTGAAATCCCTACCTGAAGAAGGCCAGAGTGTACAATGGTTGAAATGTCATACAAATGGCAACCAAGAGATTGGACAATAGTCCAAATAATGTACATAATGAAAATATAGCTCTGACTAAAATAGTTTGATGTACAAACCAAAAGAGTAAACTCTGTAAAATATATAAGAGAAATACAGTAAAATTGTGCAATTCAATAAAAAGAAAGTGAGGAGGGGGTACATTAAACCACATTTAATGTGGTTTAATGTTCCCTCCATTTACATTTGTCTAAATTTCTGAGATGGGGTAGTATTAACAGTATTCAGACCCTGTCTTTGTTGCCATTTGTAGGTTGTTTTGGCCATTGTACACTCTGGCCTTCTTCAGGTGCTAGGAATTTTGAACAAAACCCTTTATTACAATCACTGGGGTATATCATTTCTATCCTTTGGGTAGAGCCTCTTCTGGTAGTCATGAGTTATCTCCTTCTGACCCTGTAAGTTACTTGTTCACTCGCAATTCTTTGGGTAAAGTCACAGGAACTAACCGACACCTATATCTTGTGTCCTTAACTTGGTATAATCTTACTTTTACAATCCATAAAAATTTACTTTCAAATAATTGCTTTTATTCCATTCTACAGAATGTTTTTACCAAATAATATGGTAAATTGACACTTTTCTTTTGGATACAATATGGTTTGCCTCATGATCAGCTGATGCATATCATTCTACACAAATAACAAACACTGTTTCAGAGTTGAGGTTAATATCTGTCATTTTGCTAAGCAGAAAATTAAAAATAATTAAAAAACAAAACCCTGCAGAGTAATAAAAGCCTTGTTCTGTGAAAAAGGTTATAAGTCAATATTCAATTTGCCTTGAATACTTCAAGGTAAATGATTTTCAAAAGTTTTCACAAAATTTGTTTAAAACAAAAAAATGGATTGGATTTTAGTTTTGACCTGAATTAAAAACCCATCAATAATTTTAGAAATATACTGATTAGATATATATTGGTTTATAATACTGATTTTATTTTCAGTAACTAAAGTAAAAAGAGTCCTAATGACATAACTAAATGATTATCTCCTACAAGCAAATGTACTATACTAAAGATAACAGCCAGTTTTATGTTTGACAATCTTTAGGTACATTGTATGCATCCCTGGTTGGTTTTATAACAATTAGAAGAGTCCATAAATACTTAAACAATAACAGCATAACAATTGTTTCTTTTCATGCATAGATTATTTTTGGTTATTTTTGACTTAAGATAAATAGTATCATGGTTCAATTATTTCCATTAGTTTTGTCTTGTAGATGATTTAAATTTCTGTCTTCGAGAGATTGAATTCTTAACGGTTGTCCAACGAACGCAAGCAGCATAACTCGACTATATTCTGTAAAAAATGGCTTAATTTCTATTTTTGTCTTCCGAAATTGAATTAAATCAACTTTACAGTGATAGCTGCTTGTGGTAAGTCAACCGAGATTCAGTCCATTTTTCAGTCTGTTTTTCTGTAATATTTTGTAATTTTTTTTTTTCGTTTTTTGTTCGTCTTTGATTTTTTTTTTTGTCACTTAGTCTTTAGCGCCGAATTTAGAGCATGCTATGCATTGCTTCATTCTGGCAGCAAACAACATCTTAGCTTCGTTAAGTATCCTTTTACACTTATAACGAGCTGAAGTGAAAAGGCGCCTGTTTTGGTCCGACGCGTAGTTACGATAGAGTCGGAAGAAATGATTCCGGTGGGCAATTGCAGCCGAGCAAGCGGGTGAGAACCATGGAGATGAATGAGATTTAAGCTGGAATTTCCTAGCAGGGATGAAGGCATCGATGCCAGCCTTAACCCAGGAGGAGACCTCGGATGCACATTCTTCGATGGGAAGACTAAAGACGTTGTTCCAAGGGATGTCACAGAGGAAGTCTCGGAATGAATCCCAGTCTGCTCTTTGATAGCAGTAGGATATTCTACTTGTCTGGGTTTCATGGGTCGGGCAGGAGTGGAGTGAAATATTGACTGACACTACAGTGTGGTCAGAGTTTCCGAGTGAGCAGAGTTGTCTGGTAGTGCAAGAGTCTGGGATGGAAGTGAAGCAGAGGTCTAGAAGTGAGTCCCTTCCGTTAGGGTTGTCGGAGAAACGCGTGGGGAAGTCCACTACTTGCGTAAGGGATTGGGTGATTGAAAAGTTCATGGTGTGGACACCAGCAGGGTCGGTGACAGCGTTCTTCAGCCACTTGGTGTGGTGGGCGTTAAAGTCACCAAACACGAATACATGGGCAGAGGGATGGGAAGAAATGGCTTTGTCGATATTGTCAGAAATGATGTCAAGTAACGAACAGTCAGGGGAGGAAGGAGAGTGGTAGAGAAAGAAGAGATAGCTAATCGAGCTGAGAAGTGAGAGGCAGAAGCACATGAAAGAATGATCTGGGGATTCAAAAGATGACACCCTAGCTAAGGGAAGGTGTTCGCTGACATAGACACCAAGCCCATGCATATGAACATTGGAGTCCTTCCTGAAGAGGAGAAGGTAGCTAGGAACATAGAACTCAGATGAGGGGATAGAAGGGTGAAGATTAGTTTCACATAGGGCTAATATATCAGGTGAGTTATTATGGAGAAAAGATTCTACGCTGGGGAAGTTGGTGCGGATGCCGCGTATGTTAGTGAAAGAGATGCAGACAGGTTTGGGCGCTTTCAAATGAGCTCATTTAGTTTTGTTATTATGTTTGCTTTTTTCCATAGTGATTCAGTTAAGGAGAGGTCTTAGAATAGAATCAGTCGGTCAATCATTTGCAACTTGTGAAGGATGGAGACTGGCGCGGCCTACAACATAATGTGGCCTCGGGGTTGCCCACCGGACGTTCATGCAGGGACGCCAGTCCATGTGCGATATGGCACTACAAGAACCCCGGTATTATTCAACTGTTGATCAGAGCAGCCTCTCAAGACGCCACGCAAGAGTTCGGGCTCCTAACTACCAGTCGGAAGCAGCAACCAGGAAACTGCCAACCTGGTACCCTCAGAATATAAAGACGTTGCCACCATACTCCGTAACTGCAAAGAGCTTCCAGCTGAACTAACACTAAGACCGGAGAAGGGGGATGAACCGGGAACCCCTTCCTAAACAAAAGAAGGGGGTGGAGTGTGAGACTGGGCGATAGTAGGAACTATCTACTCCAATTAAAAAAAAAGAAAAAAAAAGTGACTGAGGTTTACAAAGTTTTAACTTAGCATAAGTCAAAAATAACCTTGAATTGCAAAATAATTTACACAAACTAAGTGACAAAGAAAAAAAAAATCAAAGACGAACAAAAAACGAAAAAAAAAAAATTCCAAAAATTACAGAAAAACAGACTGAAAAATGGACTGAATCCCGGTTGACTTACCACAAGCAGCTAACACTGAAAAGTTGATTTAATTCAATTTCAGAAAACAAAAATAGAAATTAAGCCATTTTTTACAGAATATAGTTGAGTTATGCGGCTTGCGTTTGCTGGCCAACCGTTACGAATCGAATCGTATTTAGTTTAAAAATAACATATTAATAGTGGAAGGATAAGAAATTGGAATCTAAAAAAAATTAAGATACAATAGTTAATCAGTCCTTTTTAATCACAATTACCACCACACCACTATATAATCAAAATTATACTAATTATTTGGTTAACAATACAACTATAATACAATATAACGTTAATAATGTAGGAAAATTATTTGGTCACCGGTACAATTATAATACAATATAACATTAATGTAAAAAAACATATATGTACACATGCAACTTATAAATACACACGCACACATACACACACACACACACACATATATATAATAAATATATATATATATACACACACACATACACCTGCAAAAACAAATATATAAGCAATGACCATAGACATATTTAAACCTGTATATATAAAAAAACCATCGACACGTATAACAATAGGGTACAAATAAATAATAGATATTTTGTAAGATAGTGTGATGTGTATAAAGTCTTCAGAGGAATGAATGACGGGCTAAAAGTTTAACTTAATTTAAAGTGACTCCTATGTTGACATATAAAAAATAGTTCCCTTCTCAGATTCAGCAGGTCCAATTGATTTTTGTGTTTGATAATAGTAACTTTTTCATTAAGGCATAAGTGACACCAATCTTTAAAGTTGATGTGTGTGTGTGTGTGTTAGATTTTTTAATGATATTCTATTTAATCATAGGGGTTAGTTCTTGTCTTTCAATGACCAGAGATATTTGGATAGAGATGCCTGGTTTCTTAATTCAGGGTTGGAAAAGGAGTGTGTGTGATTGTATAACCATTGCTTCCAAGCACCTGCTGAAATACCAATGTAGTATTCAAGTTTGTATTTTCTTTTGGGTTTATCATAGCTTGATGTACCACCCCTTCTGTCATACATTCTCCACCTATAGGACACTCATTTTTGATTTTACAATTGCATTTAGAAGTATGACTGTCATGACCAGCTGCATCCCTTATGTCTTCTGAATTCCGGGCATCTCTAGGGTTACCTCGACTAGGAGTTGCAGAACTAAGGCTGGCTCGACTAGGAGTTGCAGAACTAAGGCTGGCTCGACTAGGAGTTGCAGAACTAAGGCTGGCTCGACTAGGAGTTGCAGAACTAAGGCTGGCTCGACTAGGAGTTGCAGAACTAAGGCTGGCTCGACTAGGAGTTGCAGAACTAAGGCTGGCTCGACTAGGAGTTGCAGAACTAAGGCTGGCTCGACTAGGAGTTGCAGAACTAAGGCTGGCTCGACTAGGAGTTGCAGAAGCTAAGGCTGGCTCGACTAGGAGTTGCAGAACTAAGGCTGGCTCGACTAGGAGTTGCAGAACTAAGGCTGGCTCGACTAGGAGTTGCAGAAGCTAAGGCTGGCTCGACTAGGAGTTGCAGAACTAAGGCTGGCTCGACTAGGAGTTGCAGAACTAAGGCTGGCTCGACTAGGAGTTGCAGAACTAAGGCTGGCTCGACTAGGAGTTGCAGAGAACTAAGGCTGGCTCGACTAGGAGTTGCAGAACTAAGGCTGGCTCGACTAGGAGTTGCAGAACTAAGGCTGGCTCGACTAGGAGTTGCAGAACTTAGAAGGCTGGCTCGACTAGGAGTTGCAGAACTAAGGCTGGCTCGACTAGGAGTTGCAGAACTAAGGCTGGCTCGACTAGGAGTTGCAGAACTAAGGCTGGCTCGACTAGGAGTTGCAGAACTAAGGCTGGCTCGATCAGTGGTAGTAGATCTCGGGTTATTAATTTGGTTTTTATATCTTGATAAAGTTTTATTGTGGGAGCTGATTATACTTTCTATATTTTTAGTACACAAATATTAAATATTCTATGGAGGTGGTCTAGAATGGCTAAAATGTTTGAGTTTTAGAAAATATTTACTGATATTACTGTTACATAATTTGCAAAATGGAGGGTTGAACCAAATTGTTTTCTTTCTTCTGTTGGTCTTATTAGTAATATATATATATATATATATATATATATTATTTGTACTTAGTAGGAAGATTAAAACCAAACTTTCATATTTCTACTGAAATAATGGATTTTTTATTTGGAGAAGCCTTGATTTTCAGTGAAAATGTCAAATTAAAAAATTGAGCAAAAATTTTGCATTTAACCCATTTAAACTTTTTTTTTCTTTATTTTATTGGAGATTTTCACTTCCCAAGATGGGTTTGGCACCTCAAAAACAGGAATAGAGGTCTATTTTTTGATAAATATAAGAACATTTATGTCAAAAAGTAATATTTGGTGCCTGGTATATTATACCAAAAGCAGGTAATAATTTAATGTATGAACTGAGTACATTTTAAATATTTTTCTGAAAATTTTCTTACATTTTGAAGATTTAAATTGTTTTAATATTTGGGAACGTAAACTGAAAAAAGAAGAAAAAAAATGTGTCTGGGGAAATTTCTCTTCGTATTATTTGAACTTGGATGGTTTGAGACAAAACAGCAGGCAAAATATAGCAAAAATTTGTGTTAATTTTGTGTTGTAGGGTCCCGGATTCTAATTGATATAGGTCATTTTTGAAAAAGAGTGTTAAGTTAAACCTCTCAGTTACTTATAAGATTAATTCCAACAAGTTTCCAAAGACTTACCTTGCAAAACGAGGCAGATAAAGCCACTATCTGTAACTAATCATCTAAACTTAGATGATTAAATCTGTCCAATATTTGATTAACTTAAAGCTATGATATTTTGACAAATTTTTGATGTTTCAGTTCTGAAATCCAGAGAATCTTTACTTTCAGACTAGATATAGCACACACCACTTGGAAAATACTTCAAAAATACCTTTTGTCTACTTGTGAGGCCACTGTGGATTGCCTACATTTTCAAATGCATTCACACATTTTCTCAGATTAATAGTATAAATTTTTTATTATCTCTATTTCATGCTGATTGTTGTCATTATTTGGTTGTAAGTTTTGCTTGCAGTTTCAGCTTTTTCACTTCGATTATTACTAGATGCCTACCTCTCCTGTCATGAACTTTGATAATTAGAAATCTGCCATTTCTTGTTGATGATTATAGAGGCAAACTGATTAATAGTATTCCAATTTGAATGTCTGTGTGAGAGAAGATAGTTTCACCTATAATGCATCTTCTGTTAAAGCAAAATTTGGCAAGCCTTTCTACATTGTCACTGACTGTTCCATAGCTGTGATGTCCCCCATTTCATCCTCCCACTAGTTGTTATCATTTCTTACCTTTGCATTCATATATCTAGTTATCAGTAACATGCTGTGCTGAACTTTGAAGACTGCATATTGCAGCTGCCCCTACCAATTTATTTTTTCTTATTCTCTGCCTAATTAAATTTGTCACTTTTGTCTCTGGTATGTCTCGCAGTTTCAGTACTTGATATGTGGTACACCATTACATGTGACGTAATGAAGTACTGGCAGTTATTGGCTTAGCACTTAACTACAACTCAGCTAATTTGCATAGGATACACACTCTCCCAGAATTGGAGTGGTCGTACCCCATTGGTTTTTCTAACTACTCTTGGTTTATATATTTCTTTCTTTTGTTCCTCTCTATACTTCAAACAATCGTTAGGGCCACTTTTTCAATGTTTAAGTAATTTATCTCTGCTGTTGTCAATCTCCTAGATAAATACATTATTGGATGATCTTCCTGTGATAGAATGGCATCAATTGCTTTCTCAATTGTGTCCATGGTCATCATTCTCTTTTTTAGGATTAAACGCCCTTGTTATAGGTTTCTTTTTCATAATTGCTTTTAGTATCATAAAAGCGTTTTCATCTTTGTGTTCGTTCAAACAACTCTGACAATGGTTCAATTAGTTCACTATATTTTGGGATGTATCTACTGCAAAAATTTATCAATCCTAAGAAGGATTTCAATTCCTTTTCATTGGTTACAGTTGCTACCTTTGTAATCTTATTTGTTAGCCTTTCGTCAGATGCTATACCAGTCTTCGATATTTGGTAGCCCAAATATGCCAAATTCTTGCAATAAAAGTTACGTTTGTCTCTATTAATGGTTAATCCAGTGTTATGGTGCCCTATCTACATTGGAATGAACTCTTCCTTTTTCATAAATACTAACCTGCAAGACTTTCTAGGGGAGGCAGTTGAGACACAGTGTAACTTGACAGTTTTGATGGATGCTTCTCTCTGCTGACTAGTAACACTCTTATTCTGTATGTTCTGTTATTCCAATACACTGGTTCAACCTACCTTTTTTTCATGTCTTTCTTCCTAGCCCTAACATGCCACAACATCCAGCCTTTTTCAATCACCATAATATTTGATCCACTTTTTGTTTTAACTCTTCTACTGTGGTTCCAATATTTAAGAACACTGGTGAACCCTCGAACCCCGCAAATTACCGCCCTATCAGCCTTCTTCCGATCTTTGGCAAAGTGTTCGAAGCCATTATCAACGCTGAGGTCATTCAACATCTCACAGCCCACGGGCTACTCTCGGACAAGCAATATGGCTTCCACTTCACAAGGTCTACTGCTGATATGCTAACGACCATCACTGAGTATATATACCAGGCTCTCGACAAGAATGGTGAAGCCCAAACCGTCGCCTTGGACATCTCTAAAACATTCGACAGAGTATGGCATGCTGGCCTTCTATGGAAACTGCGAAGCTATGGCATAACTGGACTTTTGTTGGACCTAATCCAGTCATTCCTCTCTAACCACACTCTGAAGGTGGACATGCCTCTTAAAACTATCCTACAAACGCGGGTGTCCCCCAAGGCTCTATCTTAGGTCCTACGCTCTTTCTAATCTACATCAATGATCTCCCCGACGCCATAACATCCCAAGTAGGTATGTATGCTGATGATACCACAGTTTACTCTCGCCTCGATCAAAAATCTGGTGTTGGTGACAAGCTGAATCTCGCTGCCGAGCTTGAAAAGGACCTCCAATCTGTGGTGGATTGTAGTAAGAAATAACTCGTAAAATTCAATTCTTTCAAAACGAAGCTGCTGTCAATTAACCACCACAGACAACTGCACCCCCCCCCCCCCCCATTAGCATGGAACAATCTTGCCTCCCAGAGAGTAAATCACTACGCCTCCTTGGCCTGACACTCTCAGCGGACCTCAAGTGGAATGACTGTCGAATCCATTGCTAAATCTGCTGCCATGAAAGTCGGCTTTCTGTGCAGGGCCCGGAAATTCTTTCCGCCTGAATCTATCCTGCACATATATAAATCTACCGTCTGCCCGTGTATTGAATACTGCTGCCACATCTGGTCGGGTGCCCCTGCTATTCTCCTCGGGCTTCTTGACAAAATACAGCGGAGAATCTGTAATGTGATCGATACCAACTTAGCTGACCGCCTGCAGTCACTCTCTCACCGGCGTGATGTGGCTTCCCTGTGCCTCTTCTATAAGTACTTTCACGGCTTCTGCTCGGATGAACTTAAATCACTGGTGCCCCCTAGGTGTGAATTTATATGAGATACTAGATTGGCAACTAGGTCCCACCCCTTTTCAGTGAAATCGATGAAATGTAACTGCAATTTCTACTCCAACAGCTTCTTTCCTCGCACTTCCCACCTGTGGAATTCCCTTCCGCATGATTGCTTCCCCGACGGCTACAACCTCCAGGAGTTTAAATGTAAGGTCAATAGACACCTCCTAACACTAACTTGCACCCATTCCCTCCAACGCTCTCCCTACGTACCTCCTAACTCCTCTATCACCATCCCTCTGACATTTCCTATAACCAATCGCTCTATGTAGCCCCATGCACTATAGTGGCAGTGGACTGCCTTGCTTGGGGTGATATGATTTAAAAAAAAAAACAAAAAAAAACTCTTGTTTGATCTTTGCTCATACTTCTATATCATCTTGGTAAATAATCATCTTAGTTACCTTGTCTAACAATATTCCTTCAATTGTCCTTTGAAATATATGACGAAGTTTTAATTCTAAATGGTAGGCGAATCCACCTTAACAGGCCTATAAGTGTGTTGATTATAGTGACTTCTAATTTTTCGTTAATCTGAATTTGGTTGTAGGCAGATCTTCAGTCAATTTTTGCAAAATATTCCATGTTTGCCAGTACATGACTCATCGCTTCAATGTTCGGTAATGGAAACAAGTTAGAGCATATGTGGTGATTTACTCCGACTTTATAGTCACCACATATCCGCAAGTGTCTATCAGCCTTTTTTTTTTATTGCTATAATAGGTGAGGCGCAGTTACTTCCATCATGTGTGACTTTTTTGAGAATGCTTTCTTGATCATGCGGTTTAACTTGTCTACTCCTAAAGGCAGTATGTGTACTGGTACTTTTCTGACTTGAATGTATTTGGGGAGGTAATTTTCTTTTAATCAAATGCTCGCTTTGTATCCTTTTAGAAGTCTTAGCTCACTCTCTTGTGCTTCCATAGAGTTTATTAATTTGGCTGTATCTACTTTAACCATTCCCTCAAATTATGCCATCTATAAATTTCCATAATGGTAATCTCATAGCTGTACATTTTTTCTTCTGACATATATCATGTATAAAATATCTAGTGTTTTGCTACCTATGTGCCTCAAAACCCTATTAGTAATGCCAGAAATAGCTAACTTAGACAATTTTACAGGTAAGAAATCAGACAAGAAGCAGCACTGAATACCTCTATACCCTGGAAAAATGGATAAAACTTTGGGTGTATTCCTCATTAGTTTATAAGAGATGAAGATCATCTAAAATTGAGTGAAAATTATTGTTTTAAGCTATCATTTGAAGTTTAATTTTCATTTTGCAGAGATTGTTCAAAATGAGTATAAACAGTTGTCCAGGTGAGTGGTGTTTGTTCTGTCCTTTTTTTCTGATGTTCCTTGCTAAGTTTCAGCTTGACCCAAGTGTTATGAAAACTTCCATACCTAAAAGAATTAAACAAACACAACTACCTTTTCTTCTATGGGTTGTGACCTTTAAAGTTGTGGGTGATCATAACTATCCTATCCTTTTTTAGCCCTTGGCAATGTTTAACTTTTTGCCAAACTTTCATGTACATCCACCCGCACAAGCTGATTAGTTTCTTACTACCTTCCACTCTTTTTCCTGCCTTTAATATAACCCATGAATTCTTCAAGCCCTCCTTCCTTATTTATTCAAGAAATTTAAGCCATCTCTTTCTGATTTGAAATATCCTTTTTGATTCCATTTTCCTTAAGACTTCTTTCTGTTCATGGAATTTTCAACATACTTTTGTGGAACCAGATTTCTGTTGCCTCCAATTTTCAGTTACTTGTTTGAAAGTAAATGCTAATAATTTTTATTTTTATTAGTAAGAAGTTTCTATCAGATTTGAAAGATTATTTGGAATGAAATACATTACCTTGAATGGCAAAGATCTGATTGACAAAAATATCTGGCTGTGGATGGTGGTGGCAGGGTGCAACATCAAAGGTAGAAACATAAACAACAACTGGCTTGAAAGGCAATAGCCAATGAAGATGATTGACAGATGTATCTGGCCATAGATGACATCAGTTAAGTGACAATCCGAAAAAGCAAATGCTTAGGAATTTTGGGGTTATACAAGTCTATGACTTTTTTGTCCAAAGAGAACGATCTCTGTAGCTTCCTCAGATGTACGCAATCTCTCTCCAACTGCCTTTCTACTACACAAAACCGTCACTGATGAGGAATAAAAATATAAGATTATATTTTTATATATCCGTGTTCCTTGTTGTTGTCTGTGAAGATGATCATTGTTTTCCAGCAGTGTTATTTGATAGAAAGGTTATTAAAATGTTTTTCTTCAGAATTATTTTGAAAATATTTTTGTTGTATATTTGACAATTTTAAACTTACCATTTTAGGAAAGTTAACTTCTAATAACCCAATTAACCTTTCATTCTGGTAAGAAGTGTAATGCTGGTATAAGGGTACAAGGTGTTAGATGCCACCAAAAAACTAAATATGACAGTCTTCTAAGCTCTGACTCCACTAAATGTTTTGATTTGATTGTGGATTGATACAGTACCTCTAAGTTGTATATGTCTGAAAACCCAAAAATTGACTCATTTTAGGTCTTATCAGGAAGACAACTGAGGTGACTCATTTACATAGGAAGTTACCAAGAATATAATAGTTACAGCTATCACTTGTAATGTAATGGTATGCTTACCACTTCCCATGAGTTAGTAACTGTACACAACAATGGTGTCGTCGATATCTGAACAATTATTACTTAATAATTACAAGTACAAAAGCATGATTTATGAGTCTAGCAGCTAAAGTTAGAGCAAAAAAAAAAATTGCTGAAGGATTTGAAATCAGTTGGAGGAGTGAACCAGATAACTGATTTCTTCTTGGCAACTGTAGGTTATGAGGCTATTATAAAAGTATCAGCAATTGCATACTCAAGACAGTTGGAAGAAATGATGTTCGGTGATATAAGTCAGCTAATAGTAAAAAATTATAGCACCTCAGAAAAAGCTGGTGAATACAGAGAGAGTTAAATTCATGGACATTTCTCAAAAGTGAATGAACCAGTCATTTGAAACAGGCTTCCAGATATTGTGAGTTTGAGAAACTGGGATTGAAAAACCAGTCAGTTGAAGAGGATTTGATTCAAATGAAATTGGTAAATAGCCTTTGAAATGAGGAGTATCAACAAATGACTTTAATGCAGTTACAACTGTGAAAGTTGTCATTAGAATCATCCAGCAACAAGAATTGATTAAAAAAAATTAAACAAAAGTTATGGATCTGGTAGAAGAAATGGATAAATATGCGACAGAGAAAAAAAAAGACAGAATAATGTGCACTTGAAGTAACTCTAAACAACAAAGAAAAAAGCAAAAATTTCCAGCATACAAAAAAGATGTAGAATATGTTTCAAAATGAATCATTTTAACAAAGTCAAGGCAGAAGAAACCGGAATGTTAAAAAAAAAAAGCTATGAAGCAAAGTTAAGACTAAAGGAAATGTCTCCTTGTCATATTTTCAAGCACAAAAAGTGCCAGTCTATCAACTACCAATAGTAGTGGAAAGCTAAAAATTGACTGGAACAAGATCTACTTGAACAAGTTTTTCCTTGAGGGAGTAGATGGCCTCTCTCTCATTAGTAATTTTAAGAAAGAAAAGTGGAAGTCTGCACATTTGTGGTGGCTACAAAATAGGTGTAGACCACAAAATATGTGCAGACTCTGTAATTGGGTATCAACCAATAATGTCAGTAGAAAGAAAACAAGGCAAAAAAATCCATATGCTAACACTAAGTTCAATTGCAGATCTGATGTATACAGTCCAACAGGCAATGTAGTACCAAAAACGGGGTCAGAAATCCAACCTTCCCTTTGTAACAGCGAAAATGTATTTTTACTCACCAAACTCAGAAATTGTGCTTTTTCTCTCAAAGCTCAAAAAAATCATTCTGCCTGTAAGCAGAAAGTAATGACCATTATTCACTGAGTGATTCCTCTTTTTTTCTTCTTTTTTTTTTTCAAATTGGCAATGCCAGACAGGTCAGAAAGAAAATTAGCATATCTTTTTCTTTTCATGCTAACAATTTTCTGTAACCTTTTCTTTGGCAGACCATGCACAAAACAAACTCTTTTTTGAGGTAGGTGATTTTCTCTTTCGTTATAGATTCATATCATATTTCTAATGTAGAATGGACTTTGAACTCTCTTGTGAATATGAAAGTATTCTTTAAAATTGATCTAAAGTTGGCATACAATCAAATACCTTTTGATGAAGGTTTTAAAGAAGTCACAACAATAAACACCAATAAGATGGAAAAGAATGCAGTATAGAATTAAAACTGCAAGTGATTTTTTCCAAGTTACTAGCTAGCAATATAAAAATAGAATATGCTACCAGGATGACATTTGTATTGGTGCTATTAATGATGAACTAAAATGGAAAACCAGTATGATTTTTGAATAAGTTAAAAAATGCTAGATTAACAATTAAACAAAAAAGTCATTTTGGGGATATATCATATCAAACAAAAGGCATATCAGCAAACCAATTGTTAATTGACAAAATATTAAAAATTGAAGTATCTAAGACCAAAAAAGAATTGGAACCTTTCTTTGAACTTGTAATTCTTTAGAGACTATAATGAGTGGAATTAATGCTCATGAGCAGAAAGGCATTTTATAGAGGTTAAACCCAAATTAACTGTTGAAAAGGGTGTAACTTATAATAGGGATGTTGTTGTTGTTCCACCAGCAACACAAAGGAGCAAAATTATAAAAAGCAGACATAAAGGAGGTGCCAGGTTATTCTACAAATATAGAATAATACGTAAAAAAGTATAAAATGTGCATGGAAAGGAAAATTCAGACAGACATAAAAACATAGATGGACTAGACAGATTAAATATGGATCATGCTCATATTAATGGAGTAGGATTTTTACTAATACTGGTAGATATCTATGCAGGCTGGCCAGAAGTAACACAAGTCTCCAACAAATGACGTTTGATGGTGAAACAAATGTTAAGGATATTTTCAAGAAATAGATTTCTGAAAACACTAGTATCCGCCAAAATCCTGTGATGAGGAACTATGTCAACGGTTGAACAAAATTGGATGAAAACCATATAAAACCCCACCATACAACCTGTAATCTAGTGGATTAGCAGAATGGATGGTGCAGACTGTTAAAAATGGACTGAAAATATATCTACAACAAAAGAAAAAATGAAAACATTTATTTCTAGATTGTTGCTAAGCTATAATGTGCACTGGCCACATTAAAAAAAATCTCAATTTTATAGGGCCTCATAGTATATTAACCAAAATAATTAATAGACAACATAAAAGGCTTTTAAAGAACAAAATGCAATTAACCTTTATGGATTGATATTTTAATGAACTGTAGAACATTTATATGAAACACATTTATTTGAAAGACTAAGTAACTCAGTTTAAAATTTCAAGGAAAACAATTTTTATTAATAAGTATTTTTAAGTAAAACCTTAACAGGAAACATATTTGAAAGATAAAATAAACTTAAAAAAGAAAAAAGTAATTTTTTTTTTATTAATTAATATTTTAAAGTGGAATCTTAAATAGTAACTCAATTTAAAGAAAAAATTAATTTATATTTTTAAGTAGACTTCACCTGAAACATTTCTTTGAAAATAAAATAACTCAATTTAAAGAAAAATAATCTTTATTGATATTTTAATGTAGTTATTTCATATGAAATACTTTTATTTGAAAATCCTAGTAACTCAGCAACAGAAGGATCTCAATGATTCAACGAAAATGGTGCATCTGACTGCAGTCATTTACTGTTTTGTTAAAATTAGGTGTCAAGTTGCTTGTGCTGATCTTCAACACTAACTGAAGATTCAAGTCTCTGAGAAGTGATCTGTTCTTTTGATTTGTTAACTTTCAATATTGAGAAAGTCTGCTCACAAATGTAAGTTGATACAAACAACAAATATCTTGCAAAATGTTTTAGATTTTTAAAATTTTCTGAGTGCAGTGGGGCATAAAACATGACCAGTGATTTTTCAAACAGCCTCTTTAAAGAGTTAACTTGTAAATCACCTTTTTTCACCATTCATCAAGGGCACAAGATCTCAATCTTTGCCTATGAGTGAAGAAGCACTATTGGTTGTAACACTTGCCAGTTTATCCAGGCTTAATCTAGACCTGATTAGACTGTTAGTGACACTGTTGTACAAATCTTTTCCAGTTACAGTGTCTTTAAAAGACTCCATAGATAACAATTCCTCTGTAATTTCCAAGTTTTCATCAATTCCTCTGATATAAATGAGTACCTGAGCAGTATCCTGAATGTCACTATTTTCATCTAAAGCAATAGAAAACCACTGAAAACTACCACTGGCTGTTAACAGCTGTTCTTGAATATTCATTGCAATTGCATCTACAATAATAGTTCTTTGTGACAGATATGTCCTCTACTTTTGATTTAATTTCAGGATACATGACACTAATAGCATCAACCATACAATCTTTAATAAATTTTGTTTCTGCAAATAACTTGTGTTGCTTTGCAATTTTATTTGCCAGTACAAAACTTGCCTTTGTCACATTCCTTTGTAAAGATAAAGTTTTCTCAAATACAGTTTGCTGTTTGCTTCCAAATTTTACGAGATCAGTTGTCTTTTGTACTTCTTGCTTTGACGAACTGTGTCCAAGGTGTGCTAGGTTTGAAAGATTTGTTTCAAATTGTATTCCTTGAACCAGTTTCATGACAAATCAATGTCATTAACTCCAATGTCAGTAAAGAAATTCCTTTCAGTTGACTCTTTATTAAACACCCAGCATTTATTTTCCATTTTTCACTTTTTAGATGGCTTTGAATAACTCATTTTGGACAAAGTTTGTAAGATAATAAAATAATAGGCTGAACTAAAATGTCCCATGTCTTATCTCTTTAGTCTCTGCCAGGACACTAAAATGATTTAAATGAAAGGCAATAAAATCACTAGTGTGGTAACAATGTTGCCAGACTAGCTATTTGTGGGTAAAGTGTTAATGTTCACAATATTATCTGGCGTTTCTTGGTAACCCTCCCTTTCAAGTTTACTAACATTTGGAAGGTTGCATGCAGTTGATGGACTGTAGTTTGCCCACACCTGCTATAAGAAAATATCACATGTGGATAGATTAAAAAGCCTGTCTATCTGCTTTGGTAGACAAATTAGTCCCATTTACCATGTCTTATGCTACTGATGAAAAACTGTGATATAAAAAGAATAGTGAATCTAATCTACAAGAGACAAGGTTTATAATGCAAAGTAAACAGAACACTATGATAATAGGAAAAAAATAGAAATTGGATATGAGTGCATGCAGAACAATTTAGATTGCAACATAGCAATGAAGAAATGTACAATGAGCCTGAAATTAATAAACGTGTCATGTCAATGCAAGACAAACATGACAGTGAAATCAAGAGCAGTATAGACTCTGAAAATGAACAATTGTTGGAGGAAAACTCCTATGAAAAAATAAAAAGATCACAATTGATATTTGAACAATCTCTTAGAGAGAGGAAAGAAGATAGTGAGGAGACAAAAGTTGAGGAAAAATAAGGGGATAAAATCCTTTGGATACATGAGGTAACTCATTTCCATAGGAAGCCACCAAGAGTGTAAGTAGCTACTGCTGTTACCAATGAGGTAGTTGTGTGCTTACCACTTACCCTGAGTTAGTAATACTATGCAATAACAAAGGGAAAATGAGTTACAATCAGTTCAAACTCTTCCTAGACTAAGCCTTACACATGTACCAGCATATATGTGAAGAAATGGATCGAGAATATTTAAACATTCTGATGATATAGGTGTTTATAGTTGGCATAAGAATAATCTTGGGAAAAAAAAATATATAATTAAGATAAACCTTTCCAAACCAGAAAATATGTCTTGGAATTAGAACAGTAGTGATAGAACATATAGAGAATCATAAAAATTCAGTATGTGGATTGAACGAATTCTAAACACATCAAATATGGTGGTGTATGGAGCACTTGTAACAAATTTTATAAAAGAAATGAAGAAACTGAAAACAATATAGGTCACACTAAGGATACTTTTTTCCATCACTGAAAATTTAAATTAACCTAGAGATTTTTAAATAGCCTTGTCAGATCTAGACTCTCAATTAGATGTCATGCATAAGGTTTATCTTGTTCAGAAATGTCTAAGCTATCCTTTATATACAACTGTTTTTTTTTGTTTTGTTTTTTCAAATCAAAGATTAAAAAAGGCTTCAAGGAATGAATCCTTTAGTTTATAAAGAAGACAGTTCTTCATCAAACTGTATAGCTTGTCAGTATAAAAAAAGAACGTTACCAAATAGCAAAGACCATACCTGAAGACTTCCAACAGCAGCAACAATAAAAATGTAACTAAAAGGCAAAATAATAAATGTTAAACTACAAAAGATTTGGAAAAAAATCTCTCATGAATACTAGAAAGAGCAATAACAGTGAAGTTGAAGTCTGAGTTCCTGAAAAATTGCTTTAGCAAAATGATTTGATTAATTTTAACTGTAATACTACCTGTGTGGTCAAATGAATGCTGAATGTTTTCTGTATCTTTGTATGATGTCTCAGCCATTGTACGCTTCGGCCTTCTTCAGATGCTAGGAATTTCGATCCAAACCCTTTATTACAATTACTGGGGTATATGAACTCCATTCCTTGCATAGTAGTTCCTCTTTTGGAAGTCATGATTTATCTCCCTCTAAACCTGTAAGTTACTTGTTCATCTCTGCTGTAGCCTTCACAACTCTTTGGGTCAAATCATGGGAATTAACCAACGTCTATATCCACTGTGCCATGTGTCCTTAAGGACAAGAACAACTGAATTTTTTTTAGGACTTATAAACCTAATATCCAGTAACCCTTTTTTTACTAGAGTTCATATTGCAATTTTTGATGCATGATTTTCTCTGGCTCTCTGTATTACTGGTTCCCATATTGTATTCATCTCTCTGCTTGGTCAGCTTAGGAGATTTTTGAAGCCTAGCATATGTGCTGATTTCTTAAGTTTATGTAGTTTCCAGTGGCGTTCTTTATTATTTCAACTTCATCCCATAGGGGCGATGATCCTTTCACCCTCCATATGTGGTCAGCTACGCCTGATTTTTTTTATCTCCCCACCATGTTACAGCCTTGCGATGTTCTTGTAGCCTTACCTTAAGGGGCGGCCTATTTCTCCTTTATATTTCTTTCCACAGCTACATGGAATAGCGTACACACAGTCCTTAGTCATGTCCTCCTCTCTTTGGGGTCTTACTTTGAAGAGGTACCTCTGAAGTGTAGAACCACATCTGAAGGTTGTCCTGATGTTATATGAACCACAGATCCTTTGTATTTTCTCCTTTACATAGTGTAGACAGATTGAGACTGTTTTCTGAGACTTATCCTCATGCACCCTCCCTTCCACGTATGTTGGAGTTGTTGTCATGTATCCTGGTTAATTGTTTCATTGTAGGGTATTGCTTATACTGACCATTTCCTGTTCATATGACTCTGGGTCACTGCTTCTGACTTTTGCTCGATGTTGAAGGCAGCGGACAATCTTTTCTTTACATTATATGGGTGGTGGGAGTTGAAGTTGAGGTATTGTCCGGTAAATGTCGGTTTGCGGTATAGATATCTTGAACCCCTGTTCGAGTTATTAGCACATCCAGGAATGCCAGTTTGTTGTCACTCAAGTATTCCATGTATATGTAAGCCAGTGATGGTGATAATGGCGAGCCCAGTGCTAAGCCTTAATATATGTCTGATCCCAATTCGAAGTGTGTTGTTTGAATGCAGAAAGTCTGCATCTTCATCAGGTTGTCTACTGGAACACTGGTACATTCTCCTAGGACGAGTCCAAAGCTAGTCTGTCCCTGTAACGCCAGTACCAGTGGGTACCTTGGTGAACAGACTCACCACATCCAGGTTACATTGGATGGGAGCATCTTTCTTGGAAACTATAGTTGCATTGCCTTTATCAGCTGATGTTCGCATTCCTCAGTATTTGGTTTGGGTGGCTTAGCTTTCTCCAGCGTCTGTCTCACTTTCCATCTTAGCTTATCTGCCTGAGCCTGTTCAAGGTTATTTCCTTGATGTAGCAATGATGTCTAAGTATGGTATCCAGTTGATCACTGACACCATCACCCACTGAAGGATTTGTCCAATTTGTGCTGGATCCTTTTTCCGTTTCCTTGATCAGATATCGGAATGAGGCATTTTCTGCGACCAGACAGGCTCTCCTTGAGTCGTAGTCGTGTAGGAATGTCAGGTGGTTTGATATTTGTGCCAGCTTCAGGTAGGACTTTACTATTTGTCTCTATACTGATACTTTAGTATTTGCCTATATTTCTGATGAGGCAGTTGTCCTCATCTTGTATGATGTTTTGGCCGTTCTTCTTCAATCACTGGAAACCGAACCCTTTATTACAATCACTGGGGTATATGAACTCCATTCCTTGCATAGTAGTGCCTCTTGGAAGCCATGAGTTATCTCCCTATAACTCTGTAAGTTACTTGTTCACCCTAACCACTGCTGTAGCCTTGTATTGAACTCACAACTCTTTGGGTCAAATCACAGGAACTAACCCACGTTGGGCCATGTGTCCTTAAGAACTGAATTTTGGGGACTTATAAACCTAACCTTATAAACCTAACCCTTTTTTTACCAGAGTTCATATGCAAATACTGTAAATACTACCTCCTCTCAAAAATATAGACAATATTGAATGTTTCCTATATGAAAACAGCTAATTTCACCATTACCATTAATTTCCTTATTAACTAGATATTGATATTTGAGGACCTCAACGATTTTATCTGATTTCAAGTTGCTTTTTCTAGCAGTGACAAGATGATAACCAGGAATTTAGTACTGATCAACAGTTCAAATGAGGTACCTCAAGATTCACAAAAAATAAAATGTACAAAAAATACTCCAAACTTAAAGAATAAAAGTTTTATCAAAATCTTCTTTATTATTGGGAGGATAGATCAAAAGATTTTTATTATTAAATTATATTTTTTGATCTTTTTTAGAATGTTTGTGATTTTGGTTAAAAAGTTTGTTTCTGAGCAGGTGACCATAAATTAGTATGGAAAATATGAGCGTCTCTTTGTGGTCAAAAATACATTGATTTGGAAATTCTTAAATGTTTATATTTGTGTTGTGGATGTCAATAAGATATCCCTGGTAACACAAAATAAAGAACTCCAAGAGAGTTCAAAATCAGAGTTCAGAAAGTTCTGATACAATGTTCATTAGAGTACTGTTGGAGTTAGTCAAAACATAATATTATAACTGTTATAGTAGTGAGTTATAACAGTGGCAGCAATGAATCAAAACTTATGTTTTTTGTTATGGCACACATAACAGTGATAGTAAGAAATTAGAACTACATTGGTGTAATTTTCTCTTGCTGTGTTTAAAGTAAAAAAACAACAGATATTCTTAAATATGTAAGAACTATTAGTCCAAGTGGTAAAAATGTAGCAAAACTTGTTGGGAAAACAGAAACAACAACAGGTTAATTGAAATAATTCAGAAAAAAATGAAAATTTCTCCAATTTCTTTCACCCTTGATGCAGTGGTAAATGTTATAGCTAAATTCACATTCAATTCAGATGATGGACTTACCTTTTCTGCTTGTTTTAGATACAAGCAAATTTACTGAAAAGAATGCAGATATTGAAAAGCCCCCCCCCCCCAAAAAAAACAAACTTTTGTTGAGAAAGTTAGCACCAGCAAAACATGAAAATTCTGTACTTTTGTACTACCAAGAAAACCAAGAGAAATTTGCTTTGAAGAAATGCTAAATATTCTGACTAAATTTTTTTTTAGCAAGAAATGTTTGTTATTCAGTACTTACTGGAAGTGTATGATGCTAATGAAAAAAAATGAAGATTTTGTCACATATGCTGGAATTGTTAACAAGGAGTATGAAAGATTCAAATTAAACAAGCTGACTCCAGATATGTTTAAAGGATTAATTTTCATTCAAGCATTAATGGGGAAAAAGATGCATAAATATGTACTAGAATCATAATGAAACTGGAACAGTATATAAAAAAAAAACTAACACTAAAAAAATTATTGGATGAATGTCAGAGAATACTGAAACATGACATGGAAGCAATTGAAGACAAAGAATAGAGACATACACAAGCCATAGAAAAATGTGGAAAAAGAAAAATTAATCTATATTTCAGATGTGTAAGGTTACATCTTAGAGATGACTGACCCTTTAAGAATTTAAAGTGCTACAGGGGTGGAAATAGTAGGACATAAAAAGTACCACCATAAAACTAAAGCAAGGAAAAGATTTATCAGAAAAAATTTTGTATACAGCATTGAGATGAAAAAAAATAATTACAGAAAAGTAAAGAAAATTTGTGGATGTGAAAATTAATAATCTGGATGTAAAAATGCAACAAGAGACTGGTAGTGATATCACAATAATCAACAAAGTCACATGGAGAGCGAATAGAAAATTTATATAAAAGGAACTTTGAAAATTACACATGGCATGTTGAAGGAGAAATTATTTGTTACTGGTCAAATAACTTGCAGCGTTTCATTTCATAACAAGAATGTTAAAGTTAAGACGTGTTAAAAATACTACTAACTTATTTGGTACCAACTGGATGGAATTATTCAAGTTATGGGATTTACCTATGAATATTTATTGCAAAAATATAAGTAGACAAGTGATCAGTTTGAAAAGGAAATGTAGACATTTAAAGCAAGAAGTAAAATAATGTTTTCTGGGTGTGGGTTGGAGTTCCAATGTTAATGCAAAATTTCAAGTGAAATAAGGATCAATGCCAGTATTTAAACCAAAATCTAATGTACTATTCAAAGCAGTGGATCAAGTCAATGAAGAATTAGATAGACTTGAAAAATTAGGAAAAGCTGACCATTCAATACTAGCAGCTTCAGCAGTGTATTTAAAGAAAGAAAAAATTGTGTTGCACTGATTTTTCTGTTGGGTTAAATAAATGTTTAGAATCTTAATAACTACTCATTACCAAGTCCAGAGAAATTTTTACAAAATTAAATGGTGGAAAAATCCAGATGAGGCTCGGCTGAATTGCAGTCTTGTCTGGGGAAAAATTGACAGGTGCCCAACCCTGACTTATGCAGGGTCCATGGGAAATGTTTACCTGGGCCAAAGGGCTTGAAGTTCCCACTATAAAATGGCTTTGTGCCACATCCAGCCTCAGTGGTAGATACCTAGAGTTCTGATAGACTCTCTGTTTTTGGTTAGAGAGGAAACCAGATGAGGCTATGCTGAAGAGCAGTCTCATCTGGGTAAAAACAGACAAGAGCCTGACCCTGCCTTATGCAAGGTCTATGCAAAGTTTTTGCCTGAGCTTATAGGCTCAGATTTCCCCTGTTAATTGGCCTTGTGTCACATCTGGTCTCAGTGGGGAGGTTTCTGGTAAATATCTAGAGTTCTGATAGAGCTTAACCTTATCAAACTCTCTGCCTTTGGGAGGAGAAGAACCCAGACGAGGCTATGCTGAAGGGCAGAGTCTTGTCTGGGAGACTGACCTTGCTTTATGCAAACTCTAAGCAAACTTTTTGCTTGAACTTAAAGGCTCGGAATTCACACAATAAAAACTGACATTATGTCACATCCTTCCTCAGTGGATAGGATTCTGGTAAATGCTCAGAGTTCTGAGAGAGTTCCAATAGTGTTGGTTAAAGTTAGTTGAGACACATAACCATTAGTAGTGAGTTATAACAATTACCTATAAGGACATGTCTTTGGAGAGTTTAAAAATTTATTTTTATCAAACAGGATCTCCAGTTAAAGAAAATCGACTGCGAATTAAAAACAATACAATAAAACTAAAACATTATTTAATTAGAAAAGTTTTAACTATATTTACTAATCATAATTAGAAAAGCTTATTACAATTTAGCTCCACACCCAGTATTTTAACAAGAATTTTTTTTTTTTTTTTAATTTTATAAATGTGCCATGTTTTTGTAAATATTGATGTCTATACATGATGGAAAATTGACAACTATACTAAATTTACAATTTGTCTGCAATTTTCTAATATTTTCTCAAAAATCTTCATAAGTAGGACTATAAAGTATAAAATTCAGTAAAATATAAGATTACTCAGAATATTTTCCTAAATTTTAAACAATACTTTGTAATTAAATATAATATAAAAAAGGTGTTCTCATTGTATTCAAGTAATATTACATCTTTATAGAAGTTTGTGCCTGATCAGAAAATTAAAAACAAAATTTTACCTACCCACAGAAATATATTTTTAGTCAAGTACATAGTCTCCATTGTTATACAAGCTTCTTGATACTATTTCCATAAAAACTTTGTGATTTTTTTTTTTTTTTTTTTTTTTGTTGAAAGAAAGTTGTGAGGTAGTTTTCGGCTGACTACAAATTTTTTCTCATTTCAATTCTTCTGTAGAAAAAAACAAATGAAATTTGAAAGGAGGCAAATCAGGAGAATATGGTCGGTACTGGAGGGTTTCCTATTTCAATTCTTTAATCTTCTGCAAGGCCTGTTTTGCAAAATGCAGTCTTGCATTGTTATAGTGGAAAATGACATCTTTTTGATTTGACAAAATCTGTCAAAACACTTTTGGACTGCTGAAAGAGCTGGAGTGTGATCCATCTAAACCTCTTGAATTTTTTTTTTTTTTTTTTTTTTTTTTGTAGTTCCAACACTTACTCATTTCTAAAATTCATAGAGCATAATATGATGAAAGTGCAACTTTTCATCCTCCATTTTTAAAATATTGATTTGTGGACAAAATGTCAACTTCGAACAAATTTTGACTCAACTCAACGAATCAAAATTTCAATCACACCAGAAATCGACACCAAAATATACCAGTGTCAAGCTAGTAGTCATTTTTTGCAATGATTCTGATATGTTTTAATCCAGCTAAATTAACCTTTAAATCTTCCTCAAATAAAATACAATAAAGTATTATTGGAAATATTAATCTATCAGCATGGAATTAAAACTAAAATAAAACCTTAAGAAAAATGTTTTCATTTTTAAAATGCATTTTAAACCTTAGGTATTGCTTTTTGGGTGGGGGCTACCTACTTAAAATCCATTGAAATTAGTTTTTCATTTTTGCTTTGTTCATTTCAGTAGCCTGTATGATTTTATTTAGTCACTTTTGTTGCTTTTTATGTCACATCAAAAACTCATTTGCTTTTAACTTTATGCATTAGAAAGAGTTGCAATATGGCATTGTGTGACAAAGTTCATGTTGCACACAATTGTTTTAAAAGCAAATTAAAATATTAGATTATGAAAAATTACAGTGGACTTTAAAATGATGATGATAACAGATAACATGATCTAAAGCTAAAAATATTGTCTATATCTGTGTTTAGGTGTTTTGTACAGAACTAAATTTAGCAGCAAAATTACTGCTGTGATGTAATTTGTGATTAGTTTATACAGTTCTTATTGGAAACCACTTGAATTTATTGTTCAATAAAACAATAGAAAAAATGATATTTTAAGTAATGTGTTTACAAAATAAAATGAAAATTTATTCAGATATACTATTCATGCAAGTATGAATGTACTCCTTTAACTAATTGAAAACACTTCAAAATATGAAGAAAAGAAGCAGTATTAAAATTTATATATTGATCTGCATAAAAAACATTTGAGTATGATTAATTATGCATATAGTTACATAATGAAGAGCCTTGAGGCTAATAATTTTATAGTTATAATTAAATAAGCTCTTTAACAATGATAATTATATTTTATGAATTTGAAAATTGTCGGAGTTTTTTTTTAAAAGAACAATATCATCAATTTTGTAAATTCAATGTTACAATTAAACAAAAAGCAGATTAAAAAAAGCTGTTTAGCTTAATATATTAACAAGAATATTCTAATTATCTGATTGGAAAATAGACAAAGTAAGTTATTTGTCATTTTTTGCGTGCATGTCTTTTATTTTTTTAGTCATTTAAGTATTGAACTTGCTGTCTTTTAAAACTCTTGACAATAATCCAACAACTGTTAGAAAAACTATAAAGAACAACATGAAAAACAACATGAAGGGGGTCAAACTTCTTGGAATTAATCACTTGGCTGCTAGTTTTAGGGACCTGGAATATCACAATATTAAATCAATATGGCCAGTTAGAGAATATAAAACAAGAAATGAATCAATTATATGTTAATACTTGAGGTGTATTTGAAACTGGGTGAGAAAACAATGGAGATTTTGTCAGTGGCAAACACAGGATCATATATGCAGGCAGAGAAAAATGAGATGAAAGTAAGACTTAGACATGAAATGAGTTTTGGGATACTATGTAACAAAATTCTTGTAGTTACACTGAAAAGGAAGCCTTTTAATATATCCATCATAGTTGTATATGTACAGACAGCAAAAAAAAAAAAATTGAAAAGTTTTACTGTATGTTAATGATGCCAAAATTCAATGCAAATTGCAGGAATTTCCAGTTGGCATAGGGGATTTGAATGCCAAAGTAGTGGGGGAGAGTTGTTAAAATAGTTGGCATGTTTGGACTAGAAATTCATAATGAATACAAAAATAAAATGGGTCCGATGGCGCTTGATGAATGATTAGATAAGAGCCATCACCTGTTTTTAAAAACACTCAAGATGTGTATAGACATGAAGAAGTTCAGGAGAAGAAACAAAAACCAAATTGACTGCATACTGATCAATAAGGAATGCAGTTTTACACAGAAGTGCTGACTGTGTGAGTGACCACCTTCCAGTGCTATGTACTCTGAGAGTGAAATGATGGAAACTGAAAAAGGCTAAGGCAGCATCCAAATCGCAATATGACAGGCTCCTGAATTTGAAGGAGAAATATACAGACAGCATTCAAAGCAAATATAATGAAACTAAATGAGAATGAAAATTTGCTGTGGGTTACATAAAGAGAAGTTATTGTACAATCAGTAAACAAGATCATCTCAAAATTAGACAAGGAAAAAAAATGGAGGACAAGAAATTCTTGACTGGATGAAAAGAAAACAGCCAACAATGTCAAGGTACAGCATAGAATATAGGACATTTCACAAAGAAATAAGGAACATATGCAGGCAGGTAAAAGGAATGACTCAACAAAAAGTGTATACAAATAGAATAAATGTTAAAGATAAAGCAGATATGCATAAAAAAGAAAACTATGAGGACAAAAGACAAGCTCATCAACTTCTATGTGCCATGTTCCTTCAGGATGTAGTTGATCATGGCCCTCCACATCTCTCTATCCCTCGTGGCTCTTAGCACACTTTCTTCTGTTACTTCACCTAAACCCTACTCTGTCATCCACTTGCTCAGGCCCGCCAAGTATGTTATTCACTGCTTTCTCTCTGACCTGTGAGTATCAAATTCTCCAAGTCCTCCTTCCTCATTACATGTCACAGGAACTTTGTTTTTTCCTGATGCTCACATGCTCAATCCATGATATCTGCAGCATCCTTTTGTAGAACCACATTTCAGTTGCTTCAAGTTTTTCTGTCATCTTTCATGATATTGTCCAGCATTCACTGCCATACTGAAGAACAGATATCACATAGCAATCCAGTACTCTCTTTTTTGTTTATAGCAAAATATTCCTGTCTCTACCACTGTTGTAGATTTCATTAATTATTTCTGTAATTTTCTCTATGCAGAAATCAGTTAAGGCATCTCTGTTATTGGTCTACTTGCTTTGTTTCTATTCAGTTTGGCCATTGCAGCTTCTACATCAGATTTTAATATTTCTGGTCTGTCATCATTTTTGTTTATTGTTGGTTGCTCTCTTGTCATAGAAGAGATCTTTTATATATTCCTTTCATCGCTGGAGTATTTTCTCTTTCTCTAATATGATTGTTCCATCCTTGGATTTTATTCATCTTGTTCAGGAGCATGTTCTTTGTCATATTAGTTCCCTTATTTCTTTATGCATGTCTTCTTTATTAGTCTTGCTCAAACTCTCTACTTCTGCACATTAGTTGTTGAGCTATTCCTCTTTAGATTGTCTGCACTTGGTCCTTATTTCCTTGTGCAGTTTCTTGTATTCCATTCCATGTCTTGGCATAGTTTCCATGTAAAAAAAAAATAATTCTGAGATGGAATGAATACATTGGTAAATTCTTTCACAACTAAAGAGGACAACCTGTAATACACAGAAATATTGAAGGACCAGTAATATTAAAATCTGAAATATAAGCACTGGCCGAATTGAACAAAACAAAGTAGCCCAGATAGAATATGTAACTGAAGACCTAAGTAGATGCATTTCATTGCATTGCTTAAGAAGTCAGGTATAAATGAATGTGAACTCCATTAGACAATCAGCCTAATGAGTCATATAACAAAACTTATCCAAATTTTAATGAATAGTGTTTGCAGCAGAATTAGATCTAAAATAGGCCAAGAACAGTGAAGTTTAATTAATGACACTGGGATAAGGAATGCAATATTTATACTCAATAATATCAGAAAGAGCAATACAAATGCAAAAGGATGTTTATATTTTATAGATTATGCAAAAGTGTTTGATAAAGTACATCACAAAGAACTGCTTGAATTTACCTAGGTAAGCTTGATTTATTTGGGGAATATATTAGATTTCTTTTTTTTTTTTTTTTTTTTACAGTAAAATTCACTCTGTACAAGGCTCAAGTACCACTCAAGATAATGGCTTATGAGGCAATTTGTGCCAATAGAAGGGGAAGATAACGATTAACCCTAGACTTGAACAAGTCAAGATCGAGGAAACATCCTCTTGGGAGTTGATTCCACAGAGTTGATTCCTGTATATAGCTAGAAAATAAATTCAGTAAATAAACACAAATATAAAAGTGTGTAAGACAAGGGTGTGTCTTCTCATCAAACTCCTTCAACTTTTACAGTGAAGCAAATCTGAGAGAAGTATAATTGCTACCGAGATTGGCCGCTACAATCTTAACATTAGAGATGCAAATGATAGTGTTGATAGCAGAACTCTTAAACAAGGTAGTATAGGAAAGAGAAATAAAAGGAATAGACATACAATCTATTTTCTTACAACTGATGATTGTCAACAAAAGGAACAGCCCATCATGAAAATTAAAAATTGGAGATACCAAAATCAATTAAATGCAAAAATTAAAATATATATAAGTGTTTTAACAGAGAACAAAAACTGAGAAACCAAAATTGGAAGGTCTGTTGGGATAACCAAAGTTAATCAAAGTATTAAGAAACAGGGAAATTTTGTTAAAAACAAAGACAGGTACTGAATTGTTATGTAATATTGGTCCTCTTATATGACAGTGAATGCTACTCAATCTCATCACAGATGAAGAAGAGGCTTGAGGCAACAAATGTTCTACAGAAGGATGTTGAGAATACCATGGACTGAACATGTGAGCAATGACAACAATTTAGAGAAAATGGAAACAAGAACATTTATACTTACTATCAGAAAAATGCAGTTGAATTTTATAGGGCACATGAGGAAAAGAGGACTTAAAAATTTGACACTGGTGGGATATATTGAAGGCAAGTGTGACAAAGGAAAGCAGTACATAACCTGTCTAACAACCATGTGTAAATGGTTGTCTAAATAGGGATTAGGAGAGATAGCAAAAAAAGAATACCTACAAAGGACAGGAAATTGTGGAGGGCTTTGATTGGCCACATTGAAGTGCTGCAAAATTCTGTTAAATGGAAAATACATTAAGGAAGGGAAATAAATAAAAATTTGTTCAATTACCAACCCACTTTAATTTTTACCATTCTAAAATCCTTGCTTCAGTTTTTGTTTTGATGTTACTTTTTTAAAATAAAAGTCACTTTATTTGTTTATGCAGGTTTTTTTTTATCAGAAAGTTCATGATATTTAATTGTTAAATGTGTTCATCATTTTGGTTTTGTAGGTTGAAGTTTGATTTTTGAGATTTTCAAATTGAGGGGAAAAAAAATGAGATGTCTATTTTATGATATTCAATTTAATATGAGTAAGAAAAAATTCTTAAAATTTTATAAATCTGCTTTTTTTTTTTCTTTTTAATCAATTTTGTTTTTTGTTTTTTTATGAAAGATTACACTTTTTCATTTATTTGATTGTATTTGATAGAAAAAGAAAGTAATTGTAGTAAAGTTTGCATAACATTGCATATCAACAAACTTATGTGCATATTACACAGTTGCCACAGCCAAACACCACGGTGAATAGTATTTGTGATTCTTGTGATGATATCCAATTTAAAAATTCACTTGTTAAGTGACAAAATGGCTCCTTATATAATTCCATAGGAAGATAAAATTTCTCTTTGACTTTTGGCATCTTAGATGTTTAATAATATCCAAATTCTTTATCCATGCAAATATTTTTTTCTTTCCAGTTACCAAATTGAAAAATTCTGTTAATATGAAAACCATGTCTCAAGAAAATCTTTGCCCAGCACAAAATGAGGATAAAAATGTTGATGATGATCTCAATACTGAGAACATACCAGCTAGTATAAATGTTCGAAGTCGAGAACTCATGGACAATGCTATGTCGTAAGTTTAACTTTTATCCTTTCCGTTATTAAAAGATTAACTTTATTACTGCAACTGTTTAGTGTGTTATTTGAAATATCAACTAAAATCTGATACTGTTGGAAATATCTAATATGAATTTTAAAGCATGAAATACTAACAAAGGAATTTGTTCCTAATCAGTTTGCATAATAATGGTCACATTTTTTAAAATGCTGTTTATTTACACTCTCTACATTGTTTCCTCACATTTGTAAATTTGCCTCTTAGCTTTTTTTCTTTAGAATAAAGAGTCACTATTTGTTTGTCACTTTTAAAATAAATTAATTTTTTTCTGCAAAAGTCAGAACAATCTGTAATTGTCAATTTTGTCTCTTTTAAATTTTCTTTTTTATAGCAACATGTCAAGTCTGATGAACTTTTTAAAAGGAAATATTGGTACTGGTATCTTGGCTATACCTTATGCATTTGCACAGGCAGGACTGTGGGTAAGTATCTGGATTTTTGTCCATATTTTCTTCTTCCCCCAGTCTTTGTTGAAGTTCTGTAATTTCGTTAGTTAAAATTTAAATGTTTTCAGGTTGTTTGTTTTTGCAGGTAAGCAAGAATGTTTTTTTGTTTTTTTTTTTCAAGCTATTTAACCCGTTTCCATTCATATTGACTGTGTTGGCCTTCCATACTACACGTTTACTTAGGATATTACAGCAAAAATTAATACATTTGTATTAGGCATACATTTTATGCAAATACCCTGGGAAATGTATTAATTCATCTCTTCCCTCTAGTTATGTGTTAAATAAAGGACAGATTGGGTTCTATAGCCTTGGTTGGCAACCAGTCTATTGCAGAAAGTAATGGCAACCTACTGCGGGATAATCTTCTGCCCAGTCAGTCATGTCTCTTTCAAGATATGATTGCCTAAGCGTGTATCATGTATGGTACTTAACTGAATGATACATTTTAAAATCTATGACCATGAATTAAACTTAGTACACACAGCCTGCAGTAATAATGTAATCTCTTTTATTTAATAGATTGTTTTTTTTTTTTTTTTTTTTTTAGTTTCATTATTGAAATATTTTCTTCTTATTTGGGTATCTGCCAACAAAAAGGAAATGAAAAATTGGCAGCACTGGAATCAAACACTAAAGGTACCAAGCACTCGATCACACTGAGCAGAGCATGAACAAGACTTCCACGCGAGAACACCACACGTACAGGATGAATGTTGCCAAGACATGGAAATGCAAACAAGACCGAACAAATTTGAAATGACGCTAAGTAACATGGGCAGAAATCCTTAGTACTGCATGGCAATCACATTATATGGTCAATACTGTGTGCTGCCAGTCTTAGTGTGGATATCTGCTGATCATGACACAATGTCCAACAGAATACCCTAACTCAAATTGGTGCCCAACTGTGCCTCCTAATAGCTAGATTATAGGAGTACACCACCACTTATGAGGAAGCTGGTGTCACATTCTTTTTTCATAACCAGATGTCCTGTGGTTTGCAATGACTGTTCTGGTGGGCTGTCATGCACTTTCTTTTTGCAGAGACAGCACACTAAACATTGTCACTTTGACTGACAGTGGCAGGTACCATTATCAGTAGTTGTTGGCAGCGCATTTTTTTTTTTTATCATTTCACCCCAAGCAAGGCAGAACTGCCACTGGTGCGAAGGGGGTTACAGAAGAGGTGAGTAATGAGAAAGAGGAATAAGTTACAGGAGAGTCAGAGAATGAGTAAGAAAAAGATGAGAATACAGGTGTAAAGAGGGCTGTATGAGAGTGGAGTGGAAAGGAAGAACATGATACAAGGGTTGTCAGGGCAAGGATGTGAGTCAAGAAAATAAGAGATGGCAATTGACTTTGCATTTAGATTCTTGGAGATTGTAGCTTTCAGGGAAGCAAGTATATGGAAGGGAATTTCACAGGTGGGAAGTGCAAGTGAAGAAGTTGCAGTTACATTTGATTGGTTTCACTATAAAAGGGTCGGGCCTGGCTGCTAGTTTAGTAGCTCAACTAAATTCATGCAGTGGGACACCAGGGAGCTAAGCTCATCGCAGCAGAAGACATGAAATTATTTGTAGAAGAGACAGAGGGAAGCCTCATTACGTTGATGAGAAAGTGACTGGAGTTGTGCTACCAGGTCGGGATCAATTACATTACAGATTCTTCGTTGGATTTTGTCAAGAAGCCTGAGATGAATAGCAGGGGCATCTGACCAGATGTGACAGCAGTATTCAGTGCACAGGCAGATGGTAGATTTATATATGTGTGCAAGATCGATTTAGACGAGAAAAATTTCCTAGTCTTACAAAGGGAACTAACCTTCTGAGCAGCAGATTTAGCGATTTACCTATGAATTCAATGTAGTCATTTCACTTGAGATTGGCTGATAGATTTATGCCTAGCAGTGTTTTGCTTTCAGGGAGACTAGCTTGATTCATTCTGGTGTGGGGTAGAAGTGGTTGTCTATGGGGGTTAAATTATAGCTTCGTTTTGGAAGCATTAAAATTTATGAGCCATTTCTTACCCCAGTCCACCACAGATTGGAGATCCTTTTCCAGCAAAATTTGCTTTGTCAGCCTCAGCAGATTTCTTATCAAGGCGGGTGTAAATTGTTGTCATCAGTATAAATGTCTACAATTTTTTTTTTTAATTGATTCACCCCAAGCAAGGTGGTACTGCCACTGATGTGCAGGGGGCTACATAAGAGTAAATGTTTCGGCAGGAGGAGAGTGAGGAGAAAGACGAATCAATTACAGGGGGAGTCAGAGAAAGGGCATGAGAAGGATGTGAACACAGTTGTGAAGGTAGAGAGAAAGGAAAAGAACAAAATACACAGGGTGATGTAGAAAGGACTGGAGTCAAATGGATAAGATATGGGAATTGACATTACATTTAAATTCCTGGATGCTGTAGCCATCAGGAAAGTGAGTATACTGAAGGGAGTTCTGCAGGTGGGAAGTGCAAGAAAAGAAGCTGCTGGAGTAGAATTATTGGCTGCATTTGGTTGATTTAACTGTAAAAAGGTAGGACCTTGTTGCCAGTCTGGTTGTACGAGTAAATTCTTGTGGACCAATCACATTACAGATTCTCTTTTGAAGCCTGTCAAGAACACTGAGATGAACAGCAGGAGGGCCTGACCAGATATAACAACAGTATTCTATGCACAGTCAGATGGTTGACTTGTATATGTGCAAGATGGATTCAGGCAGAAAAAACTTCCTGGCTTGAGGTTGGAAGATAGGGTAAGGCTGAGGAGGTGCAGTGTATTGCTTTCAAGGAGACTTGCTTGGTCAGTGCTTATGGGAGGCAGGAGCGATTGCCTGTGATGGTTGACAAATAGCAGTTTTAGAAGCATTGAAATTTACATGCCACTTCTTATGTCAGTCCACCACTGAGTGGAGGTCCTTCTCAGGATCAGCAGCGAGGTTATGTTTATCTGCCTGATTACATCAGGAAGATCGTTGATGAAGATCAGAAAAAAGCGTAGGACCTAGAATAGAGCCTTCAGGGACATCTGCGTTTGTATGATAGTAGGTATGTTCAATAAATTTTTAGATACCTAAATTTAAAATGAAAATTTTAAAATAAATACTCTATCTTCAAGCTTTAAATTAGGTCTATTTGAAAGCCAAGAGATTAAAGTTAGTAATTCCAGTAATCAAAATACACTGGTGTATTTTAAACTGAAATTATATCGATTGGAATCCGAAATATTTAAAAAAAAAAAAACTTTAAATTTTCCGCCATTTTTTGAAATTTTTGATTTATTGACAGGTTACGTCAACAGTAGCCAACTTTGTTTAAAAAATCTTTAAAAAAAAAATACATTGCAGACACTTTTTCTATAGTCAATTGTTTAAATTGAAACTTACCTTAATCTGATTTCACACAATAGTAATTCCTTACTTTATGAAATTTAAGACAGAAAGCTTATCTTAAATACAATAGTCTTGTCATCTACATAATACAGGTGCCGATTGATTGAATATGTCAGCTACTGTCTGTCAACACCCCCAAGTATGGCGTCCGGAAGTGCCAAATTTTTATGTATCTAAAAAACCGATTTCTGTTTTTTTTAACTGCATAGCTAACCGTAACATAATATTTTCATCAATTACATAATATTTTATACAATGTTCGTTTAGCATTATAGCTGGATGATTGAATATGCTTTCTAAATAAATAAAAATTGAAATTGCTTTTAAAATAATTTTACAATTTAATAACAAAGAATGAAATTAAAATAACCCAGTAAAGTTATGAAATATTATTCTAATTATTAATATTTTTATTATGCATTCTTCATAATAATTAGTAACAAAAAAGGTAAAAATATCTAATTTAATTTTTACATAACTGTTAATGTTATAATTAAGTATCTATTTTTTATACATGTCAATGTATTTATGCAATATCTTGAAGAGAAAAGACTTTCAGTTTCAGGAATATTTTGTGGCCCTGAATAGGGCAGTGGTGTTTTTTTAATTGGCTATTCAATCCTCCTCATTGCTTAGCTTCTTTTCCAGGTTCAGCTCTTGCATCACATATTGGGCACCAACTTCAACTTAATACTTATCAAATTGATAGTAGATCTTATAAAATGGATATAAACATGGCAAAATTGGAAGTAGCTAAATTACAAAAATTGTAATTTCATTCTTTAGTTTTTCATTACGTAGTAATAATAAAAATGTAACAGTATTTTCAGCAGTTACTTATTTTTATAGAATTTTAGTTGAGCATTATAGTTGGATGATTGCATATGCTTTCTGAGTAAATAAAAATAAAAATTTCTTTTAAAATATTTTTACAGTTTAATAAGAAAGAATGAAATTAAAATAACCCAGTTAAATTATGAAATATTATGCTAATTATTAATATTTTTATTATGCCTTATTCATATTAATTAGTAAGATAACTAGGTAAAAATATCTAATTTAATTTTTACATAAATGTAGATGTTATAATTAAGTATCTATATTTTTTGTACATCTCATACTGTATTTATGCAATATCTTGAAGAGAAAGGAATTTTGGGAATATTTTGTGGCCCTGAAAAGGGCCGTGGTGTTTTCTTAATTGGCTCTCCAATCCTCCTCACTGTTTAGCTGCTTTTCCAGGTACAGGTATGTAGGTATCTCCCTTAATTTGATAACTAAGGGTAAAAATAATTTTATAACATGTGTTTTGTACATTCATTTACAATTAAAAATAAACTTTAAAGTATTAGGTTAACATTGAAAATGCATAATTTCATTAGTAGAATTAGGCTATGAAATAAAAGAAAAAAATTGCTTTTTCATTCAATTGAAAAGAAAAAAATGAAACCTTTTCCAGTTTGTTTTAATCTTAGTTTAGGCACCATAAAATTGCAGTACATATTTGTTTCTTAGACACATTTTGCAAACGCACATTGAAATTAAACATTTTTTAAATTCCAACTTTTCTCTTTTGTCTTTTTTTTGTGTACAATAAAAAAAAAGAAGAGAAAAGTTGGAATTTAACAAAAATGTGTGTTTGCAAAATGTGTCTAAGAAACAAATATGTACTACAATAGGCTACAAATATGTACTACAATAGGTGCATAGGCTAACATTAAAACAATTTGGAGGAGGTTTCATTTTTTCTTTTCAATTGAAAGAAAAAGCCATTTTTTTCTATTTTATTTCATAACCTAATCCTACTATTGAAATTAAGCATTTTTATTGTTTAACTCCTACTTTCCATTTTTTATTTTAATTGTAAATGAATTTAAAAAGGAAAAACATGTTATAATATTATTTTTTACCCTTAGGTATCAAATTATGGGAGATACCTAGAAATTTGATGCATAGGGGTAAAAATAATTTTATAACATGTTCTTTCTTTTGGTACATTCATTTGCAATTAAAAAAAAATTAAAAGTAGGAGGATAACAATACAAATGCATACTTTCAATAGTAGAATTAGGCTATGAAATAAAGAAAATAAAAAATGGCTTTTTCATTCAATTGAAAAGAAAAAATAAAACCTTTTCCAAATTGTTTTAATCTTAGCCTATCCACCATAACATTGTAGTACATATTTATTTCTTAGTCACATTTTGCAAACACACATTGAAAGTAAACATTTTTATCCCCAATAATTTCTTGTATGAATCATTACTACATGCCATTGGAATGAACAGCCCAAAAAAGCAAAACAAATAAAAAAGAAGTTTTGATGTTTTTTCTAAATTCTGTCAGGTAGATAGATTCACAATTAATATTAAAAATGATTAAACTAATAAGTAAAAAATATAAAAGTTACTTTAAATATTTAAATTCTGACTAGAAATGACTTCTTTCTTGAGTGATTCAGAAACACGCATGAAAAGAATAGCAGCAAGGACCTTCGTCGTTTATGTACAGGAAAATTTTATGTAAGGACGGACAACGCTTGAGTCATGTGACCTTTTACAGATTTATATCGTTTATGGGCACCTGTACATACCAAAAACTGGAAATTAACATGCAAAAATAAACAGTTTTAATTAAATTACAAAATAAAAGCTACTCTTTTAGAGTAACTGTTTAAATTTTTCGATTAATAAATATATTTGCCACACATTAATTAAAAAAACATCTAAGAGACCTATAAGGAGAAAATTGTAAAAGATTTATGAAACTTTTTAAATTACTTAATAAAAAAAAATGAAAAATAAAAACAATTCTTGTAAAAATTCATTACTAACAGAAAAATTTTTTTTTTTATTCAGACGATGACACAATTTTAATTTATGTTTATAAAAGTAATTAAAAGTTTACCCAAATAAAAATTGGCATAGTTTTATTGCATTTTTGTTTTCCTAATTCAGAGCTGATTTTCTAAAAGGTAGCTTGTTTTGAAGAAAAAAGACAGTTGATTAGCTTTCCTTAATGACTCCTGAATTTAATGAAAACTATCTATATGTTGTGACCTAGTCGCATTTTTTGACATTTCTGGAAATTAAATATTGGGGGGGGGGGGGTAACAAATTAAAAAAAATATTTTTTACCAATATTTTATAAAAATAATTTAAAAAATCATTTTGAGTCATTTGTGAATAAGTCCTGAAATTTTCATTAAAATCAGATGATGATTTGAGTTTTGCAAGAATTTCCAAATTAAGGTGTCTTTCACAGTCAAAAAATGCCTTTGCATAATATTACGTTGTTGACGTAATAAACTCTAGCGTCAATTTACCCCTTTCACTGACGAGAGAGAAAAAAAGATTTTCTACCACTAATCAGCCTTTCAGAACTTGTTAGAACAATTTTAAAAATTTGTAAAAATAATTAAAAAATACTTTGATCTATCCTCTTTATGATAGCATAAACATTTTGCCGAGAAAACCTTGTTTTTATTTAGTTTGAGGCCTTTTACTTCAGACTATGCTGATTTTCCCACGGTAAAATTGGACGTACCTATATGATAGTATCTGGAAGCATGCCCATTTAATACTACCTTCATATGTGATAATACTACCTTCAACGTGATATGCTTACGGCATATCGTGTTGAATACACTGGTTCTCGTTCGATCACCAGAGTTAAGCAACATTGAGCCTGGTTAGTACTCAGATGGGTGAGCCAGCATGCCAGATTCTGTCAAATGCTTTGGAAATATTTCAAGCAATAGCTTGAGCTTCATTATTCTTATTGAGAGCCTGGTATATATACTGTGATGGTCGTATCATATCAGCAGTAGATCTGGTGAAGTGGAAACAATACTGTTTATTGGAGAAGAGGCTGTGAGATGTTGAACCACTTCAGCATTAATAGCCTCAAGCACTTTACCAAAAATTGGTAGAAGGCTGATAGGGCGATAATTGGAGTGTTCTGAGGGTTCTCCAGCATTCTTAAATACAGAAACCACAGGGGAGGACTTCCAACATGCAGGGAAGCAAGAAGCAAAGAGGTAGTAGTTGTACAGTTTGGAGGGGACAGAACAGAGTTCAGAGGCACATTTCTTCAGGACAATGATTGGGATTCCCTCACCTTTGCTAGCCTTATTGGGGTCTAGGTTTGAAATTATGTTAGAGACCAGTGAGTGAGTAATGTGACCGTCACTTATTTGAGCCTCAATTTTAGGTGGGAAGTCGGGTGTGGATACCCCCAAACGAATCAAATATTGAGTTGGTGGAGAGTCTGTGAGCAAAGCATTCAACCGTGTTCACTGAAGATGTGAGGACCTCAAATTCATTGATTAAAGTGGGAATTGAGGGCTTACTGTTATTTAACACATTTTTACAGAGCCACCAGATGCTGTTTCATTCCTTCAGCAAACAACAGATTAACATCATTTACAATCCTCTTGCACTGATTATGAGCAGAGGTAAAAAGGCGCGTGTCTCCAATAAAGCTGGAAGAAGTGATTCCTGTGGGCAATAGCAGCCAAGCCAGCAGGGAAGAACCAGGGGGATGAATGAAACTTCCTGGCATTGATGCCAGCTTTAACCCATGAAGAGACCTCAGACACACAGTCTTCAATGAGAAGACTAAAAACTTTGTTCCGAGGGATGTCACACAGGAAATCACGGAAAGACTCCCAGTCTGCTCTTTGGTAGTAGTAAGATATTCTGCTGGTCTGGTGTTCCTGGGAGGAGGGGATGTTAAAAGATACATTAATGGAAACCACAGCATGATCAGAGTTTTTAAGAGGGCAAAGCTGCATAACAGGACAAGAGTCAGGGATAGAATTGAAACAGATCTAGCATTGAGTCAGTTCCACTAGTGTTATTAGAGAAACACATGGGGAAATCTACTACTTGTGTAAGGGATTAAGTGATTGAAAAGTTTATGGTGTGGAAACCAGCAAGATCTGTGACAGTTTTCCAGCCACTTGGCATGGTGGGCATTGAAGTCTCCAAACACAAATATATGAGCAAATGGATGAGAGGAAATGGCCTTATCTATATTTTTAGAGATGCTGTCAAGTACAGAACAGTCAGATGAAGGGGAGCGGTTGAGAAAGAAAAGATAGCTAACCGAGCTTAGTAGAGAGAGATGGAGACACATATAGGAATGATCAGGAGATTCAAGAGAAATCACCCTAGCTAAAGGGAGATGTTCGCCAGTAAATACCAATTCCATGTATATGGATATTGGAGTCCTTCCTGAAGAGGGGAAGGTAACCAGGGATATAGAAATCAGTGGAAGGAATAGAGGGGTCAATGTTAGTTTCACAGGTGAGTTTACTTTGATTTATCCTGCCCTTTCTACAAATAATTTATATGAAGTACATAAAGTTAACAAGTGCTATGGTAAACTATGCATATAGTTATAACAGTATATATATATACTTAAACCAACCTTTAATGCAAGCAACATCAAAACAATATACTACAAATATTTCTTAACTGCTTTTCTATCAAAGGCCTTTATGAAATTTAACCAAATTTGAAACTAGTAAAAGTAATTTAACTACATTTTGAATCCCTCCAAATCTTTGTTAATTACTTGTATCAAATGCCTTTAAGTATGCTGTTATTCAAAGATATGCTTGTTGGTGTGATTGTAGTCAGATTAATTTTCTGGCCAGGTTACAATTCCATTTGTTATAACAAATTTGAGAATGATTGGTAATATATTGGTAATGAATATTGGTAGGCTTCATCAGCAAGAGTAGAATGTAAACCATTTTTGGAATTGAAAAATCCAGTTAGAAAAAAAAAACTTAGTTTTATTATTAGATCCTTTTCAGCAAGAATTCTTTCTTCTGGAGGAGAGGGCATGAAGATATTTTATTACTTGAATGAGAAAAGCAATATTTTTATTCAGTTTTTGTGTTTTGTTGTACCTAAATAAATATATATAACAAAAGATTGTCATGATGGTGTAAAAATTTGTAATAAAAAAAATTCCCTTTATTTAGCCAAATATTTGGGGGAAACTAATTTAATATTGATGAAAATTTATAAAGAAATTTTTAAACATAAAGAAAGAAAATGAATGATAGAATAAAAGCAAGATCTATTTTGTCATAAAGAAATTTTATAATTTTTTTATTGTTAAACTTGTAGAGAGATAAACTTTAGCATGAACTAATCATTTAATCATTACTATCTCTTGAGAATTGTAGAAATAAATACTTTTTTAAAAAATTATTTTACCCTTAGAAAGGCATTAAAACCAATGGGACACAAAGAGATACTGAGAGAGAAAAACGGGATTCAAGGATACAGATAATGATGACTGGCATTGCATTTGAATGTTTTAAGATCGTAATTGATGGGAAGGCTGCAAGAGAAGATTTCCACATAACAGACTATCAATTAGAGGAAGACAAGGGATTTCCTAACAAAAGGAATTTTTACATCAATTTTTTTCAGTTAGAATATCTTGCCTCTTAGTAAGCAAGCAGACCTAAAGCTGCTAGGAGTTAGTCCTTCACTTACTTTCTCCCTTTCTTTCACTGATAAATAATCAGTAAAATTTATCTAAGAATGATAAAAGTAGCCAAGGCTCTCAAAATTTATTTTCAGAAAAAAATGATTGCTTGAATTTTTTTTCATGTCTTTTTTTTTTCTATTTTTGTAATGTCATTGTTGATTTTTAAAAAAATGTTTGTCATAAAGTGATACGTTAAGTGTACCTTGTGCAAATCAAATTGCTTCTAGAAGGAATATTTGAGCTTAGCTTGCTGATCACTCTTCCATGGTGAGACATTTCATGTATCTCAGTAATATTAGCTTAATTTGACACAAAAAAAAAACGTTTTGGAGCACCAGTGAAGATCGAAATCAGTAATTACAAAACAGAAGTTATAATGATCTGTGCAATGAACTTTCTTACGACTACATCATAACAAGGTACTTAGATTTGTCTGACACAAGACTAGGTATATAGGGCAACCTGTTAATGATCAAACTTGGTACCAAAAAGACCAGCATAATCATGGCCTGTTAGACTAGCTTGATAACAACTACTCCAGATGAAGTAGTCGAAATTTAGTGTGGCACAAGTTCATAAAGAAACACACAATGATGATTGTATTCAGTAGTTACATAAAAAATTATTATTAAAATGCTGTGTCCCTTTAAGATTTAATCAATAATGGCTCTCCAAAGATTCCTTTTTTCCCTTTATGTGAATTGTAATACTTTATCATGGTAAAAACGAAATTACTAAGCATTCTTTGTTTGCAGTAAATGGCTATTATTTCTTGCAATTTATGAAATTGTGTTATGCAGATTATCAGTATCCAATTATATATAATGGGTAATTGAAAGGAAAAAAAATCATACATTGTGCTTTTTTTTCTTTGAAATGACTTCTTCAGACTAATGTTTTTTATCAGTTCAACAAGCATTGATTAGAATTCCACTTCAAAAAATGCTGATGATACAGGGATCCTTAACTTTAAAATTTTTGAAGTCTACTGTACCAAGATACATTATGTTGTGTCAAATGCCAAAAATTTAAATTTTAAGCTAAGCATCTGTGTATTTTCAGTATTTTTTTTACATAAAATTGTAACTAATATTTGTCATATTTTGTTCCCCTATTACACATTTGTTAAACATTTGTTAAACCTTTGTTAGTCTGAAAAAGCTCTTTCAAAGAATGAAATATTTAATGTAGAAAATGTAATGAAAAGGAAATCTGTAATATGTCTGTGTTTCAGACAAACAAAACTTTTGACGACAACAGGTACTCCTTGGTTTCCTCGTCTTTTCAACAGCATTGTAGTAATCGTCTTCTTCTTCTCGCTCAGATACTTCGTCAACAGACTAACTTCGTACCACACAAATCGTCGCTTTTCCTCATTTTATCCCTTTTCTCAGCTGCTTATTTTCATATGAATTACCACAGGCAGCTCATATGTTGACGTGGCCACCTCTCATTTGTATACCTTGTAAAACCATGTGCCTTTGCACAAGAACAAGGTGTTAGATCACCCGGATGAACACGGAAAAATTTCTATTTTGTTATTTTAGTTACCCACTATTAGTCTGATAAAGATTTTCCCATCATATCTTTTACAAATATGTGTGTATGTATACTATAAAAGAACTTTGAAGAACGGTATATGATATAGTATTTCAGGGATGAAACAGAATAGCTGAACAGAACATACGTTATCAAACCACAATATAGAAAAGAATATGTGAGCAATGTATATTAAAAAATGCCATACTGTTTGAACCATCTCCAGTCAATAGTACAAAATTTTTTCCTGTGTTAACATGATCATATGAAAACATTGGCCAGAAAAACTAGTTAAGAAATACTTAGGCCATCTTAAATCTGCTGTACCTGGCCTCTATAGTGAGTTTTCTAGAGAAAAATAAATTGGTTTACACTGACTGTTGATTTTCTGCTGTGATACAGCACCTACATTGATGCAAGAAGTGTCAACTATCAGGCACAAATCCGTGCCTGAAACAATCTAATGCATGGGACAATACTGATTTAATTTTGTGAAATTCTGCCATGGCAGGCTCCGACAGAACTATGTCACAATTTTTAACATTTTTTAAAATATGTTAATGGTTTCACTATCTGCACACAGCTGGGGTGCAGAAATCAACACTAAAATATTTATCATCCTTAAAAAATTTATTCAATTTTCTCATGGTATCAGGTGTGGGGAATTGTGTAATATCTTCCATGTTAGATGGTGGTGGTGGTTGGGGTGGGGGGTTATAATCCCAGCAGAACTGATATGGTGGCTTATGAAAATCACTTCCAATTTTTCAAATTCACACTTCACAGGTTTGATAACAACCCCACATACATCAAATCACTTGAAAACGAGTTGTAAATGCTGTATATAACTGATAAGTACATCATCAAATGTAGGCCATGCAATACATGATCAATAAATCTCTGGAAGGACTGTGCTGCATTCCTTAAACTGAATGAGATAGAACTTGAACAATCTGAAAGGAGTTGTTATAGCAGTCTTCAGAATATATATGGGCTCGATGGGGAATTGATGTTATACCTTAATAAGATCTAATTCAATAAATATCTTATTCTCTTGCACAATAACCATTATATTGTGTATATGAGGAATAGGATAATGTTCTGGTTTTGTGACAGAATTTAGTGCCATATAATCACTACATGAGCACCAATTTCTGCTACCTTTAGGTGCAGTGGCAAAGCCCAGCTACTTTGTGATGGATATATTATTCTATTTGGCTAAATTCCACTTTAGCTGCCCTCAGTTTTTCCAGTGTCAACTGCTGAGATTGGCTGTGAACTGGGTGGGTTGGGGGTGGCACTGGTGGCAATATGATGTAAAACTGTGGTTTTCTCTACATCCTCTATAATAAAAAAATACATGAAAACTCTTCTTAGGCATAAGTTCAATGTGTGGCACCTCTGACTATAAGTTTGGGTAATTGACTTATTGATGTCCTGAAGGGTAAGTTTATGAGGATCTTTTTAATCAATCCTCTTTATTAGCAGATATTACTGAAATTTGAGCACCACTGTTCACTTGAAAACAAATACCATTAATGTAGTCAGATACAAATAATAGGCAGCAGACTTCTGCCACACTGGGTCACCTTTGGTTACCAGCTTAATCTTTCCCCTTTGTTCAACTTGAATGAACAGGAGGGCTTGCAGTGATAAGCTTTATCCCCACACTTCTTGTGTAACTGACACAGAAGGTCCTTACTCCTTTCCTTTGAATAATGAGAGAAGTGAGTTCTATTTATAGCATGTGGTTGTGTCATTTTATTCATTCATCTATTTTTGTTTCTAACCTCTTTTGTATTTTTAAAATTTTATCCAGGTGACCTGACTTCAAATTTTGGATGCCAGTTATTGGTGTCATGTCGATGGAAGTTACATCCACTATGTTATCAGCAATTTCTGCTAACTTCTTTATGGGTGTACCTCTTCTTTCCAGTGCTAAGACTATATGAAAAGTAGGAGGTATGCATTGGAAGAAAATATGATCCACTAAGTTGTCGTCTGTGCTCTCTCTGGCTAAGTGTTGTAGGTGGTGTAGGAATGAAGAATGTTGTCTGTCATGGTTTCCTCATTGAGAAGTTGGGACAGTATTTTATGCTGTTATTGAAATTGTGCATAGAAAAAAAATTTCATATTTGCTTGCATATTCATATTGCATTGTGTTCAACAGTTAATGGGTGATAATATCGCATCTTGGTCATCAATATAATGGGAGAGAGCAATAAAAGGAAGGTCTATTCTCCCATTTATATTTCCCTCATTATAGGCACTATTATATCCATGATATTATAACACTGTTTTTTACAGATGGAATGGAAAAGGAATGACAAACATGTTTTGTTCTCAGAGAGTTTTATAATGCTACATCATATACAAAATTATATATACACAGAAATTACAGCATATGCATCAACAGTGTGTAAAATAAAGGTGGGAATCTTACTTGTAATATTTCCTGCAGATAAAACTAGAGTTAAAGCAGTTTCTCTATGAACCTGGTGAGGCCAGGTGGTTTTTTCCTGTAAGAGCTACCACAGTCAGCTAGAGATATCCTTCTTCGGACTATACATTGCAACTGGTCTTCATCTCTCTATCTCCTGAGGTCATATAATCCTCATAATTATTTCAACATTAGGTAGACAATCACCTTTTCTATCATTACAATATGAATATTTAATTTTCTAAAAAGGAGAAAAATTTTAACATGATATTAAAACAAATGGCTATAGTTTGTCAATGGTGAACTTGTATTGCAAAATGCACAGAAAACAAATAATAAGATTAGGTGTGACATTAATTATTAATAAAAATATTTTTACTTCTCTCTGCCTAAAATTCATTTTTTATGATATCTCAGTTTGTTCATAAATGTCACCAAGTATTTTCTGTCACAATTTGGTGCAATTGTTATAGCAGTGAAGTGAAAATAATTGGCTGGTAATGTTCCACCTGATTTTATTATTCCTTACATGACTTTGTGTAAAATGCTTTCTATAAAAAAAACCCCCAAAAAACTCCTTATTTTTTTTTTCTATAAATAAGTAGAGAACAGTAAATTAGCATTAATTCATTCTGATGTGAATAATTTTAAAAAAATTATAAAGAAATAACATATTGGTCAATTCAGGTTAGTCTTAAAACAGCTGGTTTATCACATTTACAATAGAAATTTAAAGTAGTAAGTTAAAACTATTACTGCTATATCAACTGATTTATCTCACAGGAAACATAATTTGCGATGACAAGTTCAAATTATTGATGCAATTGAAAGTAGTTTTCCAATTTCTGAATGGCTCACTTTCCTTTGCTTTGTAAATTTTCTTTAGCCATAGGGTCTAGCTTAATTTTATAATTTTTTTTTATGAGTTAATATTTTGATAATATAATTTTTAAGCTGTTCAGCAGCAGTTTATTTCTTTCAATAAAATATTTTTGTAATATTTGTAATAATTTTTTTTTTCCAATTTAATAGCCTGGATTTGAAAGATAGATAATTTAGAAACTTGGATTCCCTGTTATAAAGTTAAACTTCAAGCATGTTAAGAAAATTTGAACTCTATTCAGTTTTTTATTGTTTCTTAACATCTTTTTTTTCTCTTTTTGTTTTCAGTTGGGCTTTGTTGGTATTTTAATCTTAGGAGTAATAGCAACTCACTGTATGCACATATTGGTCAATTGTAGCCATAAGTTGTGTGAACGGTAAGTAAAGTTGGACTCAAATATATTTTTCTCTTGAGTATTCTGCTTTCTGCAGATTAATATGAAGCTGAAATGAAATGCTACATGTTAAGTGACTAGTTGGATTAATTTTCAAGGAAATATTTTTGTTCTTTATTCAGAAATGTTGTCCTATGAGTTCTTATAATGCATATTAAAATAGTTTCATTACATTATCATGCTTATCATAATGATCAACCTATTATCAATTCCTTTTCCTTTTGGTTTTGTTTAACTTTCCATATGACTATTTTGTTTATTGAATCTCAAGGATATAAAGTTAGATGATGCTTGCAAATTTCATACCACAGCATGAAAACCTATGTTATTTTGTAGGACATCTTCAGTGGCCTTGGACTATCCAGATGTTGTTGAATGCTGTCTAAGGACAGGTCCACAAAGACTTCGTTCAACTGCCACTATATTCAGGTACTTAAAAAAATTTTTTTTTTTAATTTGCTTTCCTTTTGCTTCATAAAAATTCATTTATCTTTTGTGTGTATTAAAAAAAAGCTACATTTTTATCAAAATCTTTAATCAGCCAGTTTCTTTGGATGAATATTCAAGATATTTACAGGAGAATGAAAATGAGTTGCTGCAATCATCTGACTTTATATGCATTCAAAGGCAGGTAAACTAATGCATCAGCAGCCCATCTGTGTTAGAATCCATTAACTGTTTTCTGTTATAAACAACAGAATGAGTATTCTCCAGTTTTTCTTTCTAGCATAGAGCCAATGGTGTTGGCAGGTATGCATCTTCAGCCGTTTTCAAGTTAAGTGGGTTTTCTTCTGCACATACTTGTAAGATCTTTTGTGTCTTGATGTCTTTTAGACAGAGTTGTAGCTCTTTACACAGCTCAACACCAGCATCAATTCAGTTTGAGCATTCTGCAAAATGATCTTTTTAATAACAGGTCACAACAATGTGAATTTCTCTGATCAGCAAGTAGCAACTATTTGAATCAGAAAGACCTTCTTTTATCAAGATTGTATACAAAGGGAATGTATCATTATTCAGTAAAATGTTACCTCTGATGCAGTACCTACTCTGATTCATATTTCACTCCACCTCTCTCTTTAAGATGTTTTGGACTTTTCTATTGTTTCAGAATTTTGACCCTTGAATTAAGAATTCTGAAATATTTTATGTACAGTGGAACCTCGACCTACGAATTAAATCTGTTTCAATAGTGGATTTGTAACTGGAAATATCACATGTTGAAATAATTTTCCTCATTTAAAACAATAGAAATTAAATTTATTCCAAGCCCCCAAAATATTAATATAAAAATCATATTTTATGCAAAATTAAAGTACATTTTTAAAGATTATACAAAAGCAATGTAAATAAATATATTCAATTTTCAACTTTAAATAAAATTATACATTAAATAATAAAATAAGTGTTCAGTACAGTAACAATATGAAAAAAATATGAAGTAACAAGCTGCAGTAATGAAATGTACTGTATATAAAATATCAGTTAAATGAACCACGTAATAAAACTCATAATCTGGATTCTGATGAACAGATCAGCAGAATAGGCCCAGAGATAGGACAAGAGCAGTGGGGCTTTGTTAAAGATATTGGAACAAGGAATGCAATATTCATGCTAAACTTTGCAAAGATGTTCAACAAAGTACAACACAAAGACTTGACAGAGATGCTCGACAACCTCAACATTTTTGGAAAACACGTTAGGATAATCAAGAATTTATATTGGAAGCAAACCACTTGTGTACGGATAGGAAGTGAACTCAACAGGTATGCAAAAATAACATGGAAAGGAAAATGCAGGACCTTCTACAGAAGGTAGCAAAAGAAAGTGAGAAGAAAGAACTGAGAATATCATCAGCAAAAAGAGAAGCTCAGTATGCTAACTATAAGTCGAAGAAACTAAAATAAAACAAGTAAAAAATTTCAAATATCTGGGAAGTGTTTTGACAGAGGGTGGAAAATGTGACATGGAGATCCAAAGATGCATTGGCGTGGTCAAATATGCATTTCAGAAGCTAACCAGAGTATTGAAAGACAGGAAAATCTCATTAGAAATAATGAAAAAAGTGCTGGACTGCTACATGATATCTGTCCTTCTGTATGGAAGTGAATGTTGGACAATCTCATCAAGGATGAAAGAGAGAATTGAGGCAGCAGAAATGTAGTTTTACAGAAGGATGCTGAGGATACCATGGACGGAGCACATGTGCAATGAAGAGGTGTTGGAAAGGATGCAAACGAGAAGAAAACTCATACTTAATGTCAGGAAAAGACAAATGAGGTTCCTGGAACACGTAATGAGAAAGGAGGGCTTGGAGAATTTAATACTGACAGGTTGGATAGAGGGAAGGAGATACAAGGGATAGCAGCACAAGACGTACTTGTTAGATCTGAGCCAGTGGATGGCGGAGTGGGGTTTGGAAGAGATACAAAAGGAAAAATATTGAGAGTGACAAGAGACAGTCAAGTGGAAGTCCATGATCACCTACATCCTGAAAGGACATGGCACATGAAGAAGAATTATAAAGTATATTATAATAACGTACACTATATAGAAAACAAAGATATATGAATAAAAAATACAGTATAAAGTATATCTGAAAATATTTAGTAGATTATGGTACGGTATAAAAATGCACTATAAAGTATTGTAATACTGTATAATACTATAGTATTATATTAATTATATATAAAGTATATAAGAATATAATATATAAAACATAAAAGTATAAAACACTGCGTATTTAGATAAGATTAAAAAGTATTTACACTACATTTATATCAAATATTTAGTTTGAAATGTAGTAGCGAGAAACCCATTCTTAATTTTGTATGTTGAAACAAATTTTTGTTAGTATGGCAAATTTTTTGGTGAGGACTCAAATTCGTTGATTAGAGGAGGTATGGAGGGTTTGCTGTTGTTTAGTTCTCTTTTACAGAGCCTCCAGTAGTCTTTGGAGCCAAACTTACGAGATGCTATGCGCTGCTTCATTCTGGCTGCAAACAGCAGCTTAAGTATCTTCTTGCACTCATTGCGAGCAGAGGCAAAAAAGCGCCTGTTATGATCCAATGCATGATTCCGATAAAGCTGGAAGAAGTGATTTCAGTGGGCGATGGCGGAACAAATGGGATTTAAGTTGCAACTTCCTAGCTGGGATGAAAGCATCGATGCCAGCCTTAACCCAAGAGGAGACCTCAGCCGCACGGTCCTCAATGGGAAGACTAAAAACTTTGTTCCAAGGGACATCAGACAGGAAATCTTGCAATGAGTCCCAATCAGATCTTTGGTAGCAGTAAGATATTCTGCTCGTCTTAGGTTCTAATGTGGAGTGGGAGTGAAAGGAGATGTTAACAGAAACCACTGCATGGTCAGTTTCCAAGAGGGCTGTGTTGCTTGACATTGCAAGAGTCAGGGATGGAAGTAAAACAGAGATCTAGCAGTGAGTCAGGTCTATTAGGGTTATTAGAGAAATGAGTGGGGAACTCCACCACTTGTATAAGGGACTGAGCGATTGAAAGATTCATGGTGTACACACAGCAAGATCTGTGACAGTTTTTCAGCCACTTTGCATGGTAGGCGTTAAAGTCACCAAACAAAATATATGGGAAAACGGATGAAAGGAAATGTTGTTGTCAATATTATTGAAGATGTTGTCAAGAATGGAACAGTTGGGAGATGAGGAGGAGTGCTAGAAAAAGAATAGATAACTGAGCTTAGTAGGAAGAGATGGAAACACATATGAGAATGATCTAGGGATTCAAGAGAGATCACCCCAGCTAGAGGGAGGTGTTCACTGATGTAAACACCAAGCCCACGCATGTGGACATTGGAGTCCTTCCTGAAGAGGGGTGGGTAACCAGGGATGTAGAATTCAGTAGAGAGGATAGAAGGATTAAGTTTAGTTTCGCAGAGGGTTAGGATGTCAGGTGAGTTTAATTGGACGAAGGATTCGACACTGTAAAAGTTGGTACATATACCTTGTATGTTAGCGAAGAAGATGTTGATGGGTTTAGGTGTTTTTTGATTAGCTGGTTTAGTTTTGCTATTATGATAGTGTGTATTCATGGTTAGTGAGTTTTATTAGGAGAGAGGCCTAGAGTAGAATCAGTTGGTCACTGTATGCAGCACATGTGGGAGGGAAACTGGTGTTTACTGCAGCATAATGTGGCCTCGGGGTTGCCCACCAGAGGTTCATGCAGGGACACCCATCCATGCGCGACATGGCACTACATAAGACCCCAGTATTATTCAACTTTTGATCAGAGCAGCCTCTTATGGTGCTATGCAAATGTTTGGGTTCCTAACAACCAGTCAGAAGCAGCAACCAGGAAACTGTCAACCCGGTACCCTCAGAATGAAGAGATGTTGCCACCATCCACAATTACTGCAAAAAGCTTGCACTAGCACTAGGACCAGATGAAAGAAGAGTAATTGGGAACCTCATCTTAAACAGGAAACAAAGGATGAGCCTCTCCTGTCCAAAAGAAGAGGGAGGTGTGTGAACAATAGAAGGGTCTATCTACTCCAAAAAAAAATTACTAAATTTTAACATAGTATATGTCAGAAGAAGCCTTCCAAGCCAATAGTTTTGCAGTACCTCCTCATGCTCTGACCCCTCTAATTATTGCCCTATCAGCCTCCTACCAATTTTTGGCAAAGTGTTCGAAGCCATCATCAACACCAAGGTAGTTCAACATCTCACAGCTCAGTCTCTTCTCTGACAAGCAGTATGGTTTCCGCTTCATCAGGACTACTGTTGATATGCTCACGACCATCACTGAGTATATACACCAGGCTCTCAACAAGAACGGCAAAGCTCGAACTGTTGCCCTAGATATCTCCAAAGCCTTAGACAGAGTTTGATATGCTGGCCTTCTACGCAAGCTGTGGGGTTATGGTATAACTAGACAATTGTTTGACCTAATCCAGTCATTCCTTTCAAATTGTACAATGAAGGTAGTATTGAACGGACATGCCTCCCAATACTATTATACGAATGTGGGTGTCCCTCAAGGCTCTATTTTAGGTCCTATGCTTTTCCTGATCTTCATTAATGATCTCCCTGATGTAATAAGATCCCAAGTAGGCATATACACTGACAACACTACGGTTTACTCTTGCCTCGATAAAAAATCTGCCAAGGCTGACAAAGCAAACCTCACTGCTGAGCTTGAAAAGGACCTCCAATCCGCGGTGGATTGGGGTAAGAAATAGCTCGTGAATTTTAATGCTTCCAAAATGAAGCTGCTAACTATTAACCATCGCAGACAATCGCTCCTACCCCCCATTAGCACGGATCAGGCTAGTCTTCCTGAAAGCAAAACACTGCGCCTCCTCGGGTTAACTCTCACAAAAGACCTCAAGTGGAATGACTATATAGAATCCATAGCTAAATCTGCTGCTAAGAATGTTGGTTCTCTCTGTAGGGTCAGGAAGTTTTTCCCATCTGAAACCATCTTACATATTTATCAATCTACCATCTGCTTGTGCATTGAATACTACTGCCATATCTGGTTGGTTGCCCCTGCTATTCACCTAGGGGTCCTTGACAAAATTCAACAGAGAATCTGTAATGTGATTGATCCCCACTTGGCAGCTCAGATACAGTCAATTTCTCACTGGCGCAATGTAGCTTCCTTGTTTCTCTTCTAGAAATACTTTCGTGGCTTCTGCTCCAATAAACTTAGCTGGTGTCTCCTCTGTATGAATTTACTCGAGCAACAAGATTAGTAAATAGGTCCCACCCTTTTATTGTGAAACCAATAAAATGTAAATGCAAATTTTACTCCAACAGCTTCTTTTCTTGCACTTCCTGCCTGTAAAATTCCCTTCCGTTTACTTGCTTTCCTGACAGCTACAATATCCAAGAATTTAAATGTAAAGTCAATAGTCATCTCTTATCTCACTAACCTGCATCCTCTCTCTCATGCTCCTTTCTCCATCCGCTCCACTCTCATCAGTATTCTCACCTTTCTCTTACCCACTTTCTGGCACCCTCTATAACCTGTCACTCTTATAACTTTCCTCCTATGTAACCCCCTATGCACCAGTGGCAGTAAACTGTCTTGCTTGGGGTGATATGATTATAAAAAATAAAAAAAAGTGGTGTTAGTAAGTTGAGGTTCTACCTTATTTTTATTCTACTTGCTATGTCAACCTAATTTAGCCTGAGTAATATAAGCTGTTAGATATTGTCCCCTGAGATTAATACAACTATCTTGTCTTCTTTAATATAACATTTCCTACTGTTTACAATTTTTCCTTAGAAAAATATTGGAATTTATATTTCATTTTTTTATACATGTTTGACCTTTGCTGGCAATCCCACATTTAACTTAAGTTAATCATTGTTTTCTCAGATTCCTGAAACCCAACATAACCTATTTCATGTAGATTCAATTCATCTACAGTGAAAATTCAATATCAGAATTTTGCTCATGTCAAAATATTGAAATATTGATCTCTCTCCTAATTAAATTATGTTGGGTATCTAATTTAGTAAGCTGATTAGTATGGTTGTCATTCAGATCACTTGGCTAGTATAGTTAACTTGATCCTTCATGGATGTGCCTTTACTGTAGCTTTGTCATCTTTTGACATTTATAAATTCTTAAGGTTGTTATCAATTGTAACTTGTAATCCATTCAGATACAGTTTAAATATTATTTCTTTGCTATCGTTTTTTTTTTTTCTGTAAAAATGAAATGTTAAAGTTTTGAGTTTTATTTTAAAAAATTTTTGTATTATAAAATGTAATTATTTCTACTGAAATTGTTAAAATTGTTTAAATGTTAATTTATTATTGCAGAAAAGTGATTTATGTTTTTATAACATTTACACAGTTTGGATTTTGCTGTGTGTATATCGTATTTGTGGCCAAGAATATTAAACAGGTAAGCTTCTTCAGTTTTGCATAATACAAATTGAAATTAGGACAAGTTTTAAAATTGTTAAACTTGGAATTTGTTTTCTATATTTCAAGTTATTCATGGAACTCTGTTCTTTTTTTCAGCCAATTGACCATTTTTATAAGGAGTGTGATGTTAAAGTGTATATTGCGGTAACTGCAGCTCTCTTAATCCCTTACTGTTTTATTAGCAACCTCAAGACTTTGTCAATCTTCTCGTTGTTGGCCAACCTCCTCACAGTTTGTGGTCTTGTCATCACCTTCCAATATATTGTACAGAAGTTGCCGCCTATTGATTCTGTGGTAGCTGTGAAGCCTCTGTCCTATCTACCTTCCTTCTTTGGCACTGCCGTTTATTCTTTTGAAGGAATCAGTCTGGTAAGTTTTCATTTTTTGAATTTGAAGTCACAAAATGATTCTTGTCTAAAATCAATTGTCTTTATATCACTTCCCAATAAAGGTAATAGCAATGTTTTAATCCTGATTATTATAGATGTTATAGACACAATGTTTTGGTCAAGGTGTCCATTGTTTGGCTGGTAAAGGGCTATCTGCCAATTTTGTTATTTAAAAAAAAGTATATTGAAAATTATTCATTTAAAAAATGAAATACAAAATTATGAAAAGTGGCATGAACCTGCCATGATAACCAAATATAAAACCACTTTACAAAATACACCACTGATATCCTTTTGAACAGTAGCTTAATGTATATAGGAGTTGGTTAAACATTTTTACGTCATCTACTGACTGAGTTCAATCCCTAGATCAAGTAATAAAATACTGGTTCAGCAGTAATGAACAATAACTGGTATCACAGGGATAGAATAACACATTAATCAACAGGTATCCCATATCAGTTAAACAATAGACATTTAATGGTGCTTGGCTGAAATGTTGTGTCTATAATAATCAAGATATGAGCAATAATTCAAACAAATTAAAAGTATATTGACAATTGCTCATCTTAAAAACAAAGCAAAACCAAAAAAGTCAATATTTGTAAAGGATAAACATTTTACATTGGAAAGTTTGATAAAGCAAACAAATTTTTGTATTTTTAAATTTATAGGAAACATTCTAAGATGAAAATGAATTCATTCATATGCATATGGCCTAATTTGAAATTGAAGCAGTTTATTTCCATAATTTTTCATATTTGTATCTATACATAATCAGTTTTTCATTTGAATTTGTCAAGTGTTTTCATAGTAAAAAAATATGGAAATATTAAACATGAAAAGCATTTTATCAAATTTTTATCAAATCAGTTTTTATTCTGAAATAAAAATAAGTCTTTTTGTTTCTGGTTACAAACTTTAAAATTTGACATTTAGGTTTTGCCAATTGAAAACAAAATGCGGACACCACAGGATTTTGGAGGATGGACAGGTATATTAACCTTAGGTATGGTGATTGTTGTTTGTCTCTACACATCCATTGGTTTTTATGGCTACCTAAAATTTGGTTCTCATGTCCAAGGAAGCATCACTTTGAATTTGCCCAGTCAATGGTAAGTAGTTTTCTCTCTATAAATGGTGGTAATAATTAATAAAATCTTTTCTTTCTCTATACATAATTACAAGTAATTGCTGATCTGAGGAAGACATTCCAATCTAATCATAATATCAAGTGATAATATTGTGACACGGAGTACCATCGGAGCCTTTATGGCCTGTTGTCTCTTGTGTCAGGATCAATCCTGGTCTGAGAACAAGCTGTCAGCTCACACTCATCGGTTGTTGATGGCGTTGACACAGAAGCTGGTCCTTGGGCTGACCTCTTCAACTGTCATCTTCCTTACCCACGTTGTGATTTTGATCTTAAGAGAGCTAAGCCGAATTCTCATTGGGTATCTCGGCCAAGCTACACCAAGTTGGATACGCATGTACATTTGTGTAAATAAAAATGGCACCAATTTTAGAAATAAAATGAATGATGCCTACATAAACTGTAGATAGTGTTTATATACAAAAAATAAGAGAAAAATAATTACAGTTCATCTTTTCCCAAACACTGTTCCTATTAATTGGTAATGGAATGAAAGTTTTGACCAGTTTCTGTAAGTCAGGCCAGACTTGATAATCAGGTAACTGGTAAATTCAAACACTACTATTTGTGCTTTGTGAAACTGTTCGTCAGCATTCTTCTTATTATCATCAGTTTGGCACAAATTTTTTGCCAGAGTTTTTCTTTTCCTCAGCAGATAACTTTGGTTATTATTACTTCAAACTTTGGTTGGCAATTTCAACTTTGACTGCAAAATCACTTCATTTCCGGTTGGAGCTCTACGATTGGCACCTAACGGCGTGGCAACTAACTCCGTCTCTCTACATCTCTGGGCCAGAACTGTCTTTGGCCCCTCGGGACTCTTGTATTTATGCATATCCCTTTTTACTGGTGTGGTAAGGACACATAAGGGGTGTTATGCAAATATCCTAACATTCAACCTGCCCTCCTTCTCTGTTTCAGACATCCAATCATGGATTGTTCTCCTCCTCCGCCTTGGGCAGAGTTATTACATGACGTCAGCCTCTTTGTTGTCTTTTATTTCTCACTTCCAATCCTGGAAGATTTTCTCCCTCTGCTTTGGGCAGAGTTATTACATAACATGAGCTTCTCTTAGGGAAATTTTAAATAGTCATTTTCTGTAATTAATAATTGTTCTTTTTCTTCTCTCAACAAATCAACTTAACCTTTGCTTTAGACTGAATTCCCAATCTGGGGAAATATGAATAAAAATCTTTTTCTTTTCATTTTGTTTATACTTTGTAATAAGGCAAGCCTGACATTTTGACCTCTTAATCATGAAGGTGTATATTGGCTGTATTCTGCTAAGAACAAAGAAAATAAAATTTTCTTTTCAATTGTTTTTGGTCTCTGCATTTCATGGGCTTATTAAACTGATTTCAACACGGTGGTTCTGACATTTGACTTCTAATTATATTGGCTATATTTCACCAAAGATTTAGGAAAATAAAAAAAAAAAAAAATTTTTTCTTCAGTTGTTCTCCTCACCATGGATAGTTGTCCTGTTGTACATATTTCAACACAGTTTATTGACATATGACCTCCGTTCGTGTCAGCTTATCCTTTACAGATTTTGGCTGGGAAAATATGAATCTAAAAAATACAAATTTCACTTCCCTAATTGTTTTTTGTCTAAACATTTTAATAATGTCTCCTCTCTTTCAACAAGGTGAGTTTGACATTTTGACCTCTCAGATGTCTCGCTGGATAACAACAATCATATGGTATAATTACATATCATTCTTATTTTTAGACAATTTGCAATCTTGGGAAAGCGAATATCTCCCCCCCCCCCCCAAAAAAAAAACATTGATTTCTTTTTAACCCTTTCTCATTGGAATAAAATAATTGTTTTTTAGTTAAATCTTTTTCATCCGTAATACTTAAATCCATTAACTCTTTTGTCTGTACACCATGGTAAATATTGTTATATCATTGCAATATTATTTCTAAGTTATTCTTCTGTTGGTCATTAATAATAATCAGCTGTCAGACATCAGACTACATAAAATTTGAAAATATAGCGCCAAGAGTACTCATTGCTTCAACAAGATTCACTGTCATTGGCAAAATGTGATTGTAGTGTTTTCAGAACTTGTTTTGGTAATGATCACCTGATCAATACAAAATATGATAGGAAATTTATCAAATACTTGATCTCCTGCATTTTGACCAACATTGATTTAGTTATTACAGCAAAAACAGTAAGGAATATAATGAGTAATAAATATGAACGTTACCAATCTGCTTGTAGCTTATACAGTGTATATGACTTATTGAGGTTGTAAAAGTTGCATTTCATTGAATATATCTGCAGAAGCTTTTAATCAAAGAATGTCTTTAATAAATTTGTACTTTGACTGGCTAAAAATGTGGTCTGAAAATACTCTTTCATTTCCAAAACATGATACTTGTAGAAAACAATTTTTTGGACTCATTTTCTTGTATAAGTTCTTTCCAGCAATTGCATTTATATCTTCTATTTATTAATATTTTGTGTTGGCTTGAATTTTTCTTTGACTAAAACTGACATTTATTGTTCAGTTAGGGTTTAAATTTTGACTAAGGCTGCTTATAATTACATTTATACTTTTTTTAGTAAAGGCAAGAATATGGATTCATTTGTGCTTGATCTCATCACCAAAAACATTGTAATGGCATGTCACAAAGATCAGAAAAAACATAGATGACTGAAAAGTTGTACTAACCACTATCCGATGTTATCTATCTGGTTAGCCAAGCACTAGTCTTGGATATGTAATAATAAACTGCTTATTTTTATAAATCCTAACTTTTGTGAGAAAATATTAACAACATTTTGTGCAAACAGAATGTCAGTCTGTACTTAAAATTACTTTTTTTTCTATTTTGTTTTCCATAGGTTGTATATTATAGTGAAACTTCTCTTAGCCATTGCAATCTTCATATCATTTGGCATCCAATTTTACGTTCCACTAAACTTATTGAGACCAATGATTGGGAGAATTGAATCTATGAAAATACAGATAATTGTGAATGTTTTTCTCAGAATTGGACTCATCCTTTTACTAGGTGAGTAACATTTAAAGCATTTAAGTATGATTTGTTTTATTTTAGAATTGGAGAAGTAGGTGATTCATTCTTTTGGAAAAATCTCACTCAAGAAATGAGAATTACCTTATTGTGAACATACCCACAACTCTTTCTCACTCAAGCTGTCCACTGATCAGTTAATGATTAACCAGTGTTGCATTCTGATTCTTGATTTCGTCATTGGGAAAGAGGTGCTGCATGCTCACAAGATCTCAAGAAATAAGAACCCTGTTTCCCATATTATATGTAGGTGTTTTATACAGGCTTGAATTTTATTTTTTGACTGCTTGTCCAGGTGGATAGGTAAGTGATACTTGGGACAATTTCTACTATGTCAGCTCTTCTCCCTACCAACTCCTTGCCTATCTACTCATTCCTACATGGTGATTGGTAATATTAACTAGAGAACCAGAACTCTCCCTGATCCCAAACATCACTTAATAAAGACCAATACCTAGATATACAATATTTCCAGTTTTGTTACCATTTGATCTTCAATAATCCCTAATCCACTCCTTTTACTTACCATTTTCCTTTGGTTAGAAGATGGAACTTTAAAAGGAACCATCAGCTGGTTTATCAAACAAACACTTGAGACTGAAATAAAACTACTTTTTCTCTATTTATGTAGGTGTCCATAGTATCACATACCTCCCCACACCATCTTGTTATTTATAAAATCTTTTATAAGTTACAAACAAAAAAGACCAGAAACAAAAATTAACATCTGAGTTCATGTTTTAACACTTTGGGATATTGCAAAAATTGTTTTCTTCATTCTCCAAGACTTGCACATATTTGGTTGGGACAATTTCTTTTCATTTTAAATTATTTTTAAAAGCTAATGTCAAGCTCTATAACTGAAGATAGTATACAACATGATTTCCATAATAAAATAAAAAAGATAAACAAACTCAAGTTTAGAACTGTAAATAATATAAAAGCATTAATTCTAAGCCAAAGAAAAAAAATCTTTTATTTAGTGTGTGAGAGAGAGAGAATGTAGATGAGTGGTTAGAATATTTGCTTTCTGACCATGAGACCTGGGTATGAATCTCACTATGGTCAATTTGTAAGGATTGTGCCTTCCTGATGTCATCAGTCTAGGAAGTGATCCAAATGTATCTTACCTTTTAGAAAAATACCAGAAAACCATGATATGGATTGACATGAGTGAAATGTGAAATTTCATAAACAGAATTGCTTGTTGATGGTTGTGCTAGCACATAGTCACAGGTCATCATGACTGAGGGTTTAGGGAGTGTACCTACTTTATTCAAACAGTTGAACCTGCCACTGATACACTCTCTCTCAGAAACTGTAACTAGTCAGATCAGCATAGTTGCAGTATAAACCACAAGTGGATTCTGTAGGCAATGAACAAACACAAAATGTGTCTGAGGAGCATCTGTAAAAGGGATTACCTAGCTGCCCTATTATACAGGCATACTAGGATATAAGCAGACAGCCATTATTATTGTGGTACAAACTTATCACAGGATTCTTGACAATAACTAAAGTCAGTTAAAATCTTGAAATATTAAATGAACAGTGAACAGTTTTTTCATACCTTCAATATTGACAGATGGAACTTAATTTCAATTAGAAAAAAAATTAAAATGTAAGTTAGTTTGATATCCAACAAAAATTGTTTACATGAACATTTATTCCCTAAATACACTAAAAATAATAAATATGCATTTTAAAGGTTTACAATTTCTCTCTCATGAGGGTTGAAATTTAAGGAAAAAGAAAAAGGTTAGAATAAGAAGAATGTAAATGGATGTTTAGCTTAGTCTGTATATGATTTCATAGCAGTTGATGGTAAGTTTGATTTTAATAATAATACAATTGTTGATTAAATTGTTCTCTTTTTGTTACAAGACCAAAAAGTCCTCATAGATACATTTGTATACATCAAGATCAAAGTAACTTATCTAAATTCCTTGCAAAGTGTTTAATATTTTATGTAAATAACCTTAATTTTTTTAATTTTTTCTCATTCCAGAAGACATTTTTACAGTTAATGTTTGGTTTGGCTTTGCTTTTATATTTATGCTAAAATCTCAAATCTTAACAATTTTGTGAATTTTTTTTTATGTTGGTATCTTTTTAATTTCAGGTATCCTTGCTCTTTACGTACCTTACTTAGAACTTCTGATCTCTTTGATTGGGGCCTTTGCCAGCAGTGGATTAGCACTTATCTTTCCACCACTCATTGAAATTGTTACATATTCAGCTGAAGGAGAAACGTTATCTTGGATTGTTTTTATGAAAGATATTTCTATAATTTTCATTGGTGTTCTTGGTTTTATCACAGGCACTTACACTTCTATATTGAATATCATACATAAAGTATAACAACTTGAGAGGAAACAATTTTTAATGAACAAAGAAATTTATTTTTCTAAATGTTTTTATGATGTGAAACTCCATGTCATCACTTTTTCTGTCCAATGTTTGGGGTTTAATGCTCAAAAAGGTTTTTTTTGTTTTGTTTTTTTTTTTTTTATTAGGATTAAACCTAAAACAGCAGGTAATTTGAATAGGATGTTTCATGATTTGATTAGTTGATGTGGTTACCATTTGGCCACGTTTGCTATTTTTAAGATTTCTTTTGTGGATGATGGTGTTGTTTTAATGTAATCTGCATCAAGATGTAATTTTTATTTTCAATTTAGAAAAATATTTTTATACAAAAGAAAATACCATTAAAAAGAGAAAAAAGAATCAATTTTATACTTTTCATTCTAGAGACCATGAATTTTATTGTAAAGTAACTTTTAACCTTTAAAATATATTGGACAAAAACAGCATTGGTTATAATGAAACCCTATTCTCTAGCTTTTTCTCTTGTATAATAATTGTGCTTAATATTACATAGACACTCTTAGCATTCACTCACTCTGTTACATTAGTTCTCATTAATTTTTTAGGTCATTTTATTACAAAAACTTTTTTTGATAAAATTTAAAAAAATGAACATTTTCAATGTTGATAAATGCTAAGTGTGTCCATGTAATCCATAAAATGTGAAATGCACTTTGTCTATTAAGAGCTAAAAAGGTAAATAAAAAAGAAATACAATTTCTATGAATATTTTCTCATTAAGACTGAAGAACAGATTCTTTTAAAATCATTTTTAACAAATCTTTTTTCCACTTCTTAAGATGAAGTGCAGGTTCTATTTTGAAGGTTACAATTTAACAATAAAAAAAGGCTGGAAAAATTGAGTATGATATATAAGTATTATTCAAAATGAAGCATTTTGTCATAAAAGTATCATTTGATTTTAAACTCATGTGCATAACAGATAAAGCCTAAAAGGGAAGATTAAAAATGCATATAACAAGAACCCAAATTTAACATATGAAGTTCAGATAAAACAAATCTCTCAATGATTTTGTATTGATGTTTGCGAAAATCTGGATATTGATTAAATTATCTATTTCACAGGTTCATGCACTGATTTGGAATCTATTTTGCTTAATTTTCTTTTTATATTTTGCTTCCATTTTTTAGCAACTGCTTTCTCTATTTTATTGGAGAAATACCAAATTAAATTTTTATGCTAACAAGAAGTAAACCTCATGTATTTGTGTCTCAGATTTTGGGTAATTTATGCTTCTTGATTGTATACTGTTAAGATTTTTGTGACCATTTTTTTTTTAGTCTTTCATACCTTGAATTATATTTACTTGTAAACTTTAGAATATTCAAAGGATAGATTGTTTTAGACATAGTTGTGACAACACTAGTCTCATAACTATACAGAAGATTCAGGAAAAGATCGTCATGTCTTCCTGCATGATAGCAGCAAAGTAGATAAATGTTGGTAGCTGATTTGTAGCCCTTGAAGCTGGTTAAGATGATCCATAACTTTGGTAGTTCTTTACTGTAAGTAATATAGAACTTTTATTTTGCGTGATATAAATGGTGAGAAACAAATATATATTATTAGTATAAATTAACTTTTATTTTGTGATAGATTATATGTGCATTGTGGTGCAGTGGATATCAGCTCGGATCGAGAAATTGAGGAGCCGAGTTTGAATTCCAGTTAAATTCCTTTCATTCACTTACGTGCAAATACCTTTGGAAAAGGTATTAATCCGTCTCTTCCCTCCAGTTATGGGTTAAATAACAGATTGAGTTCTATATCCTTGGCTGGCAACCTACTGCAGGATAATCTTCTGCCCAGTCAGTCATGTCTTGACAGAGACATGATCGTCCAAGTGTGTATCGTGTATGGCACTTAACTGACTGATTGACTATATCATAAAATGGGTTGCAGACATGTGACAATAGATAATTTTCGTCTTGATTAAATTGAGTTCCATTTGAAAATCTTCAGAAGGTGACCTGATGCTTCCTTTATTTGCTGAAGGCTTGAGAATTAACAGACCAAGACAATTTTTAAAAAATAAATCACAGTTTTTCTGTGGTTAAAGATCCTGCGTCGAGATATAAATCATTCCACATCTTTTTTTATTCAATTTTTATGTTTTCTCAGCTTCCATTCAAACGTTACTGGGCTTCCATTTTTTTTTTTCTTAAATCTTTTGACAGTTTTTCAATGCAGCCTTCAAATTCTTCATATTATTTAAAAAAAAAAGCACACAAAGGATTTTGAATAGAAATTAGTAGATTTTAAAAATTAGTGTGACCAAATGGTCATTCTAATTGTCAAAGTGACAATTTGTACAGAATGATTCAGTACAAATTAAACAGAAACATTAACAATGGTTTATAATGCATGAAGCTATCACCAAGCTGCTGTCCTCCATCATAACTTGAAAATTTTTGTGCCAGCAAAATAAAGTTCTTAAGATTTTTTGTACATTTTGCAAATATTCTTTCAAGTTTTTGAATTTGTATTAAAAAAATTTAAAACATTTTTCAAATACTCATTTGACTTATAACTATTTATAACAAAATTGATTTTATGCAAAATTGTTTTTTTTTTTAACTTTGACTTTAGGTTTTTAATTTTTATGATGCATAAGCCTTAAGAATATTTTTTTCTTTTTATAAAGAAAATAAAGAAATTCATAATCTTTGCTTAAAATATTTTAAGCATTTTAACAATTCATTGAATTTTGGGTATTTCAGCTTTATAGCATGACTTATGAAGACATTTATTTCAGGAAATATTAAAAAATTACCAATAAATTTACTGCTGCACTTATTTTCTGATAATGTATAGACATCTGTATTTGCAAAAATTGACATGTTTATATACACACAAAAAAATTAATTTTAAAATATTGGGCATTGTAGTGAACTTTCAGTTATTGTTCAATAACTACATATCGTAAGTCGATATTTAAGATTTGATGGTTATTTTTTTAGATACAGTTGGTATGTATTTCTTCTTTGTTTAAAACAGTCACTGATGCTGTCCCTCTTTTAGCCTATTGTGTGTTGTGGTGGGAATTTAGCTTACTTTCATATTTTACTATATGTAAAACTTTTTTTTTCTATTAATGATTAGTAAATTGTTTTAATTGAATAAAAATATCACTTTGACCATGACAAACTAATACATAATTTTATAAAGACTTTTTAAATTCTAATTAAATAAAAAAATATGGAAATGATTTTAGAAATATTTATAGAATTTTTTCTGAAGACATTCAATAATATCCATAAAAAAAGCAATTGGAAGTTTTCTAATTAAATGTCTTAGTTTCATTGCCAGTTTTATTTTATGATTCAGAGTAGATTTTCTGTAACTTGGATTTCTGTGTGCAAGGTCCATATAAGTCCTGGAAAAACAGTAATAGTTCCTTGAAAAGTCATAAAATTTTCTAAATTCGGTTACCCACATATCCATTTTCTCAGTGGAAGTCAAAATGCCAAATCTCAGAAATCTGAATTTTTATATTTTACGCTAAAATTGTCCTTTAACATTTTTTGTTTAAAGTCATCAGTAATATTTGGCAATTATTGTGAACAGTGGTTTGTTTCTTTGATTAGAATGAGTTTATGACCTTGTTGTTACTTCTGTATTTTCTTGGCTAGGTGATGAGAAAGAATATAAAGGCATGTCTTCTAGCTGCTACCCTCACTCAACAAGAGAGAAAAAGCAAGGATAAAAGGCATCGGAAACAAATAAACATCTAGATCAAAGATAAATGAATTTGTTGTGGATCCATAAGTTGCTGGTGTATAATCACTAATTTAAGTAGCTGTTTTGTTTTTTTAATCATTTCACCCTGGGCAAGGCGTAAAAGCCACTGATGTTGGTGGGGGGGGCTACATAACTGAAAGAAACTTAATTAGAGGAGGGAGAAGAGGATTACAAACCAATTAGGAAGAAGCAATAGATGAAAATGCAGGTGTGATGACAGTTGCAAGGGAGGAGAGAAAGGGAAGGATATACGGGGTGGGGGAAGGGCTAGAGTCAGGTGGTTAGTAGATGAGTATTGACATTGCATTTAAATTTCGGGAGGTTGTAGCCGTCAGGAAAGCAAGAATATGGGAGTGAGTTCCACAAGCGGGAAGTGCGAGAGAAGAAGCTGCGGAAGTAGAATTGTTGTCTGCATTTGGCTAACCTAACTGAATGGGTGGGACCCAGTTGCCATTCTGGTTGCACGAGTAAACACTTGTTGAGGAGGCACCAGTGACTTAAGTTCATCTGAGCAGAAGTCATGAAAGAACTTATAGAACAGACAAAGGGAGGCCACATCTCGTTGGTGGGGAAATGGCTGTAGTCGAGCCGCCAAGTCAGCACCTATCACATTACTAACTCTCCTTTGGAGCCTGTCGAGAACACTGAGGTGAGCGGCAGGGGCGCCTGACCATAAATGGCAGCAGTACTCCATGCTGGGTTGAATGGTAGACTTGTATATATGCAGGATGGATTCAGGCGGAAAGAACGTCCTGGATCGATACAGTGACCCAACCTTCTTAGCAGTGGATTTAGCTATGGATTCGATGTAGCGGTTCCATTTGAGATCAGAGGAGAGGGTAAGGCCGAGGAGGCGCAGTGTATTGCACACCAGTCAGAAGCAGCAACCAGGAAACTGCCAACCCGGTACCCTCACAATGATGAGCCATTGCCACCAACCAGACAGATCACGGGAAAATCACAGAAGCACCAATACTAAGGTCAGAAGTGAAAGAAGAAGAAGCCGGAGACCACATCCTAAACAGGGAACAAGGGGCAAGCCTCTACTCCTGTTCAATAGATGTGGGAGGAGTGTGAACCGGGTGATAGTTTGGGCTATCTACTCCAATTTAAAAAAAGAAAAAAAAGTTAGAGTGACGAGTTAACTAAGTTTTAACTTCGTTAAAGTTGAAAATATTAGTAAAAAAAAAAAAACTAAAAAAACAAGCCAAGAAAATTATTACAGACAGAACGGAGGAAGAAGAGAGAGGGGAGAAAACATGATTTCTCATGCACTTACCTTGCAGATAATCTCTGGTAATTTGAGTAAAAATAACAAAAAAAAAAATAAGAAAAATAAATAAAAGCGACAATATTTTCACTCTGTCTTTTTTCCAGAAAAATAAAGGTTTATATAACTTTGATTTGTGCAGAGACTTATGGTCAGAGTTTGAATACAAGGTCTGGCCATGTATGAAAATTAAAGATTTCACTGGTTTGGGTGGGGTTAGCTGCCCTTAACTTTGGCATCGCTAGGAAAATAAATAGAAGAACCTCAAGACAATGGAACAATTTTTTAACCAAGTGGAGCATAAAGTCAAAAATGTTAGTAAGAAAGAAAAAAACAACTAAAAAAAACAAGCCAAGAAAATTATTACAAGTAATGCCAGGCTTTATCAAGAAAAAGACAAAGTACTTAAAAACAAAGTAAGATGATAATGTTTAATTTATGCAATACATCAGAATTAAACAAGCAAATTTAGAATAAAATGCAAGGCAGATTTTTTTTTATTGTAGCAGAGAAACTGGGATTCTGTTGCACAGACATTGACAACACCTTCGCAATCAACTTCTTGTTTCACACATGCCGATGTGAATTCCGTTGAATGCACAAATTGAAAAACTGTGTATTCAATGAAAACTCACCATTTTTATCTCTTCCTGCCAAGCCAGAAAATTTCCTATATTCATGCTGCCAGCTTCAATCTGACTTACTGACACATGCGCCTCGTCATTCCAGTGCTGATGTTTGGATGGTCTGCATCGCTAGCAATTTGTTTGTACATTTAGGCTACTCTACTCTAGCCTTCACAGATCTCTGAGATAATTCTCCACACTCCCCACTGATCACAAATGTAGCGACTTGGTGGTGATTGTCTTTGCCGGGTGCTTCTTCACAATGGCGTGGAGGGTGATTCTGAATTCTTGCTGTCATGTAACCTGACTATCCAACTTGCTTTCTGAAGATGTTGTACTGTTGGAGTCTTCTTCTGGGGTGCTGACACTGTGACATGGACACATGTCTTTCCCGTGGCGGGGCATTCCATTCACTATACAGGCCTGCAAACTAATTATCTTCATTACCTGACCCCTACTGAACTTTGTGGTACACTGACTCTGTGGAGACTTGGGCTGCACATGATCTCTGACCTGGTAAGCGCTATGGCCAGGAACTGAGGGCATTGTCTCGCCATCACTTCTCCTCACCCAAACTTCATATCAGTAGATCGTATTGGCTGGTGTGGTCATCATTTAAGGTCATATTGTGCCAGTAGATAGCCTCCTGTATGGAACAGTGCATCGTGGCTGCAATTCGTTTCGCTGAATGTGATATCGCTCCACTATGCCATTCCTGGTTGAAGCATACGTGCAACAAAGTCGTAGGCTTTTTCCCCACCCCTCTGCAAAAGGCTGTGTCATTGTTTCTAAGGAGCTCACACAGTGGGCCACACTCAAAGAACACCCTCTCCAGCTGTCAAATCACATTTACTGAGTCTTGCCTTACCAATTGCTTCCAAATGGTGAAGCACGAAGGGCTGCAGTCTGTGAGGGTTAAGAAATGGCATGAACCATAATGCATAATGTCCATTCCTATCCTCTGCCAATTCCTGTTCACCTCCAACTTTCGCTTCTTCCAGCAAACTGGTGCTAGGTCTATTGATTGACATTCTTTGCACTCCTGTATAGCTGACAACTACCCAATGGTGTGTAGGGCAGCAACAAAGCTTTTCCATTCCTGCCTATCTTAGGCCAGACTAGTCAATGAATCCCAAGAGTGTTGCATGGCTTTCATCTCATTCTCCATGTTGTTCTTGGTCTTCCCCTCTTTCTTTTGCCATCTGGGGTCTAGTGCAGTGCTGTTCTTGTGAAAGACTGTGGATCTGTCCGGAGCACATGACCAATCCATCTCCACTGCCTTCTTGTAATGATGGTGCCCATGTTCTCTTGCTTGCATCTCCTCAACAGGTCTTCATTGGAGATCTTCTCTGGCCAAAATATTCTCAGTATTCATTGGAGGCATATGGTGTGAAAGGATCGAAGTTTGGCTAGATCTGCCTTAGTCATTCTCCGGCTCTCAGATCCGTGGAGGAGAGTAGATACAACACAGCTCTGGTATAGCTTGAGCTTGGTATTGGTGCTGTACTGTGTTGATCTCCAGATGTTGTTCATTTCCTTAAACACACTCCTGGCCTTGCCTAGTCTGCTTTGAATATCATCTTTTGTGCCACCCTTGGGTCTGATGTAAGTGAACTTGTCTGTACGACATAGATCTTCTCCATTCACTTTGACAGGAGCAGGCCTGTTCACATTCAATGACATCATTTCGGTCTTCTTGGTGCTAATCTGCTGCCCAAAGGTTTCCAGTTTGCTGGTCTTGTCCTGTACATGTTGGTGAGTATGGGACAGCAGCGCCAGGTCATTGGCAAAATCCAAATCTTCCAAGGTTGAGAACAGGCTCCAGCGGATACCCCTGGGAAGGTCCTCCATTGTCCTTCTCATGACCCAGTCAATGGCCAAGTTGAAGAGGACTGTTGACATCATGCATCCTTGTCTGACTCCAGTTTTTATGTCAAAGAGGGTGTTGCTATGTCCTACTGAACATCTGAAGCTGTTGTAAAAGCTCTTGATCAGGAGGACCAATTTGGATGGAATGCCATAATGTTGAAGGATGTTCTAATGGCTATCTCCGTGAATGACTTAACTACTGCTTTTGTTATTGCTGGGCACACTCTCCTGACGAAGTATGTGGGGTGCTGTACTCCTGAGTGCCCACTACTCCTGTGACTCAACAGAATTTGACTCTCATCCAGCTCATCTATGTGGACAGCACTGATCAATGACCCAGATTTGTTCTCTTTCTTCATTGTGTTAAACCCCCACTATGGCACTCCATTCAATTGGTCGGCAATGTTTTTTAGGTGATGTAACCATCATCATGTCCATGATCAGCTCATACTCTGTTACTAGTTCCTTCAAGGTACTCTTCTTTTTTTTCAATTTAGAAACATACGAATTCAAGTAATAGTGTACATGTAGTTCAACAAAAGAATATAACGAAAATTTTGACAATCTTCATCTATTTCAATACAATAGCAAAAAATGCATTATACACAAATTAAAAACTGACATTCATCAACAAGAATTCAAAGACTTTCACTGTTTTGCTCCAAAACTTGACATCTCTTTTTGTTGACAATTTTTTGTATGTGTGGTTGAAATTTCTGTGTAGTGCAGAGTTTGATGAGGGATGACAAATGTTGATCAGTCAGTCTTGTTCTTTGAGATGTTTTTATTGATTTCATGAAAGAAAATAACTTTTCACACAGATATGTGGAGCTGAACATTGCCATGATCCTTGTGGTAAACTTTCTAGTTTCTAAACCTTTCCAGAAGGTATGAAAAGAAATCGGGCATTCCCACTTCCAAATATTTTGATCTGAGCGAGGAATCCGACTGAATTTCTAATAGTTCCATTTGCAGGTTTTCTTCAGCTTCAAAACTAAATGGTCCTGAAAATAATGCAAACTGGCGCTCATAAGATGCAAAAATTACTAAATCTTTTCTAAAACTCTTTTGATAATGATTCCAGGTGAGTGTCATACTTGGCAAAACTCAATGCAGACTTTGTATCAGCCCTGTTTTGCAGCTCTTTGCATGTAGCAAAATGGACCAAATTTTCACTAGAGACTTGTTGAGACTTCCATAATTTCAATTTCAAAAAGAAACATTTGACATCATCATATAAAGCAGTGATCAGCTTGTTTTTACCTTGCAATTTTAAATTGAGATCATTCAAATGTGCAGTAATGTCCACAGCAAAAGCCAGATCCTGCAGCCAACTCTCGTCTTTCAGTTCATCGGTACTTCGACCGTTCATCTCCAAAAACGTAATTATTTTTTATCTCAAGAAATAAAATCTTTTCAACACTTTGTGGCATGATAACCAGCGTACTTCTGTATAGAATGGAACATCAGTGAACTCATTATCCAGATCCTTCAATAACTGCCTGAACTGACGATGGTTGAGAGAACAACCTCTGATAAAGTTCACTGTCTTTGTGACTAAATTCAGAATCTTTGAACACAAATTTTGCTGATGAATAATGCAGTGAAAATGTGTAAATGTCGAATCCAGACATAAATTGTGCATTTTTGTTTGTAACTTGGCTGCAACACCATTATGTCTACCAACCATATTCCCTGCACCATTGGTAGACAAACACGCAAGTTTACTCAAATCAAACGCATACTCATGAAGAACCTGTTTGACTTTCTCAAATATGTCCTGACTTGTTGTAGTGTCATGCATGGGGATCAGTTCTTCATAAATGTTAAATTCGTTGTCACACAGGCCCTGATGAACACAGCAAGTTGTGCTATTCCAGTGATATCAATGGTCTCATCAATTGCAAGCGAAGTGTTCAAATTTTAATGATTTGGCTTTTAACTGTTGCTTCAAATCACTTGACATGTTATCAATCCGTTCAGCAACAGTGTTTCTGGTCAATGAAATATCTTTGAATAAGTGCGCCTTTTCTGGACACATAATTTCTGCCATTTTTACAAGACATTGTTTTATAAAATCTCCTTCAGTGTAGGATTTCCCATTCGTGGCAATCATTCGACTGAGTTCATAGCTGGCAGTAACGGAGGCAACATTCCCTATCTGAATTTTCGTGAAGAAAGTCTGTTGCTATGTCAAGTTGGCCTTCAATTCCTTAAGTTTTAAAATACGCATTGGCCCTTCATATTTATTATAAGATATATGGTTTGTTTCATAATGCCTTTTCAAGTTGTAGACTTTCGGCATAAAAAGGTGGTTGTTGCAAATTAAACAATGTATCTTTCCACTCACTGCTGTGCAAAAATACTGTAGTGTAATTTCCATTTTTTTTGAAGCACCCACCCTTCTTCGTTTAGCTTTCTTTTTTCTTAGTCGGAGGAGCATTATTAGCCATTAAAGACGAAGTACAATCTGGAAAATTAAATAAGGAAAATATCAACAGGGCTCTATTTTTTTGGTGGGTTGCTGATTTTATTTATTGAACATAACTTCTAAAATAAACTATTAAAAAAAAAAACTTATAGAATTTAATTTTTTTTAACCAGTGCATAAAAGTTTGTGTGCGCTTATGCTCATTTTTTTTTACATAATGCAGAAATGCATTAACTTTTAAAATTTTCAATTTTTTCAAACTTTAAAAATTTATTTATTTTTTTTTTTTTTATTCGTCCACTCCAATGTTTTTAATTTTTTCATATCTAATGTGAAATCTTATGCTCTTTCAAATAAAACAAAAATTATTTATTAGAGAAAAGTTTTTCTAACTTTGTCCCTCCCACATATAGTCAACAAAAACAAAAGATTAATAATGATTGGAGTGGACTATATCACAATTTGAAGATTAAAGATAAATTAATAAAAAAAAATTTTTTTTTTCTTAAAAATATTTTCCGGTCACGGGTAAAATTACCTGTGAAGTTAGAAATTTAAAACCTTCATTAAAAAAAAACAATGTTGAACTTTTTTTTAAAAAAACAGATTTTCAATATAGTTCATTTTTTTTTTTAAAAAAAAAAAAGGGTTATTAAAATTTTCTATTCGAAGTACTAATGTTTAATTGCTTCATTAGCTGAAAATTTTAATCAAAAATATATGTAAATCTTTAAAAGAAAAAAAAATTTCAAAATTTATTTACCACAATAGCTTATAACACCGTTTTTCGATGTTTTAAAAAAGCTGACCGTCAAAGTTTTATAAGTGTTTTCTGATGTGAATCATGGGCACAATATCTTTGTTGACATAAATGTTGTCGATGTAGGCTGATGCTGCGCAGTGAATATCTTCATCCTGCGACATCACTTGCTGAGAATGGCCTTCGTGTTAAAGGAAGAGGGGCACATTTAGGCCAAACCCTAAATGTGTTTGACATTACCATTTTCCATCAATCTTTATGGTCTTCAATCGCCATAAAGTCTCATGGACATGTACTTGGAGGTATGTTATCTTGAGGTCAAACATATACGTTCTGCTGCAATTCATGTAGGTTAGCTGCTTTTGCGGTGACAATGTCAACTTGATGGTTGAGTTCTTGGTAGTCCATCACAAGATGCACTTTTTCTTTGTTTTGCTGCAACACGGCCATCAAAGGAATTAACTCTTTGAGAGGCCCCCAGCCTTTCTTCTGGGTATGGCACAAGCCAACCATTATCCATCCATGTGTGGAGCTCCTGCTCCTAGTTTTCTCGAATTTCTGCAGCTATTGGGTATTCTGACACTCCGTTTCTCAGTTCTTCTGGTGTGTGGTCTTCTGACTACTTCTATGCTGCAGTCCATGTTTGGCTGTTATGGTTGAAGGTGGCAGTGAAATCAGGTCCTTTTATAGAAATGGCTGCACACATAAGGACTTACCCAGTGCTCATCTGCACTGATCCTGTTGGCCCAACAACAACGCCTCCCAATGCTTTTATTGCATCGATCAACAACAGTGGTTTGCCGGGAACATCAACCTTGGCAGAATCCTCTTTGTCTGTGGATATAGTGACCACTCCTGCATCACAATGTGTTGGATGTAGCTGCAATCAACCTGATATCCATCCTTTCCTGCCTTGAGGATCGGCACCAATCTATATCCACTATTGACCACAAGCAACCAGTGTCAATTAGCACCGAACACCACGTCCCATCAACAGAAATGCTCGCTTCACTGTGTTTACATCTTTGTCGGGGAGGTGCCTCCTCCTCTGGCTCATTTCCCAAACAGTCTCTAGCCCAGTGCCTGACCTTGCCACAATATGTTCCACACTTTTTGCAATTCTTTGCTGTGTGATCCTTGCCACTGCACATGTAGCAGGTTACACTGGTGCTGAGACCGCTCTTGGTAGGGACTATGTTATTACTGCAAAGTGAGCACACGACTGACCATCTGTTGACTTTGGTTACCAGCCATCATCAGTAATTATGCTCTTGCTTAAGTCCAATGAAGATGGCATCAATGAACCTGGTGACGAAAGTAAATTTGGTGAGCCTTTCCAGACCAACTCCCTTGAACCTGGCCAATCTGGCCAACTGCCTGATTCTGTTTGCATAAACGTCCACATGCTCACCAGCCCACCTGACCAGGGTCAGTTTCCTGCTGGCTGTAAACACACCATCAGAAAATGCCTCCTTCAATTGGGCCTCTATCTCATCAATATCTCTTTGGTCATTTTCATCTATGTAGAGAGCTAGTGTGTTACCATCCAGATACAATGGCAGCAGACTTGTGGCATCATCTACCAGCTGAAGTCTCGCCACCAGTCTGACTATTTTAAACAATGCCACAATGTTTCCTTTGCCAGTAAATGGCTTTATCATGTCCCTGCTTATGTGCACTTTTGCCATAGTAATGGTGTCAGAATAGTTTGTAGCAGAAAATTTGGGATTCTGTAGCACAGATACTGAAAACATCCTTGCAATGAATTCTGGTTTCACGTCGACTTGAACGTACAAATTGAAAAACTGCGTTTTCGACGAAAACTCACCTTTTTTTTTTTTTATCCCTTCCTGCCAAGCTAGAAAATTTTCTATTGTGTATGCTGCCAGTCTCAGTCTGACTTACTGATGCATGCGCCTTGTCATTACAGCGCTGATACTTGCACGGTACATTTAGGCTACTCTAGCCCTCTCAGATCTCCAAGGTAATTTTCCACATTTATAAAACCTTTTTATAACAAATAATTTATTTGATGTTTCTACGCGTTGGTGAGTTCATCAGTTTATTTTAAAACCTTTGAGAAGAAGGGAAAAGCAATTACTTTGTTGGAGAATCTACATTGGCAAAGCGGGAAATGTCGATTCAATTGATGAGGGATCCATGTCTGACTTCACACAAAAACAGAATCCCATTCTGGATATTTTTCCCAAATCCTCTCTGATGAGACAGATTTCATTTTCAGCTGGGAGGTGTTTGCTAAAAAATAAAACCTTTTAAAAAATGCGATTGAAGTGCTATCAGTGGTCGAATGAATAATATCAGTTTTATTTTTTTGAATCTTTCAAAATGCTGCTGGAAGTGCCACTGAGCCTCTGTGTAGATGTCTGATTTTGGTCATTCAACACCTGAATTTGAGATGGCAACTTCTGGTCAACCCTACAAAATCACTCACTGAATTTGTAGTTGAAAGAAAAATGAATTATTTTACAGTAATAAAATACATTTTAGTAGAATCTTGAAAAATTTATCAGTGTTTCTTAACAATTAAAGAAATTTTATTCACGTGTCAATTTCAAAAGTTAAAGTCCTTTTGTTTGATCTCTAGTCAGTGAGTTTCTACTGGAAAAAAAATATAGTTTGTGTGTGTGATTTTTTTTTTATTTTTAAAAACATCCCATGTGAATGTGTAAAGTACATTTGTCTAAAAATTTTGCCAAAAGTAAAAAGTTTTAAGATCAAATTTGGCTCAAAGAAAATTTAGACAGGAAGGATGATAAAAAATGTGCCTTTGATGTGTCTTCTTAGGATAGAAAATGCATATTTGAAAAAATAAGAATGTTATTTTTAGTTTGCACAAGCTAATAATGACCTGTGATCTCCAGCTTTTTCTTTTTGTTTTGTGTTTTTTTTTTTGTATGGAGCTCTAATAATTTGCTCGAAAAACAACATTGCATGATGAAAAAGAGGCTCCAAACTTCAAACCTAATAAAAAACAGTTTTAGCATCAAAATTTTTATTATTTAGAGGAAAGATCTATTTTTAATTTTTTTTTTTAATCCTTTTTAATGTTGCAGAGTTGTGTGTGATATTTATTATTTTGTTGTTTTTATCTGGATTTGATTTTGAATTAGAAAAGATTGCATGTGAAATAAATTCCACGAACAAAATTTATTTTGTACGAGTCAAGAAGAATTTTCTGAATAAAATTACTGACACAAGATAAATTATAAATCAACAATTTATAGATAAAAATATTTAATACAAATGTGTGTGTAAAGAAAGAATGTGTAGAATTTTTTAGAGTTCAAGTTTCATTAATAACAATGGTGGACTGTTTATGTATCAAATTAAGCATGAAATTAGTGTTTTAAAATGATTGTTTAAAAAATGTTATGCAAAAATATTAGAAAACAAGAGTTCTCTACCTTTAAGCATTATTGCAGGTTGAAATTGTGTTTTTTTTTTGTTTTTTTTTTTAATTGCTGAATTTGTCTTCTGATGAATTTGAGGATTTATTGCTTTTTGCTAAAATTGATGGAGTCATCTTGTAGAAGTTTGTTTCCTTCCTAGTAAAATGGAATTTTAATTGGTATATTTTGGAATTACCTTCAATTTGTTTGATTCTGTTTGCTGAGTGAGAAGTTTTAATCCTTTCAGTTTTACATTAGTTGAACTGGTGTTTTTGACGTGTGTTTCAGTTTGCAGAGAATTTTCCTTTTATGTTGAATTTCAGTTCTTTTAGAGCTTTTTGCTGGTTTGGTTTTGTTGTCTTTCCTCACTGGTAAATTCTAGGCATGATTTTTTTTTATATACTGAGTTCATCATGTGCTGTAACAGGAGGATTTTTGTGTGGGGAATTTCAAATTACTGAAGTGCTGAATTCTTATAATGGCATGATTTTGAATTGACCAATCAGCGATTGCAACTAAGATTTATTACACTCCCTATTCACCTGGAAACTGGTTTTGATGCATGATTGCTGCTTGACAGTGCTAAAACAATTAAATTTCTAATTTTTTAATATTCTTTTTATCTTCACTCATATTTTGAATGAAGGATGAGCTGTAACACTAACATGTTTGCAATTTTGGTTACAGTTTTTTTTCTTTTTCATCAGTGAGTAATCACATTTTTACCAGAGTTTACTATGGCAATTGTAATATTACAAAGCCCTCTTTTTTTGTGAATAGCACATTAATTTGAAAATTCTTACAAGAATCAAATAATGGTCTGATCTTGATTAAACTTTCAGGACTTATTCACAAATGACTGAAGTTATTTTTGAAATCAATATTTTTATAAAATTTTGGTAAAAATACTTTTTTTCTTTAATCTGTTATCCCCTCCCTCCAATTAATTTCTTAAAATTTCTATAAATTGACTACTGACCGCAAATTTGTTGTATTAATTAAATGAAGGACTCCTTGAGGGGAATGTAAACCACCTATTTTTTTTTCAAACAGTTGCTACTTTTTTGAAAATAGTGAAATAAAAATATGCCATTTATTTAGATAAGCTTTTAATTACTTTTATAAACAATATAAAGTTTCAAAAATCTTAAAATTTCTTCCAGTCACTGTTAGGTTAACTTAATAAGTGAAGACTATATTTAATAATTGAAAATCTTAATATAAATTTTCATGCACCAAGATTTTTAAAATATTTTTTTTGAGCAAAGGGACCTTTTGTTTTTATTTATTTTTGTTTTGCATGGTATGTCCAAAGTGATATATGCTTCAAGAGTTGTTCCCCACCCCCCACTGCAGGAAAAAAAATATAAACTTTTTCAGCAGTGTACAATTCTTTCATTTTATTTATGTTTCATGTGTAAGTTTCAACACTCAGCAGGCTCTGCAAATCATCCCTTCAACTTTTAAAGCCTTATTCTTTTAATTCATATTTTCTTCATTTTTTTAAATCTAAAAGACTTGATACATCTGTCAATTTCTTCTTTGCTTGAGTATTCAAACTATGCAGAAGGCCTGCATGAAATACCCAATGTTAACCTAGTTGGCTAGACTATCAAACATATTTGAACAGTTAATGGCATAAATTGTGATTATGTCAGCAACATCACAAGTTTTGTAAATTCATTTTATAGGATTTCCTATCTCGGTGATATAGTTGATAACTGTCAATTGAACAAATATTCTTGATTATGTTATGCAGGACTTTTATCTGGAGAATCAACTTAGCAATGAAGAAATGTGAAGAGGCAATATAGAAGAAATAAAAATGGCTCTTTTCAAGGCCGCAAAATATTCCCAAGTCTTTTCTCTGTTGCAAATTACAGTATTTTTTTTTATATATTGTTATTGGATAATAATCATTGACACTTAATTTTTTTTTTAGTTATGTAATTAAAAATGTAAAGTACTATAAAAATATAAAAAAGATAACTTTACCATGTCATAACAATTATCAATAATGAATAAGATATTAAAATATATAAATAAATAAAATACCATAACATTTAATAAATTATTCAGTTACTTCTATTGTGGTATTTAATTTCATTATTATTTCTGTTATTAAAGTTTTAAATTAAAATTTTATATTATTTTAAATTTTTCAGAAATCATCTTCAAATGTAAGGCTATAAAGCTAAAGTAGCTAAAATTTAATAAAATAATAGATAATTGCTGAAAATGTTAACTTTTAAAAATTACTAGGTAGTTAAAACCTAGAAATAAAACGTTCACATAGGTTTCATAAATTATATCAACTCTGGTCAATCATATTTAGCTGAAAAGCTAAGTATGATTGACCAAGAAAGAGATTGGTCGAATGAGTGGCACCAAGAGTGAGTGGCACTCAGAGCCACCCCAACAAAAGATATCAACATGTGTGGAAATAATACCATTAATTTCCCCATTATGGAACCAAGTAAAAATAGCTTGGTCATATCTGGATATCTCAGTTTGAAGTTTCAGCAGTGCATTATTTACCGTAAGGTACCAGGACCTTGGGGCATCAGTCAAACCATAAACACACTTAGTAAGCTTCCAAAGTTTACCTCTGTCATTGAGAGCTTCAGTTGGTGGCAACAAATAAACAGGTCTGTCCATTTTCATCCTCTAGTGAAAAGCAGTCTTTGTCTAGAGAATTGCAAGACCAAACTTTTTGAGGCTATCACAGCTAAAGCAATCCTAAATCCTTCCTTGGAGCATATGGGAGAGTCAGATCTAATGGATCCTGCATCTGTCATGAAATCCTCTAGCAACAAGCCTGACCTTAACAGAATTATTGCCTTATGCAGTTTTTTCTGTGCATAACCATCGTGTGGTGATCTACCACATGTCAGGAACAACTGTATAGACATTATTTAACCAATTAGATAATTCCTCCTATTTTGCTGGCTCAATACAAGGATCAGATGTAGATCTCTGTTGAATCCATTTCTGGACAAGTGTCCAAGAAATAACTGCATTTTCAAATTCAAGGCAAAAGGGTCTATTGCTCTCTTGAACAACATTCACGAAACATTTATTGGCTTTTCCAGCTCTACTAATTATTCTCTGGTTATTCAGTTCTGTCTGGTTGGTCATTTGGCAATTCACTACTTGCTCTGGTTTAGGTAGATTCATCTGTTAAACTGGTTTCATGACTTTTTCAGGTAATGCTTCTTTTGTTGGGGGACTAATATCTACATTGTTACCAGACTCTTCTGTCATTAGATATTCTTTCTCTATGTGATTCTGGGTTGGACTGTCTGTAACATTTCTATGTACTATCTCTTGGTTTCCAACAGTGTCTAAATCACTGTTAACTAATGGCTATTTGATTGGAATGGTGCATCAGCTGACAGGGATATACTCTTACATATGTTCCTCCATGTTTTACTAGGACCTTCTATCCAATAAGTGTTCCAGGGCCCATCTATTTTTCTGATTCATTTCTCTTGAAACATACTAGATCACCGTTGGTATATTCTTTTGGAAATACTGATCATATTTTATGTTGCAGGGCTCTTATTTTTTCAAAAGACTCATTTTCAACAAATGATATTGTTGACAACGAGCTCACTTGTGGATATCCCTTCCAGAGCAGGAGGTCTATTATTTAGCAGTGTAAGAATTTTTGGGTTCTTACCCAACACTAATTGATTTGAGCTGTATCTATTCACCTTGTGCATTCTTTGCAATAGTGGCCCACCCAAGTGCTGCCTCAAAATTACACTTAACATCAGCCAATGTCTTAGTTATCATATCTCTTAGAACAGCATTAAGACGCTCACATAACCCATTATTCCAGGGAGACTGAGCAGCAGTTGTTCTTACGACCACGTTTAGATTTTGAGCCATGTATCGAAATTCTTTGTCATCAAACTCTCTTCCATTGTCTAACAGAAAAGAGTCCAGTGTTCCAAAATAACAATCCAATATTTAAAAATGCATTTAATAATAGAAGAGCTTTCTTTATTCAGGATTTCAGCTGCAACACTGTACCTAGTGCCATGATCGATTATATGGAGCACCTCATCACCTTTAATGTCTTTAATATTCATTTAAACCTGCTCATTGAACCGTATGTCTAATGAGAATTCGACAATGGCTCTTGGTTCTGCTTTTTTTGTAAGTTAAATGTTACATGTTAATGGAAACTCCTCCAGAATTTTAAGGAATTCCCTGTCTCTTATACCAGCATTCCTTGCCAATGAAACTAATTTGAAACGACTGGGGTGACTGAATTGGCATTGTAACTTTTCAACTTTTCCTTTCTACATTTTTTTTATTAAGACTGATAAGTAGCACTTCAGCACATACTCCTTCTGTGATGGAACCTTTGTTAGGAATACAAAATAGTATCCTGAATCTGTGCAGAGCAATTTATGCATTGTACCAAACAATTTTATAGTGTCTCTGGAAAAATTCAACACAGTATTGGCCTTCTTCATAGTGCCTTTGCTTAATAAGATCGGGATGTCTGAATCAAACACATTGACTCCTATTTTTACATTTTACCACCTAGCACACAAGGCAGTTCTACATGGTGTTCCAAAATAACAATCCAACAATCCAGTCCAACAAAGTAACAATAGGATTGCTGCATCCTTTGGTTCTCCCATCTTTATCCGTCATCACTCGAGGCAGTGTATCCAGGTAATACTCGTACCATGTCTTACCACAGACTGTTTGTGAACAGCCAGAATCCAGCAAAACAGCACCAATTGTCTGTCCAAGTTGGGTTGTTTGAGACACTTTTAGTTCATAATCTAACTGGCTCACGAGTATGATGTTAGCCTCATGTACAGCACTGTTTGTCTGTCTTCTTCAGAGTGTTGGCAGTCTCTAACCCAATGTTTAAACAATTCACATGTAGCACATTTAGAGGGCCTATCATCATGTCCATCTTTATGATTCGGAAACTTGATGCTGTATCGACTTTTTCTGTTCTCTTTGGGTTTAGACACCCAAAGGCTACCAAATTTATTGGCAAAAAATGTTTCTTCTTCCTGTGGTTTGATATAACCGTTATCCAGAATAGCAACATTAGTTTCCCTTTTTATCTGATTAGATCTTGTCTGAGAGTTGCCATTATTTTCTGCAATTGTATTGACATTGCATCTAGTGTCAAGTTTTCAACTGTAGCTTTAACAAGCCCTTTATATTTGTTGAAGCAATTAGCAGTTTTCAAGGCTGAATAGGCCAAAACTGGTTCTGACAAAGTCTCACCTTAGATACTCTCTTGTGAGGTCACTTGCATGGCTGAACATTGGATCCATTTGTGAAAAAAAAAAAAATCTGCCACAGAGGGCTTTCTCACATGATGAACAAAAACAAGTCTGATGTGAAGTCATCAGTCAGTACAAAGAGTTTGAAGTGGAGGCTGCTAGAAATATTGCTTTCAAGAATTTCAAGCAAACATGAAGACTATCTGGATACTTTGTTGCCAGACAAAGAAGATTAGAACAAAAAATATCAAAAACTTGAAAGTTGTTTGCAGATTGCTGGTACTCTCATGTGGACAGGCTTCAGTAGAGAGAGGTTTCTCAGTCAATAATGAAATTTCTACTGGCAATATGAAATGGCAGACTTCTGTTATACAGTGCATTATCACGGACTATTTGGCCACAGTTAGAAGTGCTGATAATATTCCCATGTTTAAGGCTCTTCTTCCAATGGCAGAACAGCATACAACCAAAACCTTGAGGTCAAGAAGGAAAAAAAAGACAGGAAGCACCAGCGGAACAAAAACAGAAATCTGTGCTTATGGAAATTGAAGAACTAAAGACCAAAAACATGAACTTGAAAGTTGTACACAAGATTTGCTCAAGTCAGTTGGCCGCTATGCAGAGAAAGCTGACCAGACATCCTTATCGCCAAATAGAGTGCAATGCAAAGATCTGCAAAGGACAAATCCATAGATCTCAAAATTGGAAGAGGAGCTGAATGCTAAACTAGATGAACTGTAAAAATGCTAACAACATTATGTTCTATGCAACAAAAGTCATGAGTAGTAGGGTTAGCTAAAATGTGTAGTCCTTTTGTGAAAACTGCTATTTGTAATTCTGTTCATTAAAACCATTATAATTAACTTCATAGGAAATGTGCAGCAGTAAAGAATTTTTGTGACATTCACAAAACATGAGTCGTCTAGATAGATGAAATGTGTAGCAGTAAAAATTAAAGTATATCATTTAAAATTTTCAAAAGTAGAATGCTACGCAAAATGTGTAACATAATCAGATCTGCATTCAGTTGTATTTTAGCCTTGAATATTTGGATATTTTTTATTGTTTTCAATGGATTCAACTGTGACATGAATGATTGGAACTGACTATAACTTTTCTTTGAACATATCATCTATCCAACTATTAAAAGATAAATCAGAAAGGTTATGTTTTTGAAACTGATGACCATTTTGTGTTTTTGTGTGCTAGTTTCAGTCCCTGAAACTTTTTAACATAGTCCTAGAATTTCTTATTTTTTTACACAGATCTGTGAAAACCCTGTGGGACCAGAAGAATATGAAAATTTAAATTTTACAAGGACTTATCCTTATAATATAAAGATTAAGATATACCAAAAATAATGTAATAAAGTTAAATGTGTGTGTGTGTGTGTGGGGGGGGGGGTAACATGTTTAAAAAATAAAATTAATTTTTGTTTTTAAAATAAAGATTCTGTAAAAAAAATTTGAAATTTTCATGAAAATCCAACATTTTGCAAAATATTTCAAATCAGTGTATTTTTTAATCGTGAAAAGATGCTCAAATTTCTTGTACAAATTTATGGTTTCATGTTAATGCCAGATAAACAAGATTTTTAACCAAAATATCCATGGTTGGAAAAAAAATCTTTTGATCTGCCCTCTTAATAACACCAACAAGATTCTGGTGATAAAGTTTTATTTTTATGTGTCTTGTATGCCCCCTATCGGTCATGAATCTCCAATTTTTTATTTTTTTTTATTTTAAAAAAAAAAAAAAAAGCAAAGATTTGGAGACATCTATATTAACCCAATAAATTTTTAACTGAGGTTTTGGGTGAGTAAAAATCAGTTAAACATTTGTGACCATACAAAACAGGTTCAGGAACAAAAAAAAAAAAATCTTTTGGAAATGTGAATCTACAGAAAAACCAGAATCACTTTTTAAAGAATGAATTGCATATTCTAGAAAAGATTTTACAAAATATAACTCGATTCTAAAATAAATTTAATCAGTTTGATGTTCTTAGTAGTGTGATGAAAATTTCAAACTTATGATTTTTATTTCGTTGCATTTGGTTACTCAGGTTGTGTTGTGCTGAACAGCATTTATTTTTTTTTTTTTATTAACTTTCAGAGTTGGTGCTTTTAAGATTGAGATTTATTGCTTGAATTTTTTAATGTACACTTAATGGTTACCACGAATTGAGAAAGAACTGATGATTTTAGCAATACAAAATCTTGCTTTGACTGAATGAAATTTGATTGAATTTAAGAGAATATTTTCTTTATAAATTTCAAATTATTTTTCCAAGAAGACTGCTTTTAAAATTGAATTTTTTTTTCTTTTCCACCTAATCATTTAACCCCAAACAAAAAGTAAAGCCACTAAGATGCAAGGGTGTACAGAGAGTGAATGAAACTAAGAAATGTTATTGAGAAGAAATGGCAATAAAAGAGCGGGATTCATAAAGACATGGCAATTGATGTTGCAGTAAAAAATTTTTGAAGATCATAGTTGACTGGAAAATAAGTGGGAAGAGAGTTCCAGAAGTGACAAGTGCAAGAGAAGGAGCTGTTAGCATAGTTCTTAGGGTTACATTAAGCATTAGTCAATTGATGAGACCTAATTGCCAATCTGGTATTGTACTTAAATTTGTGAAGTTAAGGTACCAAAGAAGGAAAGCTCATTAGAATAATTACTATAAAAATATTTGTTTTGTAAAAGCTGAAAGAGCCATTAGGTTATTGAATGGTCAATTCTTGAGAATCAAAAGTGTTTTTCAGAATTGAAAAAAGATTAGTTTATAGCAAATACACTGTGTACTAGAAACATGCTTCATTATTATTTAGTTTGTTTGTTTTCATGAGATCATTTGCAATTCACACTTCTATAAATAAAAATACATTGAAACTAATTGTGAATTGAAGGTTTTTGCCAAGTTATGGTAAATGACAAAAATAAGACTCTTAAAAAGGTTTTTCAATAGGGCCATTACTACAAAAAAGAAAAAAAATAACAATGATAAAAAAGCACAATCTTGTGAAAATTATCACTTAGAAGAAAAACAAAAGATCTTTAGTTTTACAAAAATAAGATTTATAAATTTTATTTAACATTGTCTTAGCATGACTTGTAAATTTATTGAGAATTTTAGGAGGATGGGAGGGGCTTGAAACAAATTATACCTACTTTAAAATTACAATGTTAGTTTATAATTAAAAATAACTGATTCAGTTAGACATTAACATTTTAATTAGTTTAATCTTATCAGTTAAGTAGCATCAAAGTTTGTCAGTAAAAAGCAAAACATATTTTTAACCAGCTACAAGAACCCATATAAAACAAGTTTTTCTTAAATTCTAGTAGAATTTACTAATATATCACATCAAACAAATTAATGATAAACAGCCAAGGATTTTAAAATGTCTTTGTCAAAAGAAAACAGTATACTTGCTTGATATCATATACTGATACATAGGCTAGAGATATGATTTAGTTTCAACATAATTCCTAAATTATTTAAAGAATAGGTTATAGTATGGATATTAGGACTGATATGAATATAGATATTCACTAATAAATGAATGAGCAGCAAAGAGCAATGTCATCAAATGTGGAAATAATAATATATAGATCCATCCCTTAGTATTTGTCTGAGATGATGTAGTATTTACATTGTTTGGACTGTGGTCCTCATCTTTATTGCCATGTTTACACTCTTTCGGACATTGTATGCTCCATCTTTCTTCAGGTGGTAGGAATTTTGAACTGAACCCTTTAATTTGGTCACTGGGGTATAAACTTAAGGAAACAGTGCATATTCTAGGCCACAAAAATCTCCTAAGCTGGCCAAGCAAAGAAATAAATACAATATGGGAACCAGTAATAGAGAAAATCATTAGTTTCAAAGATTGCAATATTAGGTCTGGCCAAAAAAAAAAAAAAAGTGGTTACTGAGACATTAGGTTTATAAGCCCCACCAAATTCATACACTGATGTCCTCAAGGACACATGGATAAAAGTGTTAGTCAGATCCAGTGACTTAAAAGAGTAGTAGTTCAATACCTGGCTACAGATGAGTTAAAGGGAGATAACTACATGACATCCAGAAATGGCATCGCACCTGGAATGTGATTGATATACACCAGTAGTCGAAACGGCCAAAACGTCATAAACATGGCAATAAAGATGAGGGCAACAGTGTAAATAATACAGATCAATCCCTTTTTGAAATTTTTTTTTCCCTACACTAGTTTATTCTATCTGACTTTTCATCCACTACATACTGTTTCAATAAAATGACCAAAATATAAGATAGAAAAAATAACTGCAAAATTCACATTTTACTTTATATATTTATTTCAACTTAGGTTTTGCGCAGTAATGAAATATTGCACCTTACGGATATTCAGTTATTTTGACTAGCATAATTGTTTTTTTATGTTTTTTTTTTTACTTAAATGGTGTATTTTCTGGATTTCCTCAGATGTACATCACATTCAGTAACTTTCTAAAAGCTGCTTTACTAACTTACTTTCCTTTCATTCATTTCTTTTATCCAAGCAATGAATCAGCTCCATCTTTCTTATTTGAAATGATGCTGAACAGTTTTTTGTCCAAGCCTCTTCCCAGAATCTAACCAAACATTTATTTTTTTCTAACACTGCTTTATTAAGAAAACAAACAAAAGCTACTTATTCATCTGCACAAATATTGTTAGAAAGAGAAGGACATTGTTTAAAATAAAATTAGAGGAACCATTTTGTCAGTTACATGAGGCTATTCAGTCTTAGCAAAAGGAATGAATTAATAATAATAATAATAATAATAAAATCGGAGTTTTTTTTGTAAATATTTCAGTTGTAAATTTTCAGCAAGATTTTTTTATGTGCCAAGCAGCAGAGATTATATAAGTGCAACTGAAATCTGTTGTAAATTTTAACAAAAAAGTATAAAGTCAATAAGAAAAAAAGTGGTTTCTTGAAAATTGAAAGACAATTAAATTTGATGATTTCTTTAGTTACTTATTTGATTTTATTTTCTCAATTTTCAATAACATCTTTGTACTTTTGTTTTCAAAAGATATTTTTATATACTTAATGCATTTTGCACAAATAGATATAAAAATATTTTGTGAATTAACATGGTATGATTCCTGCGAGTAAATTTAATCTGGAACTGACCTAAAAGTGTTATGGTCAACTAAAATGATTTTATTTGTTAAGTATATAGCTTACCATAGTACAACTACAATCTTGATTGAAATCAGTTCTTTTCCAGACTAGCTTATTAATTATTAACCAACATATACATTATTACTGCAAGTTTTTAACATTAAATATCTTGATTATGAGGATCACTTTGGTTTTCTTTTGTAATATTTTATTTCATTTTAATTTCATACTGAATAGATTAATGTTTCATTTTGGGTACTTAAATGAACTCCCAAAGTATGTATTGAAACTGGTGAGGAATAATTAATATAGAAAAGAACCATCACGTTTAACAAAACAGACAGAAAGCCTTTTGACATAGTGTATTATCTGAAAAGTATATTGACTATGGCACCAAGATAAATATGGGAAATTAATTCTCAATGGATGTTTTGAAACTGAAGGTCCCACATTTCTGAAAAATATTTTCACTAAATGTGAAAGATTGTGATCCAGAAAGTAGACATTTACTTTTTTGGCAGGTGTGGAAATCATAGAGAGGGAACAAAATGTTATGAAAAATCAAATATCTTCTTTTTTTATCATATGTTGTTTTATCCATAATATCGTTTTTATTTCAATTTCATGAACAAGGAAAGAATTTTGCACATTAATTCCTTTCAATCTTTGTCTATTTTCATTTACAAGCAGTTTCGAAATATTTTTAGTCTGTATTTCAGCTGAAACTGAATTCAATATTCTCTAGCATTGAAAAAGCACTGATCAAGAGACCTAAAGATTTGATATGTGTGCATACTAATCTATGATTTAACTGACTGCAATTAATTTTGATGGTCATTCATGTAAACAAGTTCGAAATAAAATAATTTAAAAAGTTATAACAGTTTAACCCAAAAATTCTATTACAAGTCCACACTAAGTAAAACCCAGCATCATTGTTGCGTGTAGTTTTAATTTTTTTAGCTTATGATGTAGTTTTTGCCAATATTTGAGTTTCGTACATTTTCAAAATAAACCTCAATGGTACTCTTGAATTTAAAATTAAGCAAAAGGTAGTCAACATGGAAATGATATTCAAAGTTGACCTACAGTTTATGATGATGCAAGTAAATCTGCTGATATAAGTAACAAACAATTATTCAAAATCAAGATGAAAATATGATGTAAGTAAATCCTAAGGATTCTTATTCCGTGGCATTATTTTCATATCTCATAGAAAATGTAGAATTAGAAAATATTTCAGATTCAAGTCAGTTAAATATACATGTTTCTCTAAACCATCTGAAATGTTGTCATCATAAAGGGTTAACTTTAAAGATTTACTACAAGCATTAAGAGTAGGAATGACATTGTTAAAAGCTACCACAAGTTTAATTTGGTATTACAAAATTTGAAAATTTATTGATGAGTATTGGACTGTGACAAAAACAGCTGGTATGGGAGGGTTGATGTTTTCTGCTGGCAGCAAATAAAAGTAGGCAAATCCACCAAATGAGTTCCACTGAATGAGGCTTATTTTGATTAAGCAATTGATGTAAAGTCATAAAATCTTGATGATTTTTTTTTTTTTTTTTGTGAATATAGTTAATTTGTATACCAAAATAGAATTCTTAAGATGACAAACAAAATTTCATGATTCTTTGGTTGATAGTAATCCTAAAATATAGCTTTGTATTCCTAAAGTCTGTTCTACAGGTCTTAAAATTATGGATCTTACCAAATGTGCTAATTAAGACAATCATACCTTTTAATCAATTATTCGCCAAAATCAATTCCAGATGGCGGTTTTCGCTTTCGGCTCAAAGGGTTTAAAATGCTCATTCCAACTTTGGGACACACTCGAGCAACTCTCTTTTTGGGTGAGGAACTGCTGAAATTTGAAATGGACGAAGAGGTAGATGATGGTTTCACTGGAGCTAATAAAGTTGTCCTATCTTTTTCGTTGATTGATAACTTTCTTTTTGCTTCGTTTAATTCGCTTTCAAGGGAGGTAACTCGATCAGCCAAATGAAATAAGATGTATTTGAGGCCTGCATTTTTTGTGTCTGTTGCTTGAGTTAGATCAAAAGTTACAGTAGATGGATCTTTTCCAATATACAAAACCAATTTGTCATTAACTTTTGAAATATTCAGTGTATTCATGTATTCAGACCTGAAAATAAGGAAAAAGAAAACAGTGTATTCATATATTTAACAGGGGTGGATATAAATGCCCCAACTCCCCTCCACAGACGCGCACATGTTTAAAATTTAATGTATTGATAGGGGAAGAGTGCTCAATATGAGAGCTAGAGCAGTTATAGATAGATAAAGTGTAGAGGTAAGAATCTACACTTTATGAAGACTTCGATGTAATCTTTAAATCAAACAAAACTACTACTGTAGCAAGCTTTCTATGTAGTGATCGGTGTATCTAAGTCACTAGAGGATTAAGGGAAATGATAAGAAGGTAGGAAACCAATACTTTTCAGTATCTTTTGTTTAGGGATAGTTCTAAGAATTATTTACAGCCTTGATCTCTAGATTGCTTATTTATGCTGGTTTGTGAAAATATGTATGAAAATAGACTAGGTTTATTTATGGGCATAAACTCATATATATATTTTAATTCAGATACTTCAATCCAAGGGAAAAAAGCAGGAAGATAAATTCCAAAAACCCGATCCAAATTAATATTAAAAATTTTATTTTAATATTAAAAAATGATACAGAAAGAGAGCTCCATGTAATAAAATATTACAGAGCAAATATATATTAAAAAAGGATTAATTCAAAGATGTTGAATGGCCATTTCGATATGAAGATCCCCACGGGGGATAACACATCCCCTCAGCAACAGAGAAATCCTTTCAGAAACTGGAGAAAAATTAGTCTACTTTTCCTTTTTAAATAGATTACAAAGAAATTAAAAAAGAAAAGAAAAAGAAAAAGCTAAAATAAAATCAAATAAATAAGAAAAGAAAAAAAAATTGACATTGTCTGGGTTTGCAAAAAAAAGAAAGAGAATTGTAACTAAAAATTAACAGACAGCCGTGTTAAATCGACGTAAGTTTAAGCAACACGGAAAAAAGGTGGTAAGAAAGATAAAAGAAGGAAAAAAGAAAAGAAAAGAAAGAAAAAATTTTTTTTTAAATATTACAGACACTGGACAAATTCAAAAACCTAATTTCCCAAAAACGTTGAAGTATTAGAAAAAGGCCTTTACTTAAAAAGGCATAATTATTTATAAAAGGGAATAAAAAGATATAGGATTTAAAATAAAATTATTTAAAAAAAAATTAGGTCATTTGAATTAAACTAAATAAAGATAACACTAGGTAAAAAAAAAAAAAAAAAAAATTCATTTACAATTATACATACCTATAGAAGTACACACATATATACATATACACACAATTCTACGATTAAGAATACATATATACATACACATACACACCCATACATTCAATTTCATACACACTTATATACATATACATGCGCATACACACATATATATGTGTGTACACACCTATATACAAAAAATTCATATACACACAATATACATGTGTACATATACATGCACACATATACACACACACATACATACATACATATTCCATATGCACTCACACACATACATATAAAAATATAAAAAATTAATGAATATTATGAAAAGGAGTATTAAAATAGCTAAAAAAATTTTTTTTCAAAATTACATATAGCCCACATACATAAATACATATATATATATATACAAATATGCACATCCACACACACAAACATACACATATACATAAAAAAATAATAAAAAGAAAAATTAAAAATTAAAATTTAAAAAATTAAAAAGTAAAAAAATTAAAATTTAAAAAATTAAAAAGTAAAAAAATTAAAATTTAAAAAATTAAAAAGTAAAAAAATTAAAATTTAAAAAATTAAAAAAATTATAGAAAAATTTAAAATTAAATTTAAAATTAAAAGTTAAATTTTAAAATCCACCCTATGGCGGCACTTATTAATAAATTCCCTCCTAAGGTTCAAAAGTAAGTCCTGATGAGGATACTTCAAAATCAGAATCTTCTCCAATAAACATAGACGACACCTATCACAAAAATTTTTAGGAGTACAAGCTGAGCCTATTAATTTCCAGCTGATTATAGGGTCCTGCCCTTCCTCCTTCATTTCCCAGAACCTATGTGATAGTGCCGTCTGGAATCTTTGTTTAGGGTTCGAAAACGAGTACTTGTGATTATAAAGCCTCTGTTTGAAAGGGCCCGCGGACATGCCAATATAGGTCCGGTAATTGTCTTTGTTATTAGATGGAGAAATACGGGTTTCATAAATTACATGGGTGGATTTACATTTGCCTTGCATTTGCAGGCATCCACAGAATTACAATTACATTTATCGACAATTCCGGATTTAACTTCAGTACTATTTAGGTTCATTAAAATTTGTCTATTGTGGGAATTAATTATATTATCTATATTTGAGGTGCAAGAATAACTAATTTTTAGGGTGAACCTATTAAAAATTTTATTTAAGGGATTGTTATTACTATTAAAATGTTTATCGATTAATCTGAGAAAATACTTACCAATATTTATATTAGTTAGCTTACAATAAGGAGGGTTAAACCAAATTATCTTCCTTTTTCTACATTTTCGGGTGTTTTTAGTTTTTGATGATTCTGGGTTTATAGCTGGCTTATCATACGTTAACTTATTAACAAAACCGCTTTTCTGAAGGGCCTTTTTTTTTTTTTTTTA